>MU860014.1:0-232619 GCA_033296875.1 Achaetomium macrosporum | reverse complement strand
CGGGCGTGTCGTTCTCGTATGGGGAGAATGCTCGCTTCAGCTTCTGCCACGGCCGTCGCCACGGTCCGAAAAGCTCCTGTGATTGCCAGGGCCCCGATCTTCTGCGCCCTGTTCAGCCAGCTCAGCGCGTTGTCGCCGCAGGCATGCATCCAGACACTGGCGGCGTAGTCCATGACAGGGGCTACTGTCGCAATAAACAGTTGTCTCGCTGTCCGCGGGGAAAGCATCTTCAGTCTCTTCAGGGCTAGAGCGGCTGCGAGGCCCTTGGCTGCCGTCCTGGCAATATGCTGCTTGTAGCGGAGTTCGCAGTCCATGATATCACGTGGTTGAGGTGTACTGTGTGGGTGTCTATAAGTCGGTTGGCACTGCGTGAATGACGTTCCAAAAGGGGCCGGCTGAGGTCGATGATTTAACTATGAGCGTTTTCTGGAAGGGAAGGATGGTGGATAAGTAGGACATGATTGACTGAATGCAACTCCAATTCCATTTGGCGCACTTCGTGATCCACTTATCCATATAATACATCACGACTCTCAACTCCGCCGGCAGTTGGAAGAGAGAAGCATATTAGCCCCTGAATTCAGCAACACGGAGATCATTGAGCGACAAACCATAGCGGGACAATATGCAGCAGGTTACATCAAGTCCTGCGCCCACATCGACAGAGCGCGACGGCCTTCGTAGCGTGGGCGGCCGGTGATGGACAACATGGGCCTCCCCATGCTCGTTTTGTTGGTGTGGCGGCTATGGCCGCGGTTTTCATACTCGGAAAATGGGCTTAGTTTCTCGGTGGTATTCCTCCGGTCTAGTGCTTCAGCTCTGAGGTAAACACACTCTGCCCTAGCCTTTGATTTCGTAGTTTCGTTCGTGATCAATCCTGGACCTGATGCGCCCTTCCTTGAGACCCCCCACACACGGACTGCTTCAGACTGTCAGCCACGGGTGACGGGATTCAGTTGATTAATTAAATTCCCGCCCAGGAAGGTCTACGGGGACGAGAACCATCACTTGGGAAAGAGATATGAATTTATGAATACAGCAGCCGCGACACTAGGCGACTTCAATATCTCTCCGTCCCAACAGTTGCCCGCTCCGCTTCTCTCATAAGCTCTGGGTTTGGAAGATTTCGAACAGCATCGAAAAGCCGGCGTGGCGCAATTGGTTAGCGCGTCAGACTTTTACGAAAAAGGCATCTGAATGTTGCGAGTTCGAGTCTCGCCGTTGGCGGCGTCCCTTAAACGGGAATAACTCAGTTTTTGAATTGGACTAACTACACTTTTTAGTACCTGGATCTTTGTTCGATGCCCCAGTACTAAGTTCAAGACATTTTCCCGGGTATCCTACTGTATCTGATCCTATAGCGGGACTACCAAAGGCTAACTAATGAATGTGACCATGTATGTGCCAAGGGTTGCAAAGTAAAAACTTCTGCTCGATCTCAAGCTACGGTACTAGGGTATATCCATCAGGATGGAAGTCGTCAACTTCGTTAAGGTCACTTTGCCATATGCGACACATACACACGTACATCCCAACCTAGTCCCAAGCCGCGAAACCGAACTGCACGATATAATTCAAGAAACAATATGCTCCTGCTTCCCGACCCGTACCCAACTCCCCAGCAAACCGACGTCCCAACCGTACCAATCTACCTTGTGTCCAGTATGCTCCTATTAAGCAACCCGAGGAAAAGAGTAAGCAAAAGTTCCTTATGAAAGGCTCACAGGTCTTAGAACCAGAGAATAGTCCGGGGCTATATTCCGGACAACCTCTCTGCCTTCTCTGGCCTTGTCCCCCATGACGCTTATGACCGGCTCGTCTTGATCCGGGAAGTGCTCGACCGTGATGCCCAATTCCGCCATGACCACCTCCCGTAGCGCCCGCCTGCCCGGATCGTCGGTCTCGTACAGCGCTATCTCCCGGACGAGATCCCAGGGGAAGGTGCCCCTGTACTTGTTGAGCAGCACGTTGGCCATCTGCAGCAGACTCACTGCCGTGTCGGGCAATCGGGGTTGGTCCCAGACGCGACGGATCAGCTGCACGGCCGGCGGGGACGGGCAGTCTTCGCCGCCGGTCGGGTCGGCACCCTTCTCGAGGAGCAACTTCAGGATCGCCGGATTCGGATGTTGGCACGCGCGGTGGACATAGCTGAATCGGGTCTTGGGCGGGATCTCGGGCAGGGCATAGCGCGAAAGCATGTCCTCTAGGATGTCGAGACGGGCGTCGCGAATGGCGATGTCGAAGGCAGTCAAATAGCGCCGCTTGACGAGACGCCACTCGTCTTCGTCCTCGTCGCTGAAGAGCTCCTGGAGCAGCTCGTCGGGTGGCACGAGGAAGGGGTCGGCAACCTCCTTCATGAGCTCCACCGCAATGCACGTGAAGCTCTCGCTCACGGCGATTGACAGCGGCGTCCTCAGCTCGCGGTCGAAGACGTTAACGTCGGCTCCCCGCTCCAACAGGGCTTTAACAACATCCAGGTCGCCCCACTGGCAGGCAAGATGCAGGTATGTCTGACCGCCGTGGAACCGGGGCTCGCAGATTGAGACACCACGTTCCATTACCGCCAAGCTCAGCTCTCGGTTCTGCTGCATGATAGTCATGAGCAGTAACATTTCGTTGGTGTAAACCGGTCTCCCAAAGTCCATTAGGCAGTTGAAGGTCTCGATCTGGCTCCACGAATCGCTCTGCCGGATGATCCGGCCCAAGTAATCCTTCACATCGGCATCCGTAACCTGATACACCCTGTCGGCAAAGTCAAGGAGGAGTCTCAGTGCCTTGGGATTCCCGCCGGAAGAAGCGCAACTCCTCAAGGTGCTTTTGAGCTTGGCTTCAGTGATGTTGTTCTTATCCGCCACTTTCAGCATCACCTCGAGCACATCGTCTTCTCCCCATCGAGTATGCTTGACCGCGGTGTCCAGCGGGCTGGTGTTCGGCTCCTCCTCTAGGTCCATACGGGCCCCGTGGCGGAGCAGAATAGTCGCGATCTCGGGGATTTCACCGCGATGGTCCTGCCTTACTGTCACGGCATAGCACAGTGCTGTCCTCCCACTTCGATCTTGTGCGTGGATCTCGGCGCCGCTTTGCACGAGGGCGGCCACAGCGCGAGGCTCGGCCAGTTCGCAGGCAAGCATAAGTGGCGTTACGCTTCGATGGCCACGTTTATCGAACCGGGCGTTGACATCGGCGCCGGCGTCGACCAGGGCTTTGATCAGCGTCACACGGTTGCCCTCGAATTCGTCGTGCTTAACCGGTGCCTCGTCCATATCGAAGAAGTCGGTGCGGGGCTGCATGCAATAGTACAATGGTCGGAAGTCGCGGAAGTTAGGGAAGTGCCGGTGCGGGTCCGGATTGGCGCCGATGCTCACGAGTCGATGAGCGACCGCGAAGTTGCCTCTATAGCATGCGTTGAGCAGAGGGGTATGTCCGTTTTCATTATGAGCCTCCAGATCAGCGCCCAGAGCAAGGAGCTTTGTGATGGTGTCTCGAATTTCGTCAGAATCGCGCGGGCACCAGATTTCCGATACGTAGTGCAGGGCGGTATTATCCCACGCGTCGCGTTGGTTGACATCGAGGTTGATGTCGTTTAGCGCCAACAGCTTGATGATGGGAATCAAGGCGTGGGCTGAGGCTGAGTGGAGAGCTGTGTGGTTGTGTCCCGGTGTAGCGTCAAGGTCAAGGGAAGCCCCGCGGAAGATGAGCAGTTCGGCTACCGACCGTTCGTGGTTGCACATGGCGATGTGCAGGGCGCGCCACCGAGGCCATTCGGAGAGCCGGCGAGAGGAATGTCTCCCCGACTTAAGGGACTGGCATTCGCAAACCCGGTAGGAAGGCGCATCGATGTTGGCTCCGTTGTCAAGCAGCCATTCGACGACCTCACGGTGGCCACTCTTAGCAGCAAGGTGGAGGGGTGTGCAGAACGACTGCGGGCGTGCTTCGGAAGCCTCTTCGAAGTGCTCGGCCCCGGGATCGGCATCATTCCCGTCGCTAACGGGGTCGTCGATCTCGTCCGTGTCGTTGCCGCCGTCGCCCTCGCCAGTCTTGCGCGGGACCGGGCCCGAAGCATTCAAATCGGCGCCCGCGGCGAGAGCATGCTTGAGGGTACCTAGCTGCCCGTGGTCTGCGCCCCAAAAGAGGCATGAAGCGTTGTTCAACTTGACATTGTCACGATATATCACCGGGTTGATAATGGAGTAGAATTTGCGATTCGTCCTGCAGAGAGCGAGCCGATCCGTGAGGTCAAGGATCTTGTCGATAAGGAGGATTATTTCAGGCGGCAAGCGCAGGATGGGCACGGATATCGCCTTTGAAGCCCGCCCTTTGGAAGCCTTACTGTCCGACTTTTTCGTCTTGGCCTTGGCAGCCGGCTTCTTAGGAGTGCCTTTCTTCCGCTGCGAAGTCATCGTGATCATGCTGGCGGAGGATGGTGTTGATGTCATGGTGGGGGGACATGGAGTGGAAACGGAAGGTTTGAGGTTAGGCTGGAGATTATACACTAGCTCAAGATGCCCGGTTCGGAGAGCCTGAGAGGAACAGGCGGAAAGGCGCGGGGCGTTTTTGTGGGGCTCCCGGAGGCGAAGCGGCAGCTGGTTTGATGAAGCTCCACAACCAGACGGCCGGTAGCCTGCCAGGGAGGCCAGCCATACCCTGCCCTGCAATGCAATGCAGTGCTCAGCCTCGCGGTTTTGGCGACCTCCATCCGTCACATTTCCAGGGTGTTACCTTAACAACCTGGAACCCTGGAACACTTCCACCAAGTTTGAATTCTACCAGGCAACTGCAGGTCACCTTTCAAGTCTTCACTGCTGCTTGGAGAAAGCTGATCAAAAGAGATGAGATGGAAGGATGAACGGCCGCGTTCCGCTGGCCCGCCCTAGCGTACCCGCCCAGCGCCGCCGTTCTGCATGACAAGGCCGCACTCCAGACCACTTAACGCCAACTTTTCGCGCGCGAGGCCTCGCCACAGACCGCCCTACAGCCCCACACTCCGGAAAGCAGGCTACACGTGTACAGACGATCAAATGTCGGTTCGAGAGGCAGTCGTTTGAGACAGCGATGGCTGCTCTGGCTCAGCCTGAAAGTGGCGACGACGGGGTCGGTTTACTGGCGGCCGCACTCCTCCGACCTGGCCGTCTCTCGATGCATTGCGGCTCTAGAGTTTGCGATTACGTCGGTCTTTATACTTTACACTAACCGCCAAGTTATTACGAGTCAATTCTGACATCTCATTCGCCTCTTCTTGTTCTCAGTGCTCTTCTGGAACAGCTGTCTCACCCGCTGCAGATAGGCCCCTTCCACTGCTCTTCTCACACAGAAATTCGGACATGTCGGCCCAAGGAGTCGTTTGCATGATGTTCTGCCGAGGTGGTAAGAGACGATACTTCAATTTTCCCAGCGGGACGATCTAGATGGTCACAGAAGTCCAGCCGCGGTACGAGAGCTTTTCAAGCTATGTCAATCTCGTCGTCGAAGTCTCCAACAGAGTGACCCTGCCATTCAGCAGCGTAAGCGAAGCGTGGGTTGACATGGCCGGTCAGTCGGACCGTGGATAGCGTGCCAGAGGGCGCAGCAGCTGCCATGAGCTCACATGCCTGGCTAGCGATCAAGAAGGGTTGTAATGAGTCTTTTCTAGGTGAGGGCAGGCCATTCATCGTCAAATTTTGGAGGGTATCCGTGAGCATCAACAGTCCCGCCTTCTTGCGAAAAGCGTGCACTGAGACCTGACGGATGCTGTATGATGCAGCAACCGAAGGCTGATCTGTAGGGACGCGGAGAAACCACCACGACAGCGAAGAAGGCGTGTGACTCAAAAAGCTTCAACCGCCCGTTCATGTATGTAGTTGTCGAAAAGAATCATCCGGCTTGGAGAAACTGGCACCAAAAAAGAGATTGCAATGTGCTATCTCCGGCAGACCGGCGGCTACCTAACAGCACAGAGGATGATCGCCGAAACGGCGTAACAGCAATGGGTGAGGGTTGACTCCAGGAAGCAGCATCGTCGCATCATGGATACCTACACCCGCAGCCATGAGCAGAGCACCCTTTGCTGCAGCTTCTGGTGCCAGCCCACCATTTAAGCACACGAATCTTCACCATTTGGCCTCCTTGCTGTCAAGGAATGCTTTGAGGATGCCCACGATCTTGTCCAGAGCCTCCAGATACTGGCGAAGTTCCGCCTCGACCTTCTCCTCGTCCTGTCCGAGCTTCGCATAGAAGTCCTTCCTGTAAGGGCAGGCGCTCATAGCAGCACTAAAGACTGGCTTCACCAAGAAGCTGTGGTGGGGTTTCAGCGTGACCCCGTAGGCACCACGGAACGACTCGGAGAGCTCGTGGTCTGGGTTGGCCACGTTCTGGCTCAGCGCGATGCAGGTGAATTCAAGGCCTCTACAGACATTCGGGCTGGGTCAGCAGCTGCGTTTCCATTCCTCTGTGGGAACGCCCATTTCCTAGGGAACTCACCTGACAAGCCATAGCAAGCCCTCAGTTGCAGTGTGGGACCCGCTCTTGAGCTCATTCCGCACGAGGTCCTGCAGGTTCTCGGACTCGGCAGGGGCAGCCAGCTGCCGTTTCCTGATTTTCTGCAGCGGATGAAACATCAGCTAGCTGATCAAGGCAGGTTGACGCTAGTCCTTGGCGCGCAACGCACTTCAATGTTGCCCATCATGTCCTTCTTGACTGGGGAGAACGCAACGGAACCAAGTAGGTCTTTGGCAAGTCACGTTAGCAAACGGTAACTCTCTATTGGGCGGCGAGGAGTATCTGTACCAAACATCGTGGTCAAGGACTCGGCCGCGTCCAGAAATTCGGTGGTCGAGATCGCATTTCCTTTCTCGGCGTCAATAGGGACCTTGGTGAAGGATCCCTTGAAAGTGTCGAGGTAGGTGCCTCCTTCGGGAATCTGCGCAGTAGCCATGGTGTTGTCGTGATGAAGTAAGAATACGGTCGTGGTGGGCGGAGAGGAGGTTGGTTCAAGGTTGGGTTGTTGGGAGAGAGAATAGGAGGCGGTCTGAACTGGAGACGACTCCAATCAGACCCGTACTCGCTAGCAGCAGCAATTCCAGAGTGGCCCCGCTGCCAGTTACCCCGCCCCTCCAAAGCGAACCCAAAGTCGAGGAACACGGTCGTGAGTGGGTTCCATCTCTGAAGGGGGAACAGACCCTTGAGAGTTGATGTTAGAGAATCTTCAGCGGTGGTTCATCAAGCCGATATCTCCTGGGATCAGGTCATAGTAATAATTGAGTACGCGTGTATAATTGGTACCGTACGAACATGCGGCCAGACCATCGCAAATCGATCCTGCCGTGAGGGGTCAGGGGTCTACGAGTGTGATGGCCCAAGCTCCAACGAGCTCCACCTGACACGTCCGATTCGGTACCTGAATGTCTGATCACGGGGGAGTTCGAGGTGTATTGCCCTGCAAGATAATACTAGCTTAACTACTCCAACTTAACGACCGGCACGATTTTCTGCTCTCAGCGCGGGTCTCGATATCAAAGGAATGAGGACTTTCGGCAAGATGAGCGTTTGCCCAAGCAGACCAGACTCGAGGGCAGAGACTGATTTGCTGAATACGGAAGCCGATGCACGAAGCAAAGCACCGATCCCATGACGTCATTCTGATCTCTTGTCATTCCTTCAGCACTGCCCACCCACAGCCGTTTCCATTTCGTACGTGGCCGAGGTGAACGACGCGAACAGGTGAGGATGACGGCAGTTTGTCCTACAAAACCAAGGTGGGCGTCGATAGCCATCCGGGGCAATTCCGAAACCGCCGGATATGTTAACTCAACTTCCCATTGCGACCTCGAAATCTACGGGTCCATCAAATTTGCCTGACCCTCTGTCCCTTTGGTGCACTTAAACGAGAAGAGGAACAGTAGAGCTGCTGCGGGTCCCTCGCTGATGATCTCATTTGAAGCCTGAAGACCACATCTCATCAACGACTTGCGTGTCCGCCGTATCGCTACCAGATTTCACAGTCCACCTGCATCCTCGCAGTTGGGACCTTACCGTACGCTCGGTGATTTGATGCTGGGGTGGCCCTCGTCACAACATATACTGGTCTCAAGATGACGGCAGTACCGATACCCGATGAAGCCCATGACAAGCACCATGGAAGTGGCTTAGGCAGGAAGCTCAAGCTTCCCTTCCACGGTCTCAAGGAGAAATTCAGCCACAGCCATCACCTGGACGATGCCAAGGTCCACTTGATCCAGCAAAAGTAAAAGCCTCGTGCTAATCTTTTGGCCCCTTGGAAGAAGAAAATACTAATAATCACTGCCTTCTGTAGACACAAGATCGGCAAGTTTGCCAACTTGGTGTGCTCACCATCTGAGCCCTGCCCTCTCCAGGCCAACGGCCAGCTCCTGCTAACGCCCCGGGCAGTTCAACCCCCATCATCGCCATGATGAGGCGCACGAAAAGGCCTGCGATGAAAAGCGTAGCAAGATCGCCGAGTCATACCGGTTCCAGTCCTACTTCCCCGAGCGGGACGGTAACATGGTGAAGTGGTATGTGGATGGCCGAGACTACTTCTGGGTACGCACATCATGATGCCTGATCCGTCATCCGAACTGCTTATTTCGCTGCTGATACTGATACACATAAACACGCCAGGCGGTTTCCGTTGCCCTCGAGAAGGCAAAGGAAAGCATCTACATCGCCGACTGGTGGCTTTCGCCCGAGTTGTTCCTCCGCCGTCCTCCCTACTTCAACCAGGAATGGCGTCTCGACCAGATTCTGAAGCGCCGAGCAGAGGCGGGAGTCAAGATCTACGTCATCATCTACCGAGAGGTTGAGGCTGCTCTCACCTGCAACTCGGAGCACACCAAGCACGCACTGCAAGCACTCTGCCCCGAAGGCTCTCCCGGCTTCGGCAACATCAAGGTCATGCGCCATCCTGACCACAACATCCTGGAGAACGCGGCAGACATGATCTTCTACTGGGCCCACCACGAGAAGTTCATCGTCATCGACTATGAGTTAGCGTTTATCGGCGGACTGGACTTGTGCTTCGGACGGTGGGACAACCATCAGCATGCCTTGTCGGACATGCACCCTGAAGGCATTGCCAACGAAGTGTGGCCCGGGCAAGACTTCAACAATAACCGCGTGATGGACTTCAAGAACGTCCAGGACTGGAAGCAGAACGAGCTGAACAAGACAGACTCGGGTCGGATGCCCTGGCACGATGTTGCCATGGGCGTGATCGGGCCCTGCGTCTATGACATCGCCGAGCACTTTGTTCTCCGGTGGAACTTCGTCAAACGCGACAAGTACAAACGGGATACGCGGTTCGAGTGGCTCGAGCTGGAGGGCCGTCAGGGCGAGAATGAGGATCTCGTGGGCGTTCAACGACCTGCCCACCCCGTCGGCGGATATGTGCTTCATCCGCTGTCTCCCATGGCCAACAAGCACATCGAGAACCGTGGGACCATCCACGCCCAGATAGTACGCTCCAGCGCCGACTGGTCAAGCGGAATTCTTACCGACCACTCCATCCAGAACGCGTACAGCGAGATCATCCGCAACGCACAGCACTACGTCTACATCGAGAACCAGTTCTTCATCACCGCTACGGGGGACCAGCAACTCCCAATCCGGAACACTGTCGGGAAAGCTATTGTGGAAGCTGTCCTGAGGGCGGCAAAAGAAGGGCGCAAGTTCCGTGTCATCGTACTCATCCCCGCTGTCCCGGGCTTCGCGGGAGACCTGAGAGAAGACGGTGCCATCGGCACGCGAGCTATCATGGACTACCAGTACAAGTCGATCTGCAGGGGAGAACACAGCATCTTTGGGCAGATCCAGAAGGAAGGCGTCGACCCAACCAAGTACATATTCTTCTTCAATCTGCGCAGTTACGATCGTCTCAACGTGACGCCGGCCGTCAAGAAGCAGGAAGAAGAGTCGGGGATCAAGTACAAAGACGTCCAGCGGGCCCACGCCGAAGAAATCATGGGTGAGGGAATCCACGGGACCATGGACACCGAGGGCGGCCGCGATAAGCACATGGGGGGGCTTCCTGAGCAGCACCGTGAGCAGAGCAGGCAGCGGGAGACCGTCAACGGAGAGCTTGGGGAGAACGTGGCTGAGGAACGCAGACCGAGCGACGCCCTGAAGCAAACGGACGCCAAGCGGAAGTTCGAAGCAGCCGCCGCCGATGGAGAGAAGAGCGACGACAAGACGCGAGGGGATCAGGCGGCTAGCGTTGCCCACCATGCCATGGCCAGCCAAGGCCCCGTGTCGGAGGTCCCCTGGGATGGCGAGCCCGACGACGAGGTCAACCACTGGATCCAGGAGGAGCTCTATATCCATGCCAAGCTGCTCATCGTCGACGACCGGATCGTCGTCTGCGGATCAAGCAACCTGAACGACCGCAGCCAGCTGGGACACCACGACAGTGAGCTGAGCATTGTCATGGAGGATACGCGCCGTGTCGAGTCCATCATGGACGGGAAGCCTTACGAGGCCGGCTGGCACGCTACCACGCTGCGACGCTACCTCTGGCGGGAGCATCTCGGTCTCCTGCCGCCACAGGACCATGATGCTAGCGATGACCCAAACGCCCAGCCGCCGGGTGACGACTCGCCGAATGATGTCCGGGATAATGACGACACGTGGAAGTTGGTCGAGGACCCGCTGAGCGACGAGCTGTGGGAGATGTGGACGGCGAGAGCGTCGACCAATACTCAGGTCTTTAGGCAGCTCTTCCACGCAGATCCGGATGATTATGGTAAGGGCCGCCGCTCATTATCACGCGTACCCTATTGCTGGTGAAGCTAACACTGGAAACAGTCAAGACGTTTGGCGACTACGACAGCTACATGCCGCCCAAGGGCGTCAAGGCCGGCCACATCTTCGACCGCATCATCCCGCCGGACGAGGTGAGGCAGAAGCTGGACAAGATCAAGGGCCACTTGGTCTGGATGCCGCTGCAGTTCCTCGAAAGCGCACCGATGGCGGAGAAAGGGTTGCAGGTGAATGCGTGGACCGAGAGTGTCTACACTTGAGTGGCACTGGTTATCCGGCCGATCTTGGTGCATGTATGATATTGGGTTCTTAACGCATCCTTGTTATTGGTAGGGAGCTAGGAACCTCGTCTGGGTTTACTACTACTTGTCCTCAGCCTTTGTCCATCTTTGCAGCTGCTTGTTGATATGAACTAGCATCTCTAGAACCCGCGGGTTAAAGCGGCGATAAGCTTTACCCTTGGTAGTTTGTATGGAATAGCGTGTAAGCAGCACAAAGACTGCTGGTAAACCTTAAATTGACTTCTCGATTCTGTGGTGGTGGCCGATGGGACTAAAAAGAGTGGAGAAACCCTTGCAGGGGGCTCTGGAGCTCTCGCCTTAGGGAGCTCTGTCACACCATTTGCTTAACCTTACCCCGGTTGGACGAATAGCTCAGGGGTAGAGCAACCGGCTGCAGTCCGGTAGGTCACGCGTTCAAATCGCGTTTCGTCCTCTTCCTTGCGTTTTGCTTCTAAGAATCCTGGTAACTCATTGTCATACTCTTCGAGGCACAAGCTGCAGCCATCCGATGTGCGCAATGTTACAACTGTCGCTTTTTCGTCCGGCTTCCGCGTTTTGTGTCAGGTGAACCCTCATGGCTCTGCATCTCGCCGGCTCACCGGGCTTGAGCCTTGCCCTCGCCGCCGACGATCCAGGCCGCGCTTTGCGACAAATCGGAAAGAGCGGGGCTGCCGCTGGTTTGGAGGGCCACTGAGGATTGCAGATTGAGAAACTGTTGGTTCCAATGCGCAGGGCTTGCATGATGGACCTGGCAGGCTCGCAGTCGTCCGCGCTCCCTCAGCCACACTTTCCGCACCCTTGCTGCACGACGATGTGCGCCAAGCCATCAGCTCACGAGCAACGCCGCGCCAGCTGTGGATGGGTGTCTGCGCGTCCGGCCCCCAACGGATTCGGGCTCGCATCTATGCACAGCAAAGTTCGGACCGGTCCGGCGGTGGCTCTGGAAGGGTTTGAGCGCTTGCGCCCGCTCCTCGCTGCTTTCGCAAACTCCCGCGTTACCAATCGTCGAGCGACTTCCCATGGTTTGGGCTTGTGTTATCCTCGTACCCACTCCAACCGCTGCACGGTACACAGCTCCTCGGGCCGCAGCAACGGCCGCCACTTCTACCACAGTATCTGAGCAGCCTGGAACCTGGAAATGTTCATGACGTGCAGCCCCCGTCTCCTAAGCATGCCAGGGCCTTAACTGCAATCTGTGAACTCGCGGGTCCCCGGTCGAACGCAACCGTACCAGGGAGTTTCAACACAGCATATCCATGCGTGTAGCGTCTCTCTCTTCCCGGCTGCCGCCATGGAACAACACGCCCCGGCGCAGGCACAGTCTGAATTTTATGATCCATACTTACAACACGTGGAACAAAATGTCGCGTGGGACCCGGTAGCGCCAACACCAGACAATATTTACTCGCCAGCATCGCCGCCACACCGCTCGCGAGTCGCTTTCGGGCCCGTGAGCCCGCTGTCTGGGAACACGCCGGCCGGTGCCGGTACTCCATCCAGCGTGGGCCTGGGCATCGCGGCCGCCGACGGTGCGGCTCAGTTTCCGGGATACCATTACATCGCGCCCCGGGATTCCTTCCAGCAGGATAGCCCTCCGAAGACTCCTCCGCTTGCCAAAGGCTCGTCAAAGCCCGACCTCCAGCCCCACGAGTATGACCTCGGCGCCTCGGATGCGGCGCCCTATTACTACCCGCAGCAGTATGGCGGTTCAGCCCCGCCTGGCGGCCCCGGGAGCTCTCGCTTTGCGTCGTTGACCGGGTCGACAGCATGGAAGATGTTGGTTAGCGCGTGGCCCATGTACGGCATGTTCTTCATCGGATTTGCCTTTGCTGTCGGCCACCACATCTTTTACAGTAAACTCGATGGGAGACCAGCCGACGACCAAAAACACCAGATCCAAATGATGCGGTTCGGCGGTTTCCTGTCGTATGCCGCCAAGGCCGCGCTCCTCGGCGCCGTCGTCTTCGCCTACCGCCAGCAGATTTGGGTGACGGTTATCAGCAACGTGCTTCGGCTAAGAACCATCGACAGCGTCTTTGCCGCTGTGGACGAACCGATGACCCTGTTGAACTGGGAGTTCATCAAGAAGGCGAGGGTGGCCGCGTGCTTGGCCGTTCTGGCATGGTTAGCACTGGGCTCACGCTCACAATCTCCCATGAGTCATGCGCCGCAAGACACTTACCATCTTCTAGGCTCTTTCCCCTTACCGTCATCTTGACCCCTGCCACCCTCACGGTGTCTCCCATCACGGAGACCAAGAACGGCCAGTGTCACAACGTCCGCACCCTGAATTTCGAGCAAGAAGGGGAGAAGAACTGGAGACAACCGGAGCGGATCAACGGTTTCCGAGGTGTCTCGCTCTCGATTTACAACTCCACCGTTCAGAACTCGGCCGGCTTGGTCGATGTACCATTCAATGAAACCTTCTTTGACTACTGGACTGGAATGAGCCCTGCGGTCGACCTGGTATCGTCCCAGAGTGCTCTTACTGGTTCTGTCATTCCCAGACCCGGCGTCGCCCTCGATACGTGCGGTGCCGGCTGGAATTGTAGCTACACCATCTCGTTCAAAGCACCGGGGTACA
This sequence comes from Achaetomium macrosporum, assembly GCA_033296875.1. Lineage (NCBI taxonomy): Eukaryota > Fungi > Ascomycota > Sordariomycetes > Sordariales > Chaetomiaceae > Achaetomium > Achaetomium macrosporum. The sequence continues at coordinate 219,008 of MU860014.1, read as the reverse complement.
AATGCACGGAAATGGCGAGAGGCCAGAAGCTCGACGAGCAGGGCCTCATGGAGCAGGGCTCTCCATTGCATGTAGGCGAGCTGGCGCCCAACGGGAACTATAGCTACCTCGCCAACACCGAGCTTGGTGAATACTACCCTCACCAGATCGAGGTTTTCGCCGGAGGTGCTCCCAACATGACGCCCCCTTATCCGAAGAACCTTGGAGCCTTCAGGACGGAGCCGGTGCTGTGGATCGGCCACGCAGATCCCACACGCCCCGACCCCCCGGAGAACAAAAGCGTTGAGGGCTGGGACACGGCTTTCGAAGCAGTGCTCACCCGATGCGAGCACTATCTCACCAACTACACCGTGCAGTTCAACCACACCTATTCCACTCAATCTACCACGGTCGTCAAGCGGGAATATCTCCACCCAATCATCGACACAACGTACCAACCCAACAGGAACGCCGAAGACGGCACCAAGGACAACACCACTGCCACCCCCGAATCCAACTATGTTTTCCCTATCGACTACAAAAACTACCGAGAAATCGCCGCCTACCATTCCCTCGGCTTCAGCATGCGCCGCTACCTCCCAGGCCAGATCCAATACGCCCCCTTCGCCATGCCCGACTCCGAAGTCACCAAGACGCACCTAATCGACCACGAGACTTACCTGCCCGTACCCAATCTCATCGACCAGATCCAGCAGTTCTACGAAAACATGACCCTCTCCTTGCTCTCCTACCCACAATTTATCGTCGTCACCTGGGCCGCGCAGCCGTCGGTGCGGGCCGGGCTGGCCAACTCGACGGGCGACCCGGCCCTCGCGTACCCGTGCACCCGAACCCGCATCATCAACGCCTACGTGTACAACAGGCGCGACCTGTGGATCGCCTACGCGGTGGCCATCTCGGTCGCCATGGCCGCCGTCGTGCTCGGGTCGGCCGCCATCTCGCAGAACAACTTCCACGTGCGCGACGTGCACGTCTCGAGCGTCGTCGCCGCCACGCGCGCGCCCTGCCTGGAACAGCTGCCCTGGAAGGCGAGCAAGTGGGGGGAAGTGCCCAGGGAGATTCTGGAGACCCGGCTCGGGTACGGCGTCATTGCCGAGCCCGGGCCGAACGGCACGCCTGCTGCGCAGGCTATGACGGGGAGCGGAGGTTGGATGGGTGGCAGTCCCGTCGTGATGGGCGGGAAGGTCTATTACGGGTTTGCGCCCAAGGAAGTGCTTGAGCAGACGAGGGTTGCCACGTTTGGGCCGGGGAAGCCGAGGAGTCGCACCAGTGCTTGGAGCTTTAGGCGGTGGGGGGAGGATTTCCATTACAAGTGATGTTTCGGTGCGGTTCTGGCATTGGTAGCGGGATCAGGTGGTTAGCCTTTCTTGTTCGAAGGGGACAGGGCAAGCATTCCACTTCTTTGGTTGGCCATTTGGCGTTTTACGTTCGGGGACGTGGCATCGAGAAGGAGCATAGGCAACCTCCCCAGTGCGTGAAGAGTGACATGACGGCGGTTTCAACGTCCCACATCTCTCGATTCATTACATGATGAAATAGTGCCAGTCCATTGGTAGTTAATGAGATGCCGCAACAGCGTAAACAAAAATTCTGGGTATCTATCTATCCATTGTGCTAGCGATCAATCGGGGGCACCAGGGCGTCAAAGTCGATCTGTGACCAGTCTTCAACCGGGGCCTCAAAGCCGAAGGCGTCGCAATAGTGTTGGTGCGCTCGCGCTCTCCAGGACGCTGCTTCTTGCCCGCTGGATATCTCGGCGAGCTTGATTTCCGTCCGTGCAAGCCGTGCAGACTTGGCCTTCGCTGTCCCGAGGACAGATTCGAGGAGACTGACGGCGTCTCGAAACGAAGCTCTAATATTCGGAACAGGAAAGAGCTGTCAGTACTAGGATCATCTAAGTTGGGTAAGGTAGTTCTTGGCTTTGACGATTCTCAATGGATGGAAGAGTACCTACATGGCCTGGTCTCGCTCTCCCAGTTTCTCAAGAAGCGTGCCGATCTTGTGCGATGAGGCGGCAATCGCATACTGTGCGCTGCCCGCCTGGACCCGTATATTGTACGATTCGACGTGGATGGCGTGTGCGTCTTTGACATTCCCACGAGCCGCCATGATGTTGCCGAGGATGTACAGGCGGCTACGGCAGTTGATGTCAGTACATACACATGTAGTGTCTTCCCGAATGGTTAGTATTGCTTAACTGGCTCCTGTAGTAAAGCACTTCCCGTCCTGGGTCTAGTCGCGGTTCCAGTTCCTCCGCCTTGCTCAGATAGGCCTCTGCCTCGTCCAGCCTGCTCCCCATCAAGAGACTGCGGCAGATGTTGAAGTGTGAGATGATCATAATCCCCGCGGGCGTCTCGGCTGACTTGGCCCTGATCTCGATGGCCTGCTTGTGTGCCCGGACAGCTCTGTCGACTTGCCCCTGAGCGGTGTAGTAGTTTCCCATTTGCATGTAACTGTTTGCGAGCAAAGGGTCGTCTTTCGGGAGAAGCTCGCTGCGGATCCGCAGTCCCTGTTCGAATAGCTTTCCCGCCTCGTCATAACGGTTGAGCGTCGATAAGACACTGCCGTGATTGACGCAAATCCGGGCGCCTTCAAGGGTGTGAAGACCAATAGTGTCGCGGCAAATGCCCTCGATCCCCTTGAGGAGCCTAAGCGCTTCATCGTACTGCCCGATTTCCCAGAGGTACCACGTGCAATCGCACATCATGTTGATGTAAGCCGCGTTGTCTCCGAGCGATGGCTGCCAGTCCCATACTGCCTTGTCAAAGGCGAGTACATGGACGAGGAAAGTCTCGCAAGCGTCCCAGACGTTGTGCATGTGATTTCCCACCACTTGGCTCGGAAAACAGACTTTCAGAGTAGACAGCGCCATGTCAAAGGCTTCCTTCCTTTCTGCGTTCGAGAGGAGCTTCAGTCGTGTGTTCTGGACGAATCGATGAATAGACATAACACTAGCATCGGCCATAGTGACGATATCGTAACTGAGGAGGGGTCCTCGCGCTGCTCGGTACTCAATGGCATCCGCCAAGAACCCGAACGTCGGTATCCGAGGGACTGCTTCTTGAGGGAACAGCTGCGAGGGAATTCTATCCGGATCCAGGAGACACAGTATGTCCAACAGCCTGGCGGAGTGGTTTGGAAGACGGGACATGACAGCGCTCCAGGCAGCTTCGAGACTGTTCTCATAGCTGCAGCCTCTGTCCTTGTACGAGTATATCTTCCCGTCCGCACCTGAAGTCTTGTTGAGCAGATCCCACATCTCCTGTGCACCGGTGAGAGTGTCGTCCATGAAGGCGCTCAACTGACGCAAGACCAGAGGATAACAGTGGTAGCGCCTGGCCAGTTCTCTACATAGGGAGCGATCCCGCTCATCCTTGTGCTTGAAGGAAGTGAGCCTTGTCAGAAGGAACTGTTCGCCCTGTTTTTCCGTGAGAGGGGGGACTGAGAACGTTTGAATATTCTTGGATAAGCTTTGGCAGATGTGATTGTTGCGGCTTGTCACCAGGATGGATCCATTTCCCTTGTGCGGCGAAGAAGAACACAGTAGCGTTGGCTCATCTGCGTTGTCGAAGACGAGAAGCCAGCGCTTGTCTGTTCTCTGTATTAGTTTGGCCATATATCTAACAGTGAGAAACACGAGGCATCTATGTCCTTACCGGTGTTAGTGAGATGGTCGACGACTAGGTCTCGTATTTGTCGAGTGTCCTCAGGTGTTTCGCCGCCTCCTGAATTCAACAGACGGAAGACGTCTTTGAAGTCTTGAAGGAGCTTTGGCTCTGACGCGGCCGAAAGAAAGAATGCATAATCGTAACGCTCCTTCGTCGACTGGACAATCCGTTTTGCAAGGCTTGTTTTTCCGATGCCCGGCGGCCCTACCAAAGCAACGCACGGAGGCCACTCGGTGTTGGCGGGGCTAGTCAAAAGATGTTCCTGAATGTCCCTCATCAACCCTTTCCGACCGACAAAGTATGGGTCGTATGGGATGTAGGCAGGAAAGGTCACCTGGCCGCGGACGGCAGACTCGATGCCTACCAAGACGGTGGCGCTGACTTTGCAGCCCGGGTTCGACTCTTAACATGAAGCTGATTAGCAAGGGAACTGGAATGTTGGAAGTCACCGAATGCTGTACTTCTCTCCCCTGAGAGTGCGCGATGAACGCTCTCCACCAGGATCTTGTATGCTTGGTCATGCTCATGCTCGAACTTGCACATCTTCCTGTGTGTCGAGTTTACCGGAATAAGTGTCTCGTTTGGCACATTGAGAACTGCGGACTGTTTGGGTACAACCTGGGGGGTTCATGCGGACGTCAGATTGAATTCGGAACAGGAAGGTGCCAACAAGTCATAAACTCCATGAAACACAACCTGACTGGAGCGAAGTAAGATAAGATACCAACCAGGATACTTTTGAATAATAGAGGGCTTTTGGTTTTTTCAAGCTCATAGAGGCTCAGGATCTTAATGTTGCCGTCTTGGAGCAGAGGCGAAAAGCTCTGCTCCAGATCAAACAGCACTTCGGCGTTCTTTTTCAACATGCGAAGGTTCCGCACCATGACAGTCCTGCAGACAGACACGATCCGAGCTATGAATTCGCCCCAGTTTGCTGATTCTGACCCTCGATGCGGCGTCCCGAAGAACGCAACGCAGCGAGTTCGGGTATGGATAGCACCAGCAGTGCCATGGGATCTTGCTAAGGCCTGCGCAATAAGAGACAGTGTTAGAGTTACAGTTCACCTTACTGACTCAATTCCGAATCAGGGATAAGAAAACTTGCCGTTTTCAGGACCAAGCCACCAAGACTGTGGGCTATGAAAACGAGAGGACGCTTCAATGGCTGATCAGTGCCCGTTGGGTTACAGCCATCCAAACCTTGCAGTCGGACATACCTGTTCTGAGCCCGTGTTGAGCACGACGCCGTCAAGGAGTCGAAGAAGCTGTTCCGCGGCTTCTTGGACCCCGCCGGTGCTTCGGGACAGCACTCGAGATTCGTATCCAAAGCTCATCACACGAGCGTTAGGAAATTTCTGGGGGAGGAAGTCGCGTAGCCACATGTGGGCGATAGGCTTGGAGCATGTCCATGTGTTTGCTCCATGACCGCCCAAGCCATGGACGGCGACTATGCTGTAACCGCTGTCAGCTGCAATCGAGTCGATCCAGACGTCGCTCAACAAACTCAATCAAAGGTGCGTTTGCCGAAGTCTCAGGGGAAGCAAGTGTGGTAATCCCAAGAAACGTGTCATCAACTCGGACTCTAGTCAGGTTCTCGGAGACAAACTTCTGGGCGATGGCGAGTGCTTTGGCCTTGTTCGTATGGGTCTTCAGAGTGATAGTGGCCTCGTTGCCCTGTTCCACCCTAGCAATCCCAGAAGACTGGATGAACCCTGAATATGTCTGTGACCGTATGTAGTCGGCAATCCGGGTGAACTGCTCGTCACTGGCCAGCCCACGCAATCGAATGGAGCTCATCGGGAAGAGAAAGCAAATAGAGTTCTGACGATCTTACACACCGCCAATAATCGTTGTGACAGATGAAGAAGAATGGGTGTGCAAGGAGCACATGTTCGCGAGATCACGACCAGCGTCAGCCTGGGAAGGCACGCAGAGCCGCGGCGGCTCCCCAATGCACGAAATACCAGAGACACCCAAGATGCCTCCATTCCTGACCTACCATACGGTAGGTACCTTGGGCGTTTGATAATTGTGTAGGCGGTGAGGCCTCAACAAAGCCTTGTTCCCTCGGTTGGTTCTCTTGGGAAGCAACGACAGCAAGCCGGGCAGTGTTTCGGACCGGTCAACACATGTGGCTTATGGAGAGTCGCTGGGTGCCCGAGCTGACCCCTCTCAAACGCCTCTTAAATCTTCATTTGACAGGCAGGTGGCGTGTAATTCATTCCTTGCTACACATAGAGGGGGGCCGCCTGCTGAAGGGCCAATGATACTGGTATTCAACCCACCCTCCCCCACGCCCATCTCCGTCCTTAGCTGTCTACCTAAGTACCGTAGCGAGCATTGTATCACCATCCATCCTTAACCATGCACTTTTTTCAACCGGAATATGGGAGGCCAAGAGCTGGAATGAGGCTCAAGGTCAGCAGGAAAATGGTGGTATTAATGCCCAACAGGCTCCCCTTGGAGTCCCCAGTCCTCAAGGCTGCGTTCAAACTTCGCCCAAATCCAAATCCCATAGACCACACAAGCGCACCGCAGACCCAAAACATGAGCTCCATGACAGAGCCGACAGCAGGCCCCGGCCAGACTCAGCCATGGAGGAAATGGTGGCCGCCGACCAACACAGAGACCATGGCCGAAGACGAGCTCAAAGCCAAGCCGTGGATCAACTGGAAGCCTGACCCAAAGAAACCCAATGCGAAGCCCTGGCTCCAATGGGTTCCGCGAGACGCGCATATAATTCACTCCCGCAATGATTCGGGATCGGGATCAGGATCGGGCTCGGGGGTGCCCCCAAGTTCAAATGCTGAGGGAGGTTGAGAGGCAAGTGCAGCCTGGTATGCAGCCGTTGATTCGCTCCTAACTGACAAGTTAGATTGACGTGTTAACTACCAACAGCTGGTTTCTGACAGAGGGTCATGCTTGCTTGGTAGTAGCTGTGGAACCAGCACGTTAATGAGGGCCGCGCAATGTATGCCGTGGAATCATCTTGTCATACCATCCAGATATCATTTTTCAGACTGCAATCCTGAGTGGTAGCCTTCAAACATCGATTCGTCTTTACCATCTTCTTTGCACACACTCATGACACGCTACCACACGCAGTCTCTCTCCCACTCTCGCTCTCGCTCTCTCTCTCACACTCTCTCGCTGTCTTCAATCACATAGCTGCACACCCAATTTGTCGAAGTGCGGTCATTCATCACTCGTCCGGCCCAAAGACTAGACACCGAAACTCTACACTTTCACGGAGCCTCGCACCCTCGGGTGTGTTCGGGTTGATGAAAGATGTGTGGGCAACGCCTGACTTCCGTTAGCTCTCGTCCAAAGCGAACATCAGCCCGACCGAACGTAGTAACGTACATCGAGCCACATCAGTCCTGTTGTCCCAGCATTTCAGCAGCGTAAACTCGTTGGTGCGCTGGCCGCTGAGAAAGTACCAGCGATGGTCAGGATGATGCGTCACCAGGTATTGTTCCCCAATGTAGTGAGGGAATATCAAGTCCGCTGGCTTGTAGTCTCTGGCCACGTCGACTGTGCGCCAGTCACAGCAGGTCAGGGGACAGTCCTCAAGGGGGCCGAAGAGTGGCCTCCAAACGCTGGGACCAGTGTCAGCCTAAAAACCAGACGTAACGAGCAGTGAAGAACTTCAAAACGATTGCTTACTTGATGATCCGGCACCGTTTCTTCAGCAGAACGGCCGCTGCCGGCCCCATGTGGAATTTGATGCGGTTTTCGCCGCTCAGAATTGTTTGGTCTCAAGCGTCGGAATGAACATCAGCATTCTCCAGCTATTTCTGATCCACTAACGGAAAATTTAAAACAAGCCGAAACGCACCACAATGCGCAGAAAAGCTGGGCTGGCGTGTTGCACGAATGTACTTTCCCGCGGTCTGCAAATCCGACGCAGTTTTCCGCCTGCGGACCTAAACACCAGGCCGGAAAGTTCAAGTTAGCTGCTCCTCCAAACGCGTTTCAGATCCGCCGAGGTCTGGCAAACCGTGAGATCGAAGACTTTGGCGTCAACATGCCCAAAGCGGGATTTGAGCAGGCTCTCAACGACGGGATAGTAGCTCTCCTCTATCCACGCGTCTGAGTCGAATTTGTGGACGTCTTCATCCACCTCCTCGCCGAACCGGAAGATTTCGAATCCATTCTCGTCGAGCGTGAACCGGTCGAACTCGGCGCGGATGTCATGGAACTCGACACCGTCGTATTTCCAGGCCACCTGGTTGCTCTGCCGGCCGTCTGGGGCAGGAACGTTCGAGTAGAAGGGCTTCTCGACCTTGTAGAGATCCAGCGGCGCCGTGTAATTGATAGAAGACGTCACGATCGCCATGGTGATCGCGGTAGCTGTTGTCTAGAGACCAGGAGGGCCTAAAGTTGAGTCGTCTGCCTCCTTTCGTCTGGCATTCTCGGATCGCAACTCCCAGTCTCCCACGCGCATCACCGGAACTCTCCAAGTCTCCTTAGATATACCCCTCGGTGGCCTATTTGACGGCCAATTGCTCTTGAACAACACTTCCAAAGGGACGCGGGCACTCCGGAGGGCGAAGGCGTGCGCCATTTACAACTGGCATCCAGCCCTCCACTGCCAATCTGCCACATTCCGACGCCACCTGCAGTCTTGCGGTTTAGCTATTAAATCTAGCCAGTTGGGATCTACTCATTTGGCTACCGACAGCATAGTGACGCTTCGGTGTGTCGCACCGTGTATCGAAAAGCAGTGTGCCCATCCCCGTGTCTTTTGACTCCAAGTCCAGTTCATGGATGGATGATGAGGGGTTGAAACTTGAACCCAGAACCCCTATTTGTCAGACCCCACGCTCATCTAAGCTGTTACCTTTTCCACCCACCCTTTTCCAAGTCCGATCGACGGGTGTGACCTCTCATCTAAGCTGTCTCCCGGCGTCCTCCCTTGCCTCGCGAGACTTCGGCATCTCCTACCATGGATTTCCGAACCCCGCGCCGCTGTTCTCCCCGTGTCAAGCAACCGCTGCAAAGGACAGCCGAGCTGTCAATGCAAGCGTCGAATCCACTTTACAAACGGCAGCAAACCTCAGCTGTTACCGTGGCGCTCAGTAAGAATGAGGAACATCCAAGCACGCAGTCCACGAACCGGCGTCCTAGCCACCGAGGAAGGCGCCCTCATCACCCTCTCCCCTGAGTCGCACTACCTGGTCGCAGCCCAACCGCTACCTGGTCTTCGATTCAGAACTTACCTCGGCAAGGCATCAACGCCACGATGCTCAGATGAACTCTGCCCCGCCACCGTTTTCCACCTCGATACGCCTGCCAGCTTACAGTCCAAGATACTTACGTTTCGCAATGACACGGAGTTCGAGCCCTGTTTCCTTGAAATCGCTATCATCGCCTTCTCCGAGAAGGTCTTTACCGCTTTCGACGACGTGATAAAGGGGCTCTCCGACTTTGGGCGTAGATCCGTTCTCGCCGTCCACGGCTCGGTACCTGAGGGCCCTTGCTTTGTTCAGGGCCAGAGCATCTATCGCACGTGGAGACTGTTCCCGGATGTCTACGAAGCGTTTCAACTACCAACGCTTCAAGATGCCAATTCGGACAGGTTGGCGGTCCATTTGCAGGCTTCATTCATTAGTGACGGGGCTTACATGAGTTTTGCTTGACAGTTTCACCGGCGTCTCGATCATGCGCGAGGGCAAGCTGATGGTTCCGGTCCCGTCGCGGCTACACTACCCCAGAACAGCTCAAAAACCGCTGAATGGAGTGCGTGTAACTGTTAAAGATATCATCGACCTCAAAGGGGTCAAGACTACCGGTCAGTCGCGATCTTACGAAAAGCTCTACGGACCTCGAGACGAAACCGCTGCCATCGTCACCCGGTTGACGGAGCTCGGCGCCGTCATTATCGGGAAAACAAAATGCACGCAGTTTGCATCCAGCGACCAGCCCACTGCCGACTGGGTTGACTATCACTGTCCTTGGAACCCGAGGGGCGATGGGTATCTGTCTCCTCGAGGGAGTAGCACGGGCACTTGTGTGGCGCTGGCCGGATACGACTGGTGCGATGTGGGCATTGGGTCAGACAGCAAGTGACTCCTATCTCGGAAGCTAATTTGCTTGTTATTAATGCCGCTTAGCTGGCGGCAGTATACGTGGCCCGGCAGCCATTATGGGCCTCTTTGCTCTGAGGCCAACGCATTCCCCTGACTATCTTCCCGGGATCCTGCCAGTTGCTGAGTAAGTGCGCATTGCTTCTGCCTTAATGGTCGGTGGCTGATTTGCAGTCCGTAGAGACATGGACACACCGGGAGTTGTATGCCGTAGTGCCGAACTGGCATATCTGGTCTCAAGCCTTCTGTTTGGGTCGACGATGGCCAAGCAGAAAGCTCTGGATGTTCCAGCTTCGCGCCACCCGGAAATCAAACCACAACATGCTACCAGGGCGCGGATTTGGCCCTGCGGAATACCTCTCCGTAAATCTATATTCCGATTTCAATGGACACGACCAACGTCGCCGTCTCCGCGATCCCCACGGCCAGGAACCACAATACAAAACATTGACACTAAACCCGTTTTTCTGCTGTATCCTAGTAACTACTGGGACCAATGGCCTCAAATTGCTGCAAGAACAGTCATGGAGGGTGCCGTTGAGAAGCTCGAAGCATACCTCGGGGTGAAGAGGGTTGTCGTTAACCTCGCCGAGAAATGGCTTGAAGACGATCCCTCACAGAGCGGCCTGCGCCTGGAGGAGTTTTTACAAAATGTAGGCACAGCAAAACCGTGCTTGATGACAGCCCAAGATTGACATGCTATCATTAGACCTTTATGACCCTTTTGTGGAGAGGGTACTACACCAACTACCTACCGTTCCGCAAGGAATACGAGGCGAAATTCGGCATACCACCTTACGTCCACCCGGTCATTCAATCCTGTTGGTAGGCACACCTGAATCTCGTGCCGTGAAATCGGATATGGGACGCTGACGAAAAGAATCATAGGAGGCATGGGAAGGCGCTCTCCGCAGAGGACATAGCCAAAGCTCATGAGCGCAAACGTATCTACGCCAAATGGCTTCGAGAAGCCGTCTTCGGCGGTGATGGATTCAACGCCATCATGGTGTACCCCGTCGGGGACATTGACCCGTTCTACCGCGATGTCTATCGGAAGTCAGTAACTTTTCCGGCTAGATCGTTTGGCGAGAGAATCTCACCCAATGAACAGAGACCCCCTTGATGTAAAGCCATCGTATAGCTGGAACGAACGCGAGGACCACCAGGCCAGCCTTGCTGGAATCCCAAGCACGGTCATACCGGGTATGCCTTTTTCAATCCCTCTTTGGCCGCCCGTCAATATTGAATTGGTTATGGAAGCTGACTGGCCGGGACAGTCGGTCAAGTTGCGCAGCCATCGAAGGTCACGGGTGGCGAACAAGACCTTCCAGTTGCCATTTCCTTGATGAGTGGCGCTGGTAAGCAACTCTCCTCTACTTGGATTGGGCCAAGATCAGGCTGCTGATGACTCCTAGGGACCGACTCGCATCTTACGGGGCTGCTTTATTCCATGGCAGAGAAGGGCTACTTCAAGGGCCAAGTACGTGTCGGCACACATGCATTCTAGGAAGGTGTCGAGGCAAATTCAGCATGCCTGCGACTGGAAATGCTTGCGACATGGCTTTTGTCGTTGCTTTCTTATGTTGGGATTCCCGTATCAAGTTGGCATCAATAGCTAAATTCCGTTCTCCTCGGTGCAACACTGAATGCATACCTGCTTCGAGTGCATGTACAGATCCGAGTTCCACTCACTGCCTTAATGTGCCCGGCGGTATCCGTCTCGCTCTTTGTTCTGGCGCCAATGCCCCCCTCCATATGCAGCATCATCATCATCATCATCATCATCATCATCATCATCATCATCATCATCATCTCCACCGTGGATATGACGTTAGACGGTAGGGTTTTGTCCTGAGAACTCTGATATACCAATGAGCCGGGTCCGATAGCAATAGCAAGTGGACAACAGGAAACCTGTACACGACGAGGGACAGGCCAAGGAATGGGGCCCACCCTCCCGAGGGCTCTCGCTTTCATCTTCATGCACAGTGGATGGGGTTTCGTTTCAGCCATAGGGAGGCGAGATCGCACCTTCTCCTTTCGGTAGTCCATATACCGGAAAGTTTCTAGCATGGTACGATAAAATGGAGGGATCATATACCTGTGGGACGGGCCAGTCCAGTTGGACTGGACTCACTGGAGGCGAAAAGGATACCTTAGGTAGTAAGGTACCGCACCTTCTGTGACTAAGGTGCTGTATCTTGCCAAGAAGAACCACAATCGGGCCGATCCTTTTACTAAGCCTTACGGAGTATACCCACACCGTCGGGAGTCAACTCGAGACTTGGTATCTAGGCACTCGGGATCGCAACCGAGATTGCGCTTGTTTGGTGTTTACAAACTGCGGATCCTCGAGGATATCTTGTGCTGCGGACACGAGGCTTGGCAGCGGCTGATCCGACACCCTTACTGGCCTTACACAATAGACCAGCGCAGTAGATTCCAAACTTCCAGAAGCGGCAGTCGAGGAATCACGATGACGCCGTCGTGTTCCAGCTACAAGAAGCCCGTTGATTCCTATTGTCGAAGGCTCCGAAGGCTTTCTCCAACCCCCTTGCTCTCCCTTTCACACGTCGCGGCCGGCTGCCGTTCCTTTCGCTTTCAGAAAATATTCTGCTCCATTCGTTTGACCTGGCGACTTGACGTCCGCTAATTAGCCTTCTTTTTCGCAAACTACGCCTTGAGTACGACACGGCAGCCTTTCACCTCTGTCTTTCCGTCACAACTTGCATCTGACGAAGTAACGATATCGAATCTTCCATCATGAAGACGGCTGGTACTCTCGCCGCTATCCTCGGTCTCGTCTCGAGCGTCAGCGCTCACTACACCTTCGACAAGCTCCTGCTCAACGACAAGCAGGTTGGTGGAGACAACACCTACATCCGGAAGCACAGCAACGGCTACATGCCCATCAAGTTCAAGAATATCCCCTCGGGCTCCATCAGCCCGCTCGATGCCGACTTCGCCTGCAACAAGGGCGCCACCGGTGCCGCCCAGGTCATCACCGTCAAGGCCGGCGACAAGATCGGCCTTCGCCAGGCTTTTGGCGCCAACGGCATCCAGCACCCTGGCCCCTCGCAGATCTACATCGCCCCGGTCAACGACGCGAAGAAGGACAAGGGCAGCGACTGGTACAAGATCCACCAGTCCCTGATCTGTAGGCAGGGCTCCCCCGAGAGCCTCAGGACCACTGCCTGGTGCAGCTGGGACGAGAACAACGTCTGGGGCATCATTCCGGCGACCATCCCCAACGGCCAGTACCTTCTGCGGGCGGAGCACATCGGCCTCCACGGCGCCCATGACGGCCAGGCCGAGTTCTACGTCTCGTGCGCCCAGATCCAGGTCACGGGCAACACAGCCACGAGCATGCCCGGAACGGCCGTCAAGTTTCCCGGCGCCTACCAGGCAGGCGACGCCGCGCTCAACTTCAGCCTCTGGGGTCGATCCACCTCGTACCTGGTTGCCCCGGGCCCCGACGTGATCCCCGGCGGCACCATCCGCGGCTCCGCAAGCGGTGCCGGCGGCGACAAGCTCCAGACTGTGGGCGGTGGTAAGGTTAGCTCAAGTTCAACTTCCGGTACCAAGAGCGCGGAGGGCAGCCCTGTCCCTTCAGCTGCTGCTACCCACACTGCTTCGGGTGCGCTCCCCTCCGTGAGTCTTCCTGCTGCTACCGCTACCGCCGGCAAGCCTGGCAAGGAGGGCAAGGGCTGCAACCGCTCGTACCCCCGCCGTGCTGCCGCCGCGCTGGCTGCCAGGATTGACGCCGAGCACGCCGAGCAGTAACCTGTCGTGTCGGTCCGTCACATGCCTATCAAACAGCGGGAGTTGCTGTCTACGTTAGGTTTCTCAGTTTCCTGCTAGCAGGTTTTCGTCTTTACTCGCAAACATATTTCACTTCTCGATTGTTGTAGTTAAATAACTTATGTACTCTGTCTGGCGCGCTTTTTGGGGGGGGGGGGGGGGGGGGGGGTGTTGGTTTGCCAAAATCAAAATCAGCCTCAGGATCATTTTGTGAGGTCAAGAAATTTAATACAGACGTGGAGAGGAGCGTGTGAATGGTATATGGAAGGAATCCCAATTCTATAACAGCCAGGCAAGGCTATCAGTTCGCTTCGCCTTCGCCCAGATGCTCCCTACGTCTGGCTTTAGCTCGCCTTTGGCAACGAAGTGACGGCGGGCAGTTGTTCCGGGAGACATCCATAGTCGCCCGCTCCGGCAACACAAGCCTTGCCCTCGGGGCTATGGATATGTTCTTGGCGGTGGTCAGAACGGGATCGGCGTGCTCGGCAATCTTAGAGCAGAGGAAGTCAACACGGGCCTCGGGCATCTCTCGCTCCGGCGCACGCTTCTCCCAGGATGCAGCTACAGCCGCCTTTCATCGCTGGTGACCATTTTAGGGCGGGGAAGGCAGAATACGAATTCGCTATCGACCCGGGGCATTAAGACAGGTAGATTAAGCTATTAAAACATTACCGGTTTGGACATTATCAATACCCATATGCGCAACTAAGTACGCATGTATTGCCGTGTGACAGAGCTTGCGGCTCTTAGCTAAGAGCCATAGCGAGATTCTAGAGGTAGATGTAGCACATCTGCCCGTCCAGGCCTCCCATGGTGTCGAGCAGGTCGTTGATGGCCACGGCTGGCGCGTTCACACCCAGGTCGACAAGGTCATTACCGGTGCCCGGGCGGCCGGAACCGGCCACGGAGCCGGCAACCTGGGTCAGCCGGCTGGGTAGGTCCTGCATCTGCCAGATCCACCAGACGCGGTCGATCATGGCGTGGTGCAGGTAGAAGACCGGGTCACCGGGGGAGGCGTAGATGTCCTGGGTGGTTGGCAAATAGGGTTAGTGTGTTAGTGTCAACCGGAGCAAGTTGCGGAAGGAGCGTGAATTGAGGTCGGAAAGCACTTACGCTGCCCGGATCGCCGCCGATGGTGAAGTGGCCGCCCGCATGCACACCCGGAACTGCCTGCATGGTGTCTTGGAAGCTGGCGATGTCGCGGCTGCGAGTGATGAGCGCGTATGTCTTGTCGGCCGTGGTTTGCGCAGCCTGACTCTTGCTGATGTCACGCTTCAGGCAGCGTGGTCTGTAGGCCAGCGAGAACCCAGGGCCCAGGTTGACTTGGAGGCTGAAGATCGGCTCTGGTCAGCAGGTAGAGAATGAACCAAGGAAGAAAAAAAAGAAGAAAATTAAAACTCGACTGACCTGGAAAAGGGCCCTGACGTGACACATCCGCCATTCTCCGAGTTGCCGCTCATGCTGGACGCGTTGCCGTTGAACAGCGGCGAGTTGGCGGGGTCGGCAGCGTAGCGGTCCCAGTTCCAATACGGCTGGAAGCCACTGTAGCCGCACTCTTCGCGGAGAGCCTTCTCGTAGGTCCACACGTAGTACCTGTGCCATGAGAGGAAATTCGCCTGTGCCCAAGGGTACGCAAGTCAGTCGGGTCAAATCACGCCAAAATGCCAAATTGCCCTGTGGACAGTGGTCACCCCGTGTTCGTTACGTACCGTGCCATGGATCGAGTTGGTCTGGTTGATGTGCGTGGCTACAAAGTCATCGAAGCGGCTGCGCGCCCCGGGGACGAGGTGCTTGGGCGACTTGGGGCTTGTCGACTGCAGGCACTTGACCGCGGCAATGTACTGCTCCCGCTCGGCGACGGAGAGGTCGGACCTGTTCCCAAGTGGTCTCGTCGGTCTTCCGTTCCATGTATTCTGACGAGTGGGCTGAGACGTGCGCTTACCACTCACGGCGGACAGACACGTTCTCCAATGTGCAGCCTCTATTTGAAGGCTGCCCCTGAAGATACGTCTTCAGCTTGTCCATGGTCGAGTCACGGAGTCTGTCGACAATGTCGGCGGGATAAGCCCGCGCAATAACCGTGGAACTTGCCGCGGCGGTGCTACTCGAGTACGCCGAACTGGGCTCCGTAGGAGTGCTGGCCACGGAAGACTCCTTCGTTCGGGTGAGGAAGGTAGTCTGCGAAGGCGGTGCGACCACACGGCTAGACCAGGTTATTTGCGTAGCGGAAGAAATAGAGACTTGTTGGGCACTAGTAGATGAAGACGTCGACAGACCCCGTGTCGTACCATCTGTGGATGCAGAACGCACTGGAGACGTATCACAGGTGCGCGTCGGGCTGGGAACAGGGCAAATGGTGGTGGTCGCCGTGACCACAATGGTGATGGTCGCATGGGATGCCCCAAGGAGCAGTGCTCCGGCAACCAGTGAAGTGACATGCATGTTTATTGCAGGGTGTGCAAAACGAAAAAACGAGTGACGGAGCGACGGCAGGGCGAAAAGAATGAAGGCCGGGCCGCCAGAACCCTCCGTGCAGGGTACCAGTAGTGATAAATGACAACAAAAGATGAAGCGAATGACGAGCAGTCTGAGGATTCGACTGCGGTAGAGTACTCTAAAGGAACGAACGACAAGGCCCGACGGCTACTTACAGTCTTACCCCGTCATGGGCGAGAAGAATGGGTCGAGGAGAAAAGAAATCGGAGTTGCGAGTTTTATACTTCGTATAATCTAGATAATAGAATGCGATGGCGCCTGGCGAGTGGCGAGGTATCATCGCGCCGGTCCTCTCGGTAACACTCCGTCCACGCTCGCAACGCTTTGGTTGAAGTGGTTCCATTCTGAATCTCCTGCCCAATCGGTTATGCAGTGTATCACCTCAGCGTCGCAGGGGGCGTGGTCTAGCACGGCTAGGCATGGCGAGGGTCCATGGGATTGTGGATCACCGTGTCCCTACCCGGGCCTCGGTAAAGTCGCAGGGAGGCCCTAACCCCCTTTTCTCGCGTCCTAAGAACCACAGACCATACTCTTCCTTCGACTCCTTCGGCGGCGTCAACGAAGTATTTCACCCTCCTCAATACCTAGGCACTTCAGTCCCTCGCATTGCACCAGCTTGACAGAGCTCAGCTTCCCACCTTAGTCAACTTCCATTTCCCAGCTTCCTTTGCGGCCCCTGCAGACACTATTTTAGTTGCGTCAGCTCCATTCTTTGCTTTCTCCTGCCTAGACCGCGCGCCGGCCTTCGCAACTGTCAACATGACGTGCCGGCTGTCTTCGAGCTCTCTATCCTGCCGGCAGTCCCTTCCACATGGGCTATCACGGTCAACTTAACCGGAATGCCAAATTATGTGCCCAGCATCGAAATTGTGGGCGATGGACACGACCATACGAAAATTGTCAAGCACTTCAGGATGATAGAGCAAATGCCATCTCCCAACAACACGCAGCAAATGCTTGCCAAGCAGCATAACCCGTGATATCGGGTACGGTGGGAGTCAAATCTCGACTCCCTTTGACCACCTATGGCTGGGAATAAAACAGATATCGAAACCAAGCTCGCCAGCACCATCATCATCAGCATCCTCATGATGGATGTACCGTTGTGCTCGCAGCACCTTCCTCAGCCGCGGTGCACGTGTGGGGATGACCTGATTTGCAAGTGCGCCGGTGAATATTATGCCTTCCGACATTGTCACGATGCGTAGAAGTCTGTTTCTTAGGATTTCTCCGATGCCGTGAAAATCTGCAGTCCACGAATATGCTTTCCAATAGCAGAACCTGGAAGTTGCCAAACACGCGAAACTACTACCCGCCGTTAGGCAGCTGCGGACTTCACCAGTCCAACTCCTTACCAGCGCAACTGCCCTTCTCACCGTCATCTAGTTCCTTCCCATCGGCACAGCCACCACTGCCTTCAGCATCCTGCCTCGACCATTCATACAGCCCCCCACGCTCCACAAACGCATCTTCATCCCAGTAGACACTCTCCAACGCCTTCTGGACACCCACCTCCAAGATCGGCTTCGATGGTTGCTTGCCCGTCCGATCCAAAAATCTGAGATACTCATCCAGAATGAGATAGCTCCTCGCCATCAGCCGATTTGGCTCGGGTACCAAACACGCCTGGCCCTTGTGCCTCTCACAAAACTCGTCAAACTCCTCATCCGAAATAGTAAACTTGTGCCCGTTGCGCAGCGTCTCTTCGGAGTCATTCTCCCCTTGCACGATCAGTACCTGGAAGCACTTCCAGCGGAACGGCCTCAGCGCCGCGATGTGCGCATTCATGTCCTCCCTCACGTTGAGCTTATTCACGACAGTGTTGATCTTGAACATGACGCCGTACCGCCGGCACCACTCGGCGATCTGGTACAGCTTCTTGACCTGGTCGCCGCTGCCCCGGCCGATGGCGATGTTGGTCTGCTCGTTGAACGAGTCGCACGACACGGCGAGGATGTCGAGCTGGCCCGCGTGCTGGCGCAGGAAGGATTCTCGTACGAGGCTGCCGTTGGTCACGACCGACACGGATTCCAGGCGGAGCTCGCGCTTGCAGAAGTCGATCATGGCGCCCAGGGGCTTGGGGTAGAGGAAGGGCTCGCCGCCGGCGAAGTTGATTTTGCGCATCCCGGCTTCGGCGAGGAGCCGGAGGGCGGCCTTCTGGCGTGGGAGGTCTTCGATGTGGGAGGTTGTGGCGGTGTGGAAGCAGAAGCCGCAGGTCTTGTTGCAGCGGCGCGTGAAGTGGTAGTTCACTGAAACAGGTACTTTGGTTCTGCGTCGCTGGCCAAGTCCGAGGCGGAAGCCCGTGGTGGGACGAAGGGTGGCGAGGACGCCGATGCAGAAAACGAAGAGCAGACAGTAGAGGAAAGCCATGGGTGCTAGAGTCACTATGGGAAGCGTGGATGCTCTGGAATTGTCCTGATAACAAGAGGAGAGAGATCTCCCCGTGGTCCTCTCTGCCTTGGGGAGGCTGTCCCTTATATCACTGCCCTTAGCAAAGCTTGCGGGGGGCATACTGTAGGCCTCAATCTCATGGGTGACACAACAAAGTCTTCATGCGTTTGTTTGCGTAATGACTCAACCTCTTGATTCTTTGCCTGATTCACACATCACCGCCTCTTTGCCAGCCGGCCGGAGCTTCACAAAAAGGCTCGCGCTTGCCAATGAAAGTTTGCGGGAAACGACGTCTTTGTTGATGATTGTTGCCCTGGTTAGCAACATTGGAAAGCACTTTCCAACTCCGCCATGGTGACGGCGCCTATAGTAACTTGAGCTTTGGAAGCTTGACTGCCCCTCACACACTCTACTCTTTACTTGACACCACTCTACTCTTTGTTTCACGCCCAAGTTGGAGAATCATTCTTAGTCACCAAGAAGAACTTACTATCCAAGATGGAGTACGAAGGCGAGGCGAAGCCCCGTTACGTCTTTGTCATTGGTAAGCTATTGCTTTCAGTCCATCCTGCCAATGGCAATCTGCAGTCCACAGACAAGCTGACTTTATGCTATGCTAGGTGCCCCCGGAGCAGGCAAAGGAACTCTGTGCAAGAGACTTGCGAAGGAATACGACTTTACGCACATCTCGGTCGGTGACTTGGTTCGCGAAGCTGCCAAGCAGGATGAAGGCATTCGATGGCACGCCGACAACGGCAAGCTTCTGCACACGGACTATCTCTTCCCGATCCTTCGACAGGCGTTCCTTGAATGTGTATCCGGCCGCCCGATTATCTTGGATGGATTCCCTCGACAGCCAGAGCAGGTCTGGAAGTTCGAGAAGGCTGTGAGTTAGATGACCATTGTTTGACACGCTCTCACAATTCTCTAACCTACCTTACCTTCCAGTTCGGCGAGCCGCAACTTGTTCTCCTGTTTCAGTGTCCCCAAGAAGTAGCCAAAGACCGCGTGGTCAACAGGAAGGAGGGTCGTCCGGCAGACACCAGCGAGGTGTTCGACAAGAGATACAAGGAGTATTCCGAACTGAACCCGGCAATCGTGCGCCATTATGGCAAATCCCAGGGCAAAGACAAGCTTGTCGAGGTGAGTCTCGGCGATGTCCGGATTGGCTCTTCCTAGTGCCTGACTAATTGAGAGTAGGTCGACACCAGCGGAGTGACTGACGTTTCCTGGGAGAAGCTGTTGAAGGCGCTGCAGACGAGGGAAGAATGGCCACAGTTGGTGAAGGTTGATTCACCGCTCTCTCTCTCACCCTCGCCTTAGGCTTTCACTGCCTCCGGCTTGGGTATCGTCCAACCCTAGCGAGTCATAGCGAACGTTTCAGGGTAGTTGATACTGATTATTTATTGATACATGATCGTCCTCATCCCCACTGTCGTATGTAGTGGCCCGGCGTACATACCTCACTCACCATTTAGAGGTGGCAATGGCAGAAGTAATGTGCAAGGAGCCATCAATGTGGGCCGAACGACAACCTCTCGATACTTACTCTTCCGTCCAACACTTCTATCTATCCCCTCTCAGACACCTCCATTCTTCCTCCTCACCATCTCAAAATACGCCGTCAACTTTCCCACCGCCTCGCCGCATTCCCAAGCCCACGCATAGTTCTTCATAAATTCTTCGATCCTCCGATCCATCTCCTCCATGATCAAAACCCCCTTCTCCTCCTCCGCATCACCAACAGGAACCTCAACCTGCAGCTCCACCTCCCCAACCTCATGCCCGAAATCCATCCTATCCCTCACAACCTTAAACTCGCCATCTACCAACCAGGCTTCGCGCGTGGTGACAAACTCGGCGAGCCTCTCCAGCCCAAAGTTCTCCCCTTCTTGTTTAAGTGAAATACCGCCGCCCAGGATGGAACGTATGCAATCCCGGATTTCCTGGACACCGCGCAGCTCTTCGAATCGCGAATTCACGAAATCTCCGCCCCGCTTCACTTTGGCCTGCCACTCGCCGTTTCGCCGCCGGATCCAGGCGCCGCCTGAGGTGCAGAGCGTGTGGTCGGGCGCGTCGTAGTAGATGTCGTGGATCGTGCGGGTGGGGAAGGGGAGGACGGATCGGAAATTGGGATTGTAGTGATCGTTGTTCTTGGTGGCGCAGATATCGGTCAGTGTCGGCACGGTGAGGCGGCGGAATTTGCGCTCAACTTCGAGAATTGTCGTCGGTTTTGTTTTGGCCGTCTGTCGGGCTGGCGATGGTTGGGTGACCCTCGTGAGGAGGGTGCGGGTTGTGCGGAGGGCCATGGCGATGGGTAGGGTAATGGGAAGGTAGGTAGGTGCTTATCGGTCGTTGAATGTTTGTCAAGACCTTGCCATATGTGGTTCACGAGGATAGTAGGTCGTGAGGTGATTGAAAATCGGCGATTGTGCAGACTTAAATTCGCTTCGCCGTCAGCTGCCTGGGAAATGCTGCCGTCGAGCTCCTATGAGTCCAGCTCCTGGCAGCAAAGGCCATCGAAAAAAACAGCTTTCTCGTACCTGAACAATCGGTCTGTTGACAAGGAACTTGAAGACAGAAATTCTTGTCAAGGTGTCCGGAAACGAGCAGCGAAACTGGCGCTTGATGTGGAGAGCAGTGTGAGCCTCACATCGCGACAGTATCTTTGCTCATACAACGAAGGTTCAGCGGTTTGGAAAGTCTCTTCTCAAAAGCGATCTGACAGCAGCGGTTTCGAAAAGGAAAACAACAAAGACGCGAGAACGCGCTGGTCTGTGCACGGATACCAGCAATTGAGGCCTACAGTCTTTGTGACACCAGACGCTAGATCAGATGGCATCGATCAATGAGTAGCGAGTCCTACTTGCTCTGGATCTTTCTACAGCTAGGAGAGGCGGGACCGAAGTGCCAAAGTGCCAGATCTAATAATGCAACGCCCAGTTGATATCCCCAACCGCCAACAGAAACAACGCCACTCAATGCGAGTCAACTCAGAAAGTGTAGATCTGCTCCGGCTTATACCCCAACTCCGCCAACACGCCCGTTCCCCTCCCTCCTTTCAAGGCCTTCTCCATGGCAGGCGGACCGCACACCAAGACTTTCACATCCCGATTCTTTCCTCCTTCCGTACCCAACCCAGCGTTCTCCAGCACCTGCCGGGTGATGTACCCCTTCAGGTGCAGCGACCCGGCCGCGGGGTTGGACACGACATGCACCGCCTTGAAACGCCCAGGGTAGCTTCTCTCCAGGGTGGCAAGCTCATCCTTGAGGAAGATATCCTCGTCCGTGTTATTGCCCCAGACCAGCGTGATGCGCGTCCGATCGTCCGGGTTCTGCAGGATGCCCCGCGCAAGCTGGTACATGGGCGTGATACCCGCACCGCCGGCGATGAGCGCCACGTGCGGGTGCTTGTTGGGCGTCCACGCGAGTTCCTTGATCGGGGCGAAGGTGAGTGTGTCGCCTGGCTTGAGGGAGTGCAGGTGGGTGCTTTGTTTGCCGTTGGGATAGAGCTTGACCATCAGCTCTATGTAGCCGGGCTCATCTGGTAGATTGGTTAGTGGGACATGGGTTGCTGGACTGGGGAGGCATGAGCGCGCGTACTGAGGTCATTGGTCGGAGTGTATGGCCGGAGGACCGGGAGCCAACGGCCGTTGGGGAAAGAGATGGTCAGCAGGGCAGACGTGAGGGAAAGCCCGCTCGGTTTACTGGCATCTGGTAGCTCGAAGCGTAACTTCTTGACGTTATGGTTGACCAGCTCGGCGCTGTGGAGGCGCAACGTGTGGAAGCCGAAGCTGCTGAAGATAGGCTTGTCCGAGTTAGCACCATTGCTACGCAGGTACCAAGTACACGCGCCGATGCCCGCGACAGCGGCTGCGATGGCGACTGGGGCGCTCATTACGCTTGCTCCATGCGTGGCGCGCAGAAAAGGTCTGAACTGCGTTCCCGAAGGCATTGTAGAAATTGGGCGGCTGGTCTATTCTTAAATATCTTTGGGCGGTTAGGTCAGTTGCCGACTATGCTGGACATCCGGAACACCGAAGTCGAGGGCGCGCCTATGCTGTGGCACAGTTAAGATGTCCGGCTATTATGCTGGTCGGGGTTTGGTTTTGGGGAAGTCCAACTGCAGTCTGCAGCGACCAGAAGGAATCGTTCAGGTCATGCCACTTCTTTGTTGTCGGTCCCGACTTGGCCGACCATTTTAAAACGCGTAATGCGGAACGGCCGCGAAATCGGGTAGTCGGGGAAGTCGCGGAGCATACAAGCACCGACCCCGACTCGGCCATTGCTCTTGCCCGGGCCCTAATCCGTACATGCATCCGAGACACGGCTGATGGGACTCATAAGGCATTCATTGAATCATTCCTTGACACGAGGAGCGGCTTCAATGGTTAACTTCAACTGCCATAGGTTTGCCGAGCAAACACCGCCGTTGCAATCGATACAGCGGCCTGGAACTGCATCACGAGCTGTTAGTTCGGGGTTCTCAGGATCGGATGAGGGGAGCCTGATGAAATCGGGCAATCAGCTCGATGGCTAGCGTCCCGGGTGCTCGGAATCAGGGGTCTGCGGCCCCCACAGGCCCACGCAGATCAGCGCGATCTCACTTAATGGTAACTTCCGATAACGCTAGCACGGCTAGCTCCGTGAGTCCGCGACGGAATGAGGACCACCGGTTTTTTAACAAACAAATGGAATCGTATGATAGATCATGAAATCGCGCTCGTCACTATCTACAGTCATCTTGCCTTTTTAAGCGTCAATAGCAAATCGTACAGGCATTTGTGCAATAAACATCGATCGCCGTCCTCCCAGCATCCGCCCCTGAGAATGACGGAGTCGTCAGTGAGTTGTCCCTTTGTGGCAGGCGGTGAAGGAGCCAAGCTCCGGGAGGATCTGCCCCACCTGCTGAGCTGCCATGCTGGTGACCGGGCGGTCGAACTTTTTCTGCCGGACATGCAGTCTCAATAGAGAACGGCCAGATCAGCACAGCAACCATGGCGGACGATGGCATGCTCCTGAACTTTGAGCTTGGCGATGCTCCATTGAAAAGCCAAGTAAAGTTTAAAGGTGGACGCTGGAGAGACCGGCTTAAGGCGCAAAGGAGCGTCAAACAAGCACAGCAGAATGGACCCTCGTCAACCCCGCCAAGACGAGGGCCAACCGCTGGCGACCACGATTCCAGCAGACCTGCGAAGAGGCCGAGAACAGATGATGGAGATCACTACAAGCACGCAAAGATACCAAAGACGGGCGATGCCGCCACTAAGGCTCCCAGCCATGCCATGAAGACGGGGCAAATCTCGTCGAGCTTGTTCACGTCGAATCCGGCTCCCGTCACCTCGTTTGACCAACCGCCGGTCGAGGAAGCTGAACCGGCGAAACCATCCAACGCGCCACTATCCGAAGAAGCCGCGAACTTCCACACGTTGGGTCTGTCGCGACGTCTCGCCCAACACCTGGCGACAAAGCTGGAGATGAAGGCGCCGACAGCTATTCAGAAGAACACCGTGCCGCAGCTGATAACGGAAGACAGCGACGCCTTCTTGCAGGCCGAGACAGGTTCAGGCAAGACATTGGCGTATCTCTTGCCGATCGTGCACAGGATCATGGCGCTGAGTCTGAACGAGGATGGGACGGCGAAGGACACCAAAGTGCACCGGAATTCCGGACTCTTCGCCATCATCTTAGCTCCCACGCGGGAATTGTGCAAGCAAATTGCCGTGGTACTGGAGAAGGTGCTGCGATGCGCGCCGTGGCTCGTCTGCACAACCGTCATAGGAGGCGAGAGCAAGAAGTCGGAAAAGGCTCGGATACGCAAAGGTGTCAACATTTTGATCGCGACTCCCGGCCGGCTGGCCGATCACCTCGACAACACCAAGGTTCTTAACGTCGGCACGGTGAGGTGGCTCGTACTGGATGAAGGCGATCGGATGATGGAGATGGGGTTCGAAGAGGATATTCGGACGATTGTGGGCAAGATCAGAGCGGATAAGCTGCAAAGACAAAATGCCGAGGGTGTGTTGCTGGACGGCATTCTCCCTTCCCGAAGGGTAACCGTGCTCTGCTCGGCAACCATGAAAATGAACGTGCAACGGCTAGGTGAGATCAGCCTAGAGGATGCTGTGCACATAACTGCATCCAAGTCAGAGATGGACAAAGATGCCGAAGCAGGACACGAGGCTGTATTCGCCGCGCCGTCGCAGCTGAAGCAGTCTTCCATTATTGTACCAGCCAAGTTGCGCTTGGTTACGCTGGTCGCGCTCCTGAAGTCGACGTTCGCAAGGCGAGGCTCGGTCATGAAAGCCATCGTCTTCATCTCCTGCGCTGATTCGGTCGACTTTCACTTCGAGCTACTGAAGGACACAAAGGCTCTTGAGCCGCCGACTCCGGATTCCTCGCCAACCAAAGCGAGCCGCAAACCGGAGACGGAATCGACTGTTGCCCCGGCTGCCTACATCACGTCTCCAGCAAACCCCAAGGTCATGCTTCACAAGCTCCATGGTTCGCTAGCACAGCCGGTGCGCTCATCAACGTTAAACTCCTTTGCGAGCTGCAAAGACCCAGCAGTTCTCATCACTACCGATATATCGTCCCGCGGTCTGGATGTCCCTGCGGTCGACCTCGTCATCGAATATGACCCAGCCTTTGCCGTGCCTGACCACGTACACCGCATTGGCCGGACAGCTCGTGCGGGTCGCCCGGGCAAAGCCGTCCTCTTCCTTCTTCCTGGCTGCGAGGAGGGGTACACGTCGATCCTTCCCGCCTCAACACCCATCACGCCGCAGCTCTACGAGTCTATTCTCCAAAAGGGGCTGGCGACAGCAGTCAATCTCCCGTCCACCCACACTACTTCCGAGACGGAGAAGCAAACGTGGACCTCGCGCGCTGAAGCACTCCAGTTGCACTTCGAGCAGCGGTTACTTGCCGGGCCTGCTGCCACCAGCGCGGACGACGACACGGAAGACACTGCCAAACCCAACGCTAAAGGGAAGGATAAACCATGGAAATCTAAGCCAAAAGCGAAACCCAAGGACAACCCGCTCCTCGACGCCGCCCGCCAGGCTTTCCGCTCGCACATCCGCGCCTATGCCACGCATGTTCGTGAAGAGCGTATCTACTTTGACATCACGCAGCTCCATCTCGGGCATATGGCGAAGGCGTTTGGCCTGCGGGAGACGCCGGGGGGCATTGGCGGCGGTGTCGCGAGGCGGGCGCATAAGGCACCTGGGGAGAAGAAGACCAAGGTCTTGAGCAGTGGGAAGGTTAGCAGGGCACATGATGATGACGACGATGATGGGGTTGGCGCAGTGGATGGGGATGCAGCGAGACGGATGAGGGAGAAGATGAAGATGGTTATGAACGCTTCAAGCGAGTTCAATATTGGCTGATTGGGTGTGGGTTGGAGGTTGGGAGGTTTGCCACGTTCTTGGTGCTGCATATTCGATTCTCATACATGGAAGTATATACCCTGGGTGTTTCTAGCTTACATATGGACCAGCTGCTCGAACCCGGTTGAAGGCTTTCTGTCCCCGTGTCTCGCGATTCACCATCTCATCGTATTACCTGATCTCCGGCTGGAAAGGCCCCAATCCTTCTCTCGTGTGCTATTCTTGGTGGTCATGCATTGTCCGGTAACGTTAACTGTTTTAAGGTTCTGTCTTCTCTCTACCTCATACAACGAACGTAGCAGTAACGAAACAACATCTGCAGTTCTCGGTTGTTCTCGAGACCCCACCATCCGGAATAGATGGGCATTGGGCTGCTGCTGTAAAGTTGGTGGGGGCTGGGATAGTTGACTGATTACCGTTACCGAGTAACGACTCACCTAGCTCTTGATACAACAACGATGTAATTTACGTAACATCACCCACAGGCAACACACCACGTCTCATCGCACGGATTCGTACATCTGGCTTGTGAACCTTGCGTGGAACAAATCTTACATCACCTGAAAGAAAACAAAGAGACTCTTACATATGTGAACTCTCATCGGGCACATATAAATGTCAAACTCCAGATCCTCTCACTACGGCTACAGCAATTCATCGCTTGGCAGTTTGAGTCGAATTGCGCAAGGAAAATTCAACTTTTCAAGCACCTTTCAGCGTTCACCGCTCGGCGTTCGCATCATCATCAATGCTCATCATCATCAAGGTCATCATCATCAAGGTCATCAATTGAGCGTCAAATCTTGGGTTACGATGCAAACAACTAAACCTGCGCCGTCTGCATTGCGACTCCTAGCCTAAAACTAGCCATGCCCCGACAACTGCCATGGAAAGTCGGAGACGCGGCAACTAAGCAAACATCGTCGCGCCCCAAGGCCGCAGCAAGCCCAGCCCCATCCGCCGGCCGCAGTCCTGCGCCGTCACGCCGCGCTACCCCAAGACCCAAAGCAGAATCGACGCCGGAGCCGGGCAGGAAGGCCAGACGCAGCCTGGGGCTCAGTTCAGGTATTATTCACCTGCTGTTGATCACATTGCAGCGCTGACAACCCAACCAGCCCGATCACCGTCCACCTCGCCGCCACCCGAGCCGCCGAAGGAAGAGTAAGGTCTTCAACACAGCTCCATGTCCAGCGCCCTCATCAGCTAATTCCCGCCAGGTTCATGGTAGAGGGAATCGACCATGACGACAAGTATCGCATGGTCGAGGACGAGTTCCTCGCCGT
Organism: Achaetomium macrosporum; assembly: GCA_033296875.1. Lineage (NCBI taxonomy): Eukaryota > Fungi > Ascomycota > Sordariomycetes > Sordariales > Chaetomiaceae > Achaetomium > Achaetomium macrosporum. Next base: position 191,889 of record MU860014.1, on the reverse strand, counting down.
GGCGGGCGAGTTCACGCGGCACCTCCACGCCGCGGAGTATCAGCGTCTCAAAGGTCTAGCCAAGTCCCAGAATGCCGAGACCATCCAGAACATATCGCGACCCGTCACGGACGAGATGACGGACCTCGTGAAAAGGCGACACGCCGCCCTGGACACAGCCTCCAAGCAGCGTAAGGGCATCGCAAGCGCGTTGGGCAAGCGAGCTAAGAGCGAGGAGGAGGACTCGGCGCGGCGTCCATTTACCTCGCTGCAGGGCTTGATGGACAGTCCGAGAAAGCAGGCTGTTCCCCTGTCGTTGACGGCGGGAAATCGACCCGGGGCGACTTCTCGGGGCTCGATAGATGTCAGCCCTTCTAGGAGGCGTCCGGGTGGCTCTGAGGTTAAAGGATTGTTGCGCACCAGCAACTCGGGCGTGTCAGATCGGAAAGATGGAGCCTCGACTGTCACGTTCAAGCAAGAGCTTACTCCCGACTCCGACGAAGACGACCTCGACGGCCAACCTGCTTGGCGGCCGAAACCCGTTCTACGGCGTCCGGAGCCCGCTATGGAAGCATCAGGCCCGCGGCCATCTGTCTCAAGATCACCGATCAGGTCAAAATCCGAGCCCAGCGAGCAAAGCACTCCATTCAAGACCGTCGGCACTGCTCCAAGACAGACTCTAGGTCACAGCGCCCCTCCAAGCGAACCTACTGACGCACCCAGCGATGACGACGACGACTTCTTCTCCAGACTCCGCGCCCGAAGAATAGAGCAGAAGCGGCGGCGCGAGACCAGAACTCAAGAGGGCAAGATCAAATCTTCAGAAACTCAGGCTACATCGCTCGACGAAATCCCTTTGACATGAACATCAAACAATCAACATGAATCCAGGCTTATCAGTAGCCTAATTCCCAAACCACGCATCGAAACACGAAGCCAACGAAGCCCCTCCTTCCGATGGACTTCCAATAGTTAATCACCTAATCATCATCAACCCTCAAACGGGGTCTCGAACGGCCGCTCAGCCTGCGGCGTGATGCGCGCCAGGTGGCGCCGCTGGCCGTCCTTCCAGTCGACCAGGGCCGAGTGCTGCGTCACACGGTTATCCCAGACCACGACGGTGCGTTCTTCCCAACGGATGCGGGCCTGGAAGTCGGCGCTGAAGGCCAGGTGGTCGTAGAGGAACTTGAGGATGGCGTCGGACTCTTCCTTTTTCAGGCCCACTATGTCGCGAGTGACTTTTGTTTCAACGGACGTGGCTCGGTCAGTCATATGCTACGTGATGAAGGGGTTTGGGGGACTAGAAAAAAAGGGGGCGGATCGGGATGTGATGGGATCGAATGGGGAACTCACACTGCGGATTGACGTAGAGAGCCTTCTCCCCCGTGGCGGGGTGCGTTCTCACGATGGGGTGCTCGTTAACCACGGGCTCGCGGCGCTTGATGCCGCCCCTCGCCAGGCTTGACTCCGCCTGCTCGACCGCCGAGTGCGTGGCCCGCAGGCCGTGCAGCCGCTGCCGGAAGAGGGGGCTGAGCCGGTTGTAGGCCTCGACCGCGTCGACGAACAGCGTGTCGCCCCCCGTCGACGGCTTGTCCAGAATGTAGAGGAAGGTCGTGCCGGGCGGTTGCTGCTCGTACGATACGTCCGAGTGCCACGCCACGGAGCTCGTGCGGTTGGCGAAGAACTTGTCCACGCTGGTGTCGCCGGCGCCGCGGTGCACGAGGTGGATTTCGGGGTAGCCCGCCGGCGCGCCCGAGGTTGGGTGGATGTGGTGGCTATCAAATGGGCGTTAGCTTTCTAATTCCAACATCATGCAATAACCAGGACGTGTTCATTCAGTGCATACCGGCCAAAATATCCTCCGAACTCAAGCGCCTTCTCGATCGGCAGGTCGGCAAAGTCCTGGTCGCGGAAGGCGACCACCTTGCGCTCGGCCACGAACCGCGCGAGCTCGTCCTTGCCGGCCGCGCTGAGAGAGCTGAGCTGGATGCCCCTGACCTCGGTGCCGATAGTCGGGGTCAGGTGCGTCACCGAGACCTTCCCCTCCGGCAGCAGATTCGGGTAGGACGTGTCGGCGTCCTTGCCGTGCTCGTAGTGCTCGAACGGCTCGAGTGGAGGGTATTTCTGGGTGCGGTCCCAGGTCGGGAGATAGTGCGGGTACTTTCCAGTTTCTTGGGTTAGCGAGGGCCCTCCTCCCCTGGCCGGGGGAGTGGAAGTGGCTTGTGGTCTGCCCACCTTGGCCGGTTTATGGCCCTTCAGTCCTGCCTCAGCATCTGGGTCGTACTTGTTGGCTGCCAGCTCCTTGTAGGGGCCGTTGTGTGAGGCCTTGAGCTTCAGAGTCGCCAGGTCTGGGACCGTGGTCGTCTCGACTTCAACTGCGGAGGGCGCCATTTTGGGGCTGTCGTTTTATTATGTTAATGTCCAGAAATGCCGTGGGTATCCTCTGGTTCATTCGCAAATCATATCAAACTGGCAGCCGCCTCTTCTTATAGGCCCTTTGGATCCCATCATCTTGCAAGTTGCTGCGGGGTTGGACGTTGATGATGGCAATCAGCATGGATGGGATTGCGTGCGTGTTCTCCTTCCAATCACAAGAGATGGCCAGGACATACCTTTCCTAGCCATGCGACTTTCGCGTGCCGATTCCGCTAAGAGTGCATTCCGTAGGCGGAGGGGTCCGACGAGGGAGGTCGTATCGACCCGATAAGCAGCACTAGTTGATGGACTACCGGTAACGGTGTCGCGATAATGCACGGATTTAAAGCGGGAGAGTGATCTGCGGATAACGGCATTTCGAACTTGGTCGAGCACGTCGGTGGCCTCCGGTGCGGATATGCGGTGATGTTAGACGCGAGCCGGATCGCGTCATCGCGTGTGGTGGGTTGCTCGTTGCGCCGGCACGTTTGGAGTCGGACTGATGCGGCTTGTTGTATGGGCAAGGCACGGAGCACGCCATTCCCATCGACCTTGGTGGGCCGTGGAGGAAAGAAATGGGAAGACAGAGGTTTCTTCTTCCCATTTACACAGCTCCCGCGGACCATAGCAGGGTGTTTGTAATCTCGCCTAGAAGTCTCCCCGACATTGATCCGTCTTTTCCTCAGCACAAAATCCGGAGCAAGCAATATCAGTTCTCTTGTAGTACCGCTCTTAAACAGGAGGTACAGTACAAAGACTTTGCTCTACTTGCTGTAGTTCGAAATCCGAGGTGAGATATAAGCAAGGTATTCACAGGCAATCCTCAGGGCCTTACCTAGGTGTAAGTGGAGTTAGGTCGATGGGACAATGGCTGGGAACAAGCTAAATACCCATCGACAGAATACGGTGCTCAATATGAATATCAGAACCTCGAGAATGATGCCGACTACCTAGCTAGACCGGTTCTCCGAGCTCAGACGCGGAACAACTAATGATTGCAGCGTCTGGAAGCAGCAAAAGGATACACAACTCAATATCGTACATCAAGGAGGTCAAACTCTTTCCAGAGCTGATCTCCGAGGCCGGTGACCTTTTTCATACGCCGAGCACGCAGCTTCGCTCTCTCATCCTCCTCTAAGTCCTGCTCCCAAACCGCTTTTGCCTTCTCCTCCCCATTTATTCCTCCAGCTGCTTCCCGATTTCACTCCGAAGCTTTTCAAGCTTCTACCGCTTATGCTGGGCAATGTTCATTTCACCGTCGTAAGGAGTAAACAGAGCAGAAGAAACCAGCAAAAATGCATAAGAGAGAAAGAGCAGTGAGGAAGCGAGCGAGAGAATTAAAAGAGAGAACATAGTGATAGAAGAGAGAAAAGTAGGAAAGACAGGCACCAAGAAGAATGAAACCGAAGTATAAAGGGAATGCGGATCCGAAAAGTGCAGCAAGTGCTCCGCGGTCTACTGTGTCGTCTTGTCTCAACAATTTAGCCCTTTCAACCAGCAATTCGGCCCTTTCAACCAACAATTCGGCACAGCGTAAGGAGTCAAGCGCTCCTCGATGCGCTACGTTGACTGGTTCCTTCGTCCTTTCAACCAACAATTCGGCACGGCGTAAGGACGCGGGCATGCCGTCTTTGGGACTTCGCATGTTTTAGAAAACTGATATTAGTACACTGCTGTTCAGTGCGGAACAACTTGATACTTACACGGAGCCCGCTTCGATTGTCCTGACTGAGCTGATTACTAGTCTGTTAGTACCAACTCTTGAGTTTTTCCCGGCTCGCCGCATCCGCTACTAGCGGGAATTGCTCTAGCAACGATTGGAAACCGCTTAGTCCCTGTATAATTTGCCTCCGTTCAACTGGATCTTCTTGAGCCAAGGGCTCGGTGGGGAGCTCAGAGAGCGAGGCCTCTTGTCGAAGCCTGGGCACGGAGTAGCAGGGGTACCGGGCCCGTTGAGCATACTGGGATTGGTGGCAGATGAGCCAGACGTGATGAACGGAGAGTCTGCGGGCATGGTCCCAGGGGCGGAAGGAGTGGCCTGCCGGGGTCAACTCGGCAGCCAGAATGGTCATTGAGATTCTGATGATCTTATTCGGTGCTGTATTCAAGTCGATTCTTGTAGAGTTGATGCGGAAGATGAAGAGATTGCCAAGGTGGTGGCCTTGCGAGAAACAGTGAAGCTGTACGCCGAACCTGGAATGGGAACGACTCCCTCCCTGATGCACCTGCCTTTCCTCGGTACCTAAGGTAGGACTCCGTAGGAGTCGCCCGTCGTGCCCTTCCCGGCCGGAAACCACGATCAGATGTACGAGAGCCGCCTGCCTTGAAGTTTCCATAGTTCGCTACAATCCTAATACTAGCAAACTCCTCAATCTAGGTAGGCAACTTGATGTAAAGCCTGGTCGAGACGGCAGAGCGATGCCTGTTAAGCAAACGAGTGTGGCTGAGCTTGACAAATGGCGATCCCCTCCGCGTAACCCTCACGCCACCATCCTCCCCTTGGACCCCAACGTCCTTCTTTCTCCTTCGAGCTGGTTGGGTTTTGGCATCCGTCTTTTTGACTGCCAGGAGCTGGTGTGATATCAGCGATCGGACTGCATTTTGCGGCGTCTTGCACAGGCTGACTTAATGAGAGCTTCTTCGACGGTCAGCCCCGGTCATTCTGTTCATCTACTGCCTCGCTCAGAACATTTCGTGCTGATAATAGACAGCTCGAACCTGGGGTTGGCGGACGCAGGTTCTTTAACCGCTCACCCACGGCCCAGAGGGAGTGTCGACTTAGATGTCATATTGCCCCATAACGCAGTACGCGGTAAGCCCTTGAGGTTTCACGGTCCACGTCCGGGCAAGCATGAGAATTCCTTGTCTCATCGATTCACTCAGCATTCCAATTGACCCGCGAAGGCCGACCATGAGCTGTTGTGGAAGGGCTTCAGATTTTCCTTTTCCTCGGGTCTCCTGATATAGACTGCTCAATTCAGTGAGCTTGAAGGACGATAGTGATATTTCAGTCTAGAACGTGGCTGGGTAACACGTAGCTCGGTCCTGACAGCTTTCAATTCCTACACCTCAGAAGGTCGTGCTGATACCATAATGAGCCCTGCCAGTGCAAACGTGTGCAACGAGCGTCACTTCATTCGAAACCGCAAAGTTGTAGCACGAAACCGTCAAACTGTTTTCGGATCTTCTCGATTGTGCAAAACTTTCCAGTTTCTTGGGTTCCAGAGATGCATTCTCCTCAGGCGCAAGGAAAGTCAGGCAGTGTCAGGATGACTGCAGGAAGGTATCGAGGCGGAATCGAGCGACGGAGATCTCGTCCATATATGTCCACTCTTCCCTCTAGTATCTTGAATTCGAGCACTGGACATCTGAAGATGACAGAACATGACAGAACCTGGTGGTGTTCCACAATTGCAAACATAGAAACACGGCAGCCGCCGCTTGCCGTCTACCTTCCTCAGTTCTCCCCCACGAGGTCTATCTCAACTCGTTCCTTCCGCTTCCTGTGTGGGCTTTTACGGAAGAGGCTGGTTTCACCTACCAAACCGACCAATGTCATGAGCACACTGGAAAACCATTTCCCACAGCCCAACTGAGACCGATTTCTACCAATAATCCTTCCAACCATCGGTCGCTTCCTTCTGGAGCGTCTGCGCCGACAGCAAGAATGGCTGACCCCGATCCGTCCGTCAGCAACGGCACCTGCTTCTATGCAGCAGAACAGGTTGCCAGCGACAACTTTATCCCTTGCGGAAACTGGGCATTTGGACATTACCATTGCTGCCAGACTGGCGATTGGTGTCTCGAAGATAATGCCTGCTACAACGGAGAGCACGGCACCACGTACCTAGCAGGATGCACCGACATCGATTACAAAGATCAAAGCTGCCCGGACAAGGACGCGTACAAGGGTATGATGGGAATGCTGAAATCAGATGCCGATTGCCGCTTTGCAGGACTGACGATGGCAATGTCTAAGATTACCCGTGGGCGGGCCTCATCTACTGCAAGCCCAATCGATGGTACGCATCCGCAGTCCCAGATCGTTCTCCATAAGTTCGAGAATATATCTAATCATGTCAACAAAAGGGTCGCGTGCGAGGAGAAAAATAAACCATCGACCATCACCAAGGGCGACCCGTGCACATGCCCTCCCGAGTCCGCAACGATGACTGTGGCTTTCTCGGCACCAGGGAGAATCGAAGGCATTGGTATTCTTCCAGCCACGTCAGGCGGTACAATCGAGTGGGCGGAGGGTCATTTCCCCACGGTGCAGCCGAGCTCGACCACCTCATCCTCCACCTCCGAGACCACCGAGTTCTTGACCTCCTCATCGTTCACCTCGGTAACATCAGGATCTAGACTCCCAACGTCGACCACGACATCCGTCAGTAGCATTAACTCACCGCCTCATAACCATCATCTCAGCGACGGTGCAAAGGCAGGCATTGCTATCGGCTCAGCAGTTGGGGGCATACTCCTCCTTGGCGCGCTCTCGGCATTGTGGGTGGTCCTCCGTCACCGCAGAACCGATAAGGATGCACCGTCCAGCCCCCAGGCAGCAGCATCAACACAAACTGACAAGAGCCCGGTCCCGGGCTCTGTATCAGGCTCTATGCCAACAGAGATGCCCACACCTGTGGTGCCTCCCAGGCCGGCATATCCCGAACTCCCGGTTGGACCGCGGGTGATGCGGCCTGAGCTGCAAGGAGATGTTACACCAACGGGATATGGTCATGTGTCACCGCCTACATCACCGGCTGAGCCCAGCTGGCAGAGCCCGAATCAGGCGTTGGTGGGCATGGTGCCTTTGTCTACTGTGGCGGACGGAAGGGAGCTGAATCAACATCAAACTCACCAAGCTCACGGTCAAGGGGAACAGGTGGAGGGAAGCTCAAGGCAGACTTCGGGATTTGCTTTCGAGTTACCTGCATAAGGAAAGATACCCGACATCTCTGATTTAGAGCGGCAAGAGGACCAATGCCGGGTGCATGCCACGGGGGAAAGTAGAAAGCAGATTCCGAAGCCCAAGCATTACTACCTCGACGATTTGCAAGAGCTTGAGACCAGACAGTTGGGCGCGCAGGTGGAGGAAAGACTAGAACCGGAACCGTTAGCGGAGCTTCAGCTTCCTGCACTTTAATGCGATTTGTCGGGGCTGTACCCGTCGGGTCTCCCAGAACTCCGAGCCGCTAAGGCAGTGAGGAGCGCCTCACCCAGGCTCAGGGAAAGATCGTTGCGTGATGCTGCCGTCGCGTATCACGATGCGTAGCTCATTGGATGTGTAGGAGTTTGAGGCTAGCTGGTAAGAAATAGCTTCTGGTGATGGCCGCTTTATTTCACACACTATTGGGAACGTGACTTATGTGAGTTCTGGACTTCTCCATGCCATGCCTTCACAACATCTCGGACTAGTGGTGGCGCATGCAAGACGCGAAGCGAGGTTACAGACTTTGGTGAACGAGACAATGCCGGCGGCCCGTCGTGAACTCATCCGGGAGAAGTATAAAGAGGACATGGTTTCTGGGTGGTCCATGCCTCTTCGCATCATCGACTCCAACCATCAGCCACCCCATCCCTTCCACTTTCACTCCTCGACTACTGCCCTCTCGTCCTGGTTGTTTCCCAGTTGGCTGCCGCCGACCATCTCAGAATGGCTAACAAGACACTTGATTACGGCGACCTCCGTGTCACTGTGACCTCTGCGTACGACTGGCGCTGGAATGACAGCGGCAGTGGCGCGAAGAGGAACGGTGGCTTCTGGCATCCCAAGCCCCAGGGTAACATGCGTGCCGTCGGCAGTGTTGCTGTCCCCCACTACGGCGACATCAACAACCAGTGGGCTGTTCTTCTCGTCGGCGACAACCCCAGCGCGCGGAAGGAGGGCAAGGGCGCAGCCGTCCTGCCGCCTGTCGACTACCAAAATGTATGGGTTGACCGCGGCAGCGGCGCGCGCAATGACGGTTCCTTCTGGCGGCCGGTTGCCCCTGCCGGGTACATCGCGCTGGGTGACGTCGCCAACGCGGGTTACGACAAGCCGGGCCTCGACCAGGTGTGGTGCATCCGCGCCGATCTGGTCAGCGACGGCGCCTACAAAGATCCCAAAGAGGGGTCCGTCTGGGACGACAAAGGCTCCGGCGCCAACTCGGACGCCTCCTTCTGGGAGATCGTCCCGCGCAAGAGCAGCTCGGCGTCCGAGTACATCCCCGTGCTGGCCGGCTCCTTCCGCTACTCGCCTGGCTACGGCCAGCCCGACAGCAGTCTGGCCAAGGTCCCCGCGCTGTACGTGCCCAAGCCGCGCAAGCCCTTCTCGCCCTCGCCGCCCGCTGTAACCAAGGACGCCATCCCCGAGGTCGGCGAGACGTTCAGTCAGACTGCCACCAACTCGGTGACGCTGCCATTCACGTGCATCTTCGACGCCAGCGACCGCGCCGGCCTGGACAACATGGGCAACCCCTTCTGCACCGTGACCAAGCAGGTCAGCTGGGTCGTGCTGGACAAGTTCACCAACTACCAGCAGACGGCGTACACGCAGACGCAGTCGCTGACGACGGGCGTCAAGACTTCGAGCTCGACCACCACCACCAACTCGGCCGGCGTCTCCATCTCGAGCGAGGTCGGCTACGGCCTGGCCAAGTGGTCGGTCAGCCTCAACTACCAGTTCACGCTCTCGCAGACCAACTCGTTCGAGGAGGTCCAGCAGCGCACCATGACCAAGACCATCACCGTTGCGCCGCACACCATGGCCATCGCCTGGGCCAAGCGCGTCACCATCCAAGGCGTGCGCGACGCCGACGGGTCGCGGATCGACAGCGAGGTCTCGTTCAATGCGAGCGAGGAGATTGCCGTGACGGATGTCTCGCTCTAGTGATTCTGAATTCTGATCCACTGGATTAGGAACAGAAGGACACCGGGTCAAATGCATGGATGCCGCTATATAAGCATTTCAGTAGCTGAATTGAGTAGCAATTGTTGACGCCGGTCAGACTACGCTGATTGCCCAATGAGTGAGATTTATCAGGAGACAGTCCAGCGCCGTTGACCTAATGGAAGTTTGCAGATCGGATAATTAGCCGATCGCGTGAGCTTTGGGGATTTTAGTGGCAGAGCTATTTGGGATGCATGCTACGTAAGATCAGAGGCCTTCCTTCGTGAACGATTTATGATTGCCCAACCGATGTGGCTGCTGGCCCTGCTATCGTCGTCTACTAGATCGCCGTCAATATCTCCGAGGATCCTTTGCCCGTAGCCTCGGGCATCTAGCGTTCGGAATCAGGAACTTGAACTTACCCTGCCACCATCAGCTTTGTCACCTAGGTTCTAGATCCAGGTAGTCTGACATGGATTCCCTTATTCTGATTGAGGTTGTCGCTGGGAGATTCTAGAATCAAGACTCGTTTCTCCGCCAGGCTGATCTCGAGTGGACTACCACGGCTGATGGATAAGACTAAGAATAAGGAGTCCACAGATCGACCCCGGCTTTTGATTGTGACACTTCAAGAGAGCATACCAACAAACGGAAAGTGAGGAAAGCGGGATATCTCGCTTTATTATCTCCGTCGAGCAAATAATGTCCTGTGTCCCCTTAAGAACCGAATCCAGGAAGGCACAGTCGTCGAGGGAGGAATGGCGGGGGGTTCTGCTCCACGGTAAATATGTGGTGCTCACATATCCTGTCCCACTTCCGATTCTGGGACGCCTTCGCGGTTGTACTAGTTTTAGTAGTTTATTATGGTACAAGCACCAGTAGTGCTATGAGCATGACCAGGGACATAATGTTCTGGTCTTAGTACTACTAGTAGTAGTGGTCTGGGTCTCTGGGACACCTACCGACAGAACCCTAACCCTGTCACGGGCTTCATCCGGTGGGAGATGTTTCTTTTCACCTCCACCCTTTCGCGCCTTGTTGCACTGTGCACTTCAAGTGCAGAAATCTGCATTCGTCAAAAGCGCACAACCTGCGCCCATTCACAAGCCACGAGGTAAACAGGAGATCAAGGATTCGGCATGCCATCGTATCTGATTGCGTAGTTCTATTTTTAGACTCTTACTTCCGTAACTTGGATTGCTCCCCTGCGTGACTACGTCTCGACAATCGCTGGCAGCCAAGCGCAAAAACGTGGTACTGTACAGTGGGCCCATCCCATGATCGCAATCCTCAGAAGTCTCACTGCACAGGCCCGCTTCTCCATCCAAAATGCGCCTCCGGAGCACCAGGGGCGTTAGAAAGCGCTATGTTGAAGAGCCAGCCGTCTTCGACGACGAGGATGAGGAGCCGATTGTTGTCCCCGACGACCAATCCAAGGATGACGACTTCGAGGCACAATCGGATGCGGCCCATGCCGAGGATGACGGAGACGGCGATGAGGATGAGGGCGAGCCGACAAGCGATGAAGAAGCAGCGCCGGAAGAGGAAGGGTTTGATGCGGCAAATGATAATTCGGGTCAACTCAAGAAACAGCGCAATTCTGGGGCCGGCATGATCCAGAGCCGCAAAGGCCTCCATGACATCCCCCATTACCCCCTGGAGACACGCATCGTCACCCGTGTCTATGCCGGACCGCTACGGCGTTATGCTCGCTACAGTGCACTCCGCGATGCCATGTATGGGCCAGAATACGAGCGCATCAAGGTCATCTGGGACCTAGAGATTCGATGGGCAGATTTCCCTGTCCTGCCCCCGAGGCTGCCACCGGAAGACCAGCAGGGTGTCGTGCCCAGCCCATGGCTGCCCCGCGGCTTTGAGCGTACCCAGAAGAAACGGGCCGCTCTCTGGTATAACGCATGCCAGACCGGTGCTCCAGAATTCCAGCAGACCCATCCGCTTCCGCCCGAGGATGGCCGGCGGTTAGTCCCCAAAGCTGAGGGCGATATTTCTACGCTCGTTGGGCCCTGGGACAGACAAAAGACGTTTAGACTCAGCCAAGGGGGTAGTTTGTCACTTTCGCCATCCGGTCTCCCCGTTGAGGATCCCGACGCAGGTGACAAGACGCCAAGCGGCTGGGTGCTTGATGTAGGGGGTATCCCGCTCGCCATCGCCTGGGCGCCATTGTCCAGGCAAGGTATTCAAGTTCTCGCCGTGGCGTCAATTCCGTTTTCGGACCAGACGGTGGCGGGCCGCGATTACCCAAACACTGATGCCACAGACAAGTCCACAGGGTGCATCCAGCTCTGGGAGTTCATCCCTGAGAAACGCCCGGGACGGTTGGATTCCCCTTCCACGCGGGCCCCTCGGCTGCTCCTTGCTCAATGCTTTGATTGGGGCAGGCCGAAACGCCTCGAGTTCTGTCCAGTTCCCCTGGACTCATCGGGATTATACGGGATGATGGCTGTTCTCTGTGGCGACGCGAGAACCCGCGTCATCACCGCGAAGATGGTCGATGATTCGAACGTTCCTTCCTACGGTATGTCGGGCGGCCCATGGGAAGTACCTCGCTGACTTGCCGCAGAATGGATTGATTCGCCCGTCGTGACTCTTGGCCTAACAGAAGACTACAACGTCCAGGTCACCTGCCTCAGCTGGACCAGTACAAACCGAATCGTCCTTGGTCACTCGGACGGCTCAATCACGCTATGGTCCATTTACCCGCGCCAGCTATTGCAGCGGGTCGGCGCGCACACCACCTACGTTATTGACATCTGCTCCGCATACCCGTCGTACCCTAACCTTGTTGCCTCTATCCCGGTTGGCGGCTGCGCGACCCTTACGGACCTGTCCCAGCCAAGCTCTGAAATGACCTACTTCCCGGTTCCCGCCATTAACTTCCAGCCGAACCTGCTGTGCTGGAACGAGCCGATGCAGGGCTTCATGGCTCTTTACCCGTCGTCGACACCCAACACGACCATCGCCTTCCTCCACTACCGGTATTTTTGCCAGGCAAGGAGCATGACCACCGGCCCCAACACGCTCACTTGTGTCTCGGCAGGCGCAACACACCCCTTTATTCTGGTCGGCTGCGCAGACGGATCGGTATTTTCGTGCAACGCACTGCAGAAGCTCTTCAAACAGAAAGGTGAGCCAATGCGTAAGCTCAAGGTCTTTGAGCACGAGTACAGGCCCATCGATCCCGAGAACCAGGACCAGAGCAACGAGGCGGGAGCTCGTCCATTGAGAGGCGCAGCCAGGATCCTGCAGGGCTTCCTTCCAGAGGAGAACGACGATCCCAGGACTGAGAAGCGGAAGGAGATGGACAGAAAGAAGCGGGCAGCGAAGAAGAAAAGAGCTATGAAGAAAAAGGGTGGCGGTTCCAAGGAAGCAGGCGACGACGATGAAGTCGAGGACCGCGAGGCCGAAATTGACGAGAAGCTTGCGTCTCGGGTGGTCATCCATGAACCGCTGACTCGTTTGACGTCGATCCAGTGGAACCCGAACGTGCAGTGCAGTTCCTGGGCTGCGTGCGCCATGGCTTCGGGACTGATCAAAGTCATGGATCTTGGAGTCGAGTAGGGCGAACTCCCGAACCAGCGACAGTCATATGCAATTTGCGCATCATATTACGTTCAGAAGTTGCCACGAAGAAGTATCCCGCTGTGTATATCCTCTATCAACTGGCGCTCTCACCAGCCAACTCAACACTGTGGCCCGAGAACGCTGTGGTGAAAGTCAAACGCTCTGGTCATACCATAGAAATGCGTTGCTGCAGCGAGCAGGACGAAGACGTGGAATATCTGGTGGGAGCTGCCCCAGATATCGAACGCCCCTGGGTATTTACGTTCTGGCCACCGAACCTGCAAGCAGTCAATCACCCCCCTCACTCAGGATGAGAAGTGGCCATGGGTACTTACCGCATATAAAAAGGCGCCAAAAATGTACAGCGCACCCTGGAGGATCACCCAATTGAGCCCCATTCTCTCGTTCAGCTGCCGGTATCCGGTAAAAGTGAGGGCATGGAGGATGGGAACGACGCCGGACAAGCCCAACCCAACGAACATCAATGCCCTGTACGGCCTCCATGGGGGGGTGCGAAAGTGGTCAAACCACGACACCACTAAACTGCCCAAACCCAGGAGCGTAATCTACCACACTCTGGAGTCAGCACAACAATCCCCCTCAGTCACCCTTCCATCTAGCCCTTCTCCCTATCCGAGTAAGAATGAGTTAACTCACCGCCCCAAGGTAAACCGTCAACAACACCTCCCAGCAGTAGAACCCATACCACAGCGCGGGCACGTAGCTGCCCACAATCAGGAACACAATCCCCGTGTAATCCAGCTTATTCCCCCACTTGGCCACCTTCTCGCTGTGGTTGCACAGCGTGTGGAAGGTGGCGCTCATGCCCAGACAGCAGAACGCCCCGCCAAAAAAGCACCCAAACACCAACACGTCGGCCGCACTGGCGGACTCGTACCGCGGCGCTACGAGGGTGTACAGGTACACCCCGCCCGCGGCGAAGGCGATGGCGCCCAGCAGGTGCGACCAGATGTTGATCGACTCGTTGTGCAAGTACCAGAGGCTGGCCACCGAGGCCCGGACCGAGTTGGAGGTGGCCCGGTAGCCGGAGAGGATGGACGGGTTGTCGCGCCGCCAGTGCGGGAGGTCGTCCCAGAGGACTACTAGGCGTTTTCTGTGCTCGAGTGTTTGGGCGGTGCTGAGCAGGGTTGAGGCTGTTGACGAGCGGCGGCGACGTGGTTGCTGGAATTTAGATTGGGGTAGTTGTTGTTCTTGGTGGTGGTCATGTTGCCGGGAACGGAGCCCGGACGGCGTCGGGTCCGGGTCGGGCGCGGAGGCGGTGCTCGGCATACTTGGCGCGGGTGTGGTGGTTTAACAATTCAACTTACTCTTGAAAGGTCCGGTTAAGCTTTGCTTCGGCGGTAAGATACATACATACAACCGTCCTTGAACTTCGTGTTGGCGGTTCTTTACGGCTGGAGATGGAGTGGTGGTTTACATAATTCTTGCACCCATCGTTCCTTCCACCGATTCAAGACCCATGTCGCCGCCGCCGTTTCGGCCAGCTTTTTGTTGGGATTCCGGAATCCACGGGGCAGGTTCAGGTTTCCACTCTTGTCCTTGGCCGAGGCAACTGCTTTGCGATCCGCTGAAGTTGCAGTTCATGTGGAACCACCCTGATAGCTGGTCGGGCGGGGAACGACCTAACAGGGCCAGGAATTTCCAGGGGCTCATGAACTCTTGCCCCTTCATCACCAACTCCCAAGACAGTATCATCCGTCTCCGAGATGGCCATCGTCAATTTCAACGGCTTTAACTGCATCAATCCCAATGCTCCTATCGTTCACGTTAACAAGTTCTGCCATAATCTCTTCGTGTGCTGGCCAAGCGTGAAGTTTCACTGGACCGATCCGAACACTAAGCTTGGCATCAGCACCTTATCCTAGGTACTTGACGTCCTCCACAAATCAATAAGGCAGGCTCCCCGTGACCGTCAGCTGCTCAGCGTCCATCGACAGACTGTGACGAAGCCTCTTCGACGGAGTGCATACCTGGAGCCCACCGAGTGCAGGACCATCGTTCAGCAAAGATGGAAGGGGGATTGAAGCCGCACAGGGGCCGAACGTTAAATCTGTGTCGGCTCGATGGTAGATTGATTGCCTGCAGTTGCTGAATTGAGGTGCGGGCACACAACGGCCGGGGTCCAGCCATCCTCGGCAGGTCTGTTCCTCGTTCATGGAACAGGCGGAATGCTCGCACGGCTTGCCGTCCCCTGGATCCTGGGCCTCTCCAGCAACCCGGATCAGTAAGCCGCTGGACAACCTTAATTCTGTCCCTGGAGGCTTCTCACTGAGCCGTATGACTCCGCAGCATATCTCGCGTCATTGTTCCATCCTGCTCTGCAACACGTGTCGAGTGGCTGTAAACTGTCGTGCGATTGCTCTGCGAGCCAGCAACCATCACAAAAATAAGGCAAGAGCGTCCTCGCCGGAAGGAGATGGCCGCCAGTGATACCGCTGCCTAGTGTGCTTCGATTTCGTCGTCGTCAAGCTTCCCGGCCAGACTGTCCCCGTGCTGCCCATCCTATCATCCCGGACAACGTCGAGACCTAGACATAACCCGGCATCAACCTCCAGGCCATGAGGCCCAATTGTACCGGTTCTCCCCGCCCAGCGCAATATGGATTCTCCTTTGCGCTTCGTTCACGGATCAGGACCGACCAGTGTCTGGTCGCATAGGGGATCGCAGCATGAAACGCACACGCAAACATCATGTCAGTCCAAAAATAGCAGACATCTTCTGCATCCCGGATCTTCAACTCGAGCGGACTCGGTTTATCGCGGGCTTCGACCGCCGGTGACCAAAACTGGTTGGAGCGAGATGCAGATATAGGCACAATTCGTAAGGGTGCAACCTTACTTTTTGGCTCGCCTACTTGCCGTCGAGTCTGGGCATGGCCGAGACTGGCCGAGAGACAGACAAGCACGGCGAAGTTCCCGGTTAAATATGCCGACCCGTATCATAAGTTTGGGTCTTGCCCTCGCCCGTTCATCTATTCGATATTGCTCAGAGATTGTCACCACCAAAAGAAACAATTCATGATGCGGACCATATCATCAAAACTCACGTTGTCCCGGGAGCCGGGCGAATCTGCGATGCTGGCTTCTAAAAATATGTCAGCCAGGGGGTATGGCGTTGACAGCGAAAGATTGAACTGCATGGAGAAAACCGTCACAGAAGGTGTCTATATCAACACACAACATCCTCCAACGTCCTCGAGACCGAACCGCCTTGTTCGGCCACGGACCCTGCCGGAGCGCACCCACCCCTGAGCAGACGCAGCCCTCGCCGCAGACATGGTCGGATCGGCCCTTGCTCTGTCCCTCATCGGCCTCGGAGCCGTCCAGGCCCTGCCCGCCGGGAAGAAGCCGGTTGCGGAACGGCAATTCTCGATTGGAGATGGGACCGGCACCTTCATCCCCGGCCAAGGCGACCTCCCGGTCTGCCTGACGGATGGTACGCCGCTGAGCGAGCAGCCACCATGCCTTCTGCCGCCCATCACCGGCGGCCTTGAACCGCCCAAGGAGAAGAAGCGAGCAGCCGCCGAGAAACGGCAGTTTACTATTGGGAATCCGTCGGGAGGGCTCATCCCTGGCCAAGGTGAACTCCCCGCCTGCGCGGTAGATATCCCTCTCAACGAGCAGCCACCTTGCATGCTTCCGCCCATTACTGGCGGGCTTGAGCCACCTACTCTTCCCCCAAAGCACAAGCGCTCGTTCACCTTACCCCCCGATGCCGCTTCGAACCCCAAGAAGGTAATCATTCAGCTGGAGCAGGACCTCATCCGGCTGCAGAACAAGAAAAACAAAACCCAGGAGGACCTGGAGGATATCGAGGCTATCAAGGCTGCCTTGAAATATCTCGCAGGCATTACCAACATCTCGGCCCCCCCGGGAACTGGAAGCAGCTTCACCCCTGGCAAGCGCTCGTTCGTCTTGCCGCCCGATGCGGCTTCCAACCCGAAGAGAGTGATTGAGAAGCTCGAGTTGGATCTCGAAAGGTTGCAGAACAAGAAGAACAAGTCCCAGGAGGACCTCGACGATATCAAGGCCATCAAGGCGGCCCTATTGTATCTCGCCGGCATCACCAACATTTCAGCGCCGCCTGGAACGGGTTCAACCTTTACGCCTGGCAAGCGGGACGCCCAGTTCGATCCCAACACCATCGGCACCTACGCGGCCGAGTGCCCGAACCTCGAGGGCGCCGAACTCGCCCTCGAGGCGCTCATGCACAAGGACAAGCCGACGCTCGAGGAGCGTATCATCATGCAGAAGCTGGCCGCCTTCCTCAAGGGCTGCGGCATCACCATTGTGAAGTCGCCCGACGGCACCTGGACCATCATCAAGCCCTCCGACAAGCGCGACATGGCCACCTCCCAACTCGACGTCACCGGCCTCCAAAACGCCTACTCCGCCCTCGTCAACGCCGCTGCCGAGGTCGCACCCAGCCAACCCTCCTTCACGAACTGGCTCGCCCTGCAGCAAATCGCCGGCGTCCTCGAGATCTACGGCGCCTCCCCCGCTTCCTCCCCCATAGCCGACTCAGCAGGCCACCCCAAGCGCCAGACCAGCACCAAGACCTGCCAACTCGCCGACGTGATGGGCCTGCGCGCCGCCCTCGCCGCGCTGCTGACCGCCTACGGCGAGCCCGTCGCCGCGCCCACCAACATCTTCCTCGTCGAGCAGGTCCTCGTCACCGCCCTCCAGCTGTGCGGCGAGTCCGTGCCTGGCTGGACCACCCTCACGCCCGGCTCGCCCATCCCCGGGGGTCCCCTCATCCCCGACCCGACCATCCCCGGCGGGCCCATGGTCCCGGATCCGTACAAGCCCGGCTCGCCGCTCAAGCCGTCCGACAAGAAGAGAGAGGAAACGAGCGATCCGGCGGCGCTGTTGGCGGCGCTCAAGGTCCTGGAGGACGCGTACGGCTCGTATGGCAGCGCCACTATCCCCGTGCCGGTGTGGCTGATCATGGTGAATGCGGTGACTATCCTGCAGACGAATCTGGGCGTGACGGTGCCGGGGTGGCCGGTACTGGGGCAGGGGAGCGTGGTGCTTACGCCGTCGACCTGAAGACCTCAAGGAAGAGGGTTGGGTTGGAATGTTAGCTGACAGGCTGTCGGCTGCTGTCGCGGGAGGTGGCAGGGAGCAAAGTGGTAAAGGGGGGAAGGGGGGTTGATAATATCCATTCGGGCTGAGTTGTAGGGGTTTGAAGTGAGTGAGTCGGAACTGGAAAAGGGGGAGGCGGTTGATCACGGTGTTTCTTGCCGAGGGAGGAGAAACCCGCATGTCTTTCTCTCTTGGATTTACGTTTATTCTATTTTTCCTCCTCATTTTCCCTCTTATTTCCTTGATCCACTCCTCTGTGTACTACCTCAGCTCGTCACGCGCTCTCGCGTCGACTCTTCCAAGTTCTACAGAAGGCTTGATTGACTTGTGCGTGGCATGACTTCGAGACTTGACTTCACCGGCTGTGTGTGCTCTTGTGCTGCTCAACGAGTTTGAATCATGGTAAGTATGCTTTAATGGGTATAACACGCACGACAAGGAAAGGGATCATTGAGATTGAGATCACTCTTGCAATCCTCATCCGGAATCGTTCAACAGCGATCTAACTCTAGACTCTTGTCCGCTTGCTCGCCTTCCTGGCTGTGTAAGTTCTATATGCCCGTTTCGGCTACGCCTCTGTTCCATGTCGTGACCCTCGTGAAATGGCCATGGCTCCTGTGAAGAGGCCACTCCTCGCAACGGACATCGCATTAGATTGCTCATAAACAGGCAGCGGGCCGTTGGCTGTCTCCGCCAGCATCATAGCACTCCTAGCATATGGATACTATTGGACTTCTAATGCTTTTCGCACCTGTCCCTCGCACCATAACGGAGCCCACCGTCCGATCATGAGCTTAAGGTTGTCTCAGCAGATAAATGCAATGAGGTAGGTGGTAAGGTGAACAATCTGTGGTGGATAGAATTAGGGGGATTCGATTGTCAAGTTAGAAGTGGCAAGAACGCTACAGGTGCAGTGTTCTCGAATGTAACCAGCTCCCTTTCGTATGTCAACCTGACATTCCACGTACTCCACCTTGGAAACAGATTGGAATTGAGAATACCCTTGGACTGTCACCAGGCGACACTTCCGGCAGCATTTTCCTCATCGTCTCTCCGAGCTTCGTGGCTCTGAGCTCCTTGCCGTGTTGACTGCTCGGGGCAGACACACCGGCGCTCTGCCGAATTGGCGGCGCCGGGTGGGGCGATCCACACGGCTCCGGTCGCCTCCGAATGGGTCCACAGCTCCGCCTGGGCAGTGACTGCCAAGCACATTGAGCCCGGTTCTGAGACGGGGAATTATCAGACGAATGCCGCACACTCAGTCGGCTCCCTTTCTCAACTTCTTCAAGTACATATTCCCTTCTCAACTGCGTGGGGATCGGGGTCCAGGCTACACCATTTCGACGCGTTACGTACTCGCAACGTCAGCGGCGATGTGCGGAGAGCTCGATTCCCTGCCGTAGGAGACCGGGTCGACTTCTCCGGCAGATCGAGACACCGGGCGACAGGTCATGCAGGTCCTAAAAGGTCCAACCGCGATGCGTCGCAGATCTCAGACTTGCCAGTTCCAAAACGCATTGGTTATGCCGTCGTTTTGCCGGTCCAACCAGGAAACCCTGCCTTCATGCAAGTCCAGAAGCACAAAATGTTCTCAGAGGGCTAAGAAACACGCCGCCTGGAGAATCTGGCCTCTTCGCAGTAACATTAGGCAGTACTGTCCCGTTAGCCGCGCTGGGGTTGTTGCGTCTGGTCACTTACACTATTGGGGGTAACTTACGTCCCATCCGGAGTAACTTACACACCGTCAGTAGTAACTTGCATACCGTCGGTGGTAATTTATATACCGTCCGGGGTGACTTACAAGCATCCGGCCAGTCGGTTGAGCTCTGTTGCTGGACTCCGCTGCGAATCATACAGAGTAGTCCGAGTTCAACACCGACGGGACGATCGAGCGGTGCGAGTGGACGTTGGCCGGCAAATGTCGCCGATCAGCGCTTCGTAAATGGGTCTCTTACTGAACAGTGTCCTCCTCTAGATCTAGAGCAATTGGCTGTTCGTTATATACGTCAGATATAACATAACGGGCCCATTGAGGAAAGTTTCGGCGTCTCTATGTACAGTACATCACCTCCAACTGAATCCCGCCGTGGAAGTACGAAGTGATTGCTCAGTCGACGAGTCTTGATTGGGCAACATGCAACCACCGACCGCTCAATCGGCTGGTGGAACCGTGGTACAAACTGAGAAACTGGCCTTGTATTGTACGGCTCTGAATGTTGTGCGTCTTGACAGAGGACCGAGGAAGGTAACTACCGTCGACAGTGAGATTGCCCCGTTGGATGCCCTGTAAGACCGCTCGTCAGTTAATGCAGGCTCTTGACATGAATGGCGCCCAGAGGCATCGGCTCCGCCGTGCACAGTACGGAGCTACGACGCATGAAGAGTTGGTGAACACCAGCTGAGGTTGACACTCCTTGAGAGACACGAGGAGTGAATGGGCTGTACATTCAGTTTCGATTGGCGCTCAGCCATACCTAGAACACGCACAGCACCTCAGGCGCTAACGACATACCGTACAATTCCGCGAAAATTAGAAATGCTACCTCCACTTCAGGGATGAGAAGACAAGGGAACCATTGGCTGATTACGCTTTACAGGAGCCATGATGGCCGAAATACCGAAAATATACAGCGCACAGGGCACAGCGGCCGGTGCTGAAGGCTTGTGTACCCAGTTTTGGCAGATGCAGCCAATTACTCCCCTGTCTTCCACCCCTGAAGTGGAGGTAGCATTTCTAATCTTCGCGGGATTGTACGGTACCTTAGGGTAGGCTCTGCTGGGACATGCTCAGCTATGGATGCTTGTGGAAGGAGAGCCCGGTGGGGTGGGCCGCGTCATGACCAGAACGAGGTAAGCCAATAACAACCTCAGGATGGTATCGCCGTGTCAAGAGCCTCTAGTCATAGCCGGCATGGGCCCCTGGCGATGAAAGGCGAAAGATGAAGTCCATGCCATCATGATCACGTCACCCTGGACGTCACCGAGGGAACGGAACCAACGCGCCGGCTCCCAGTCTGCTGGGCACAGGCTCACGTTGGGGCGGCCGATCACACTAGATCGTATCGGGATTGATCATCGGGCAATAGCCCGTCCTCATCCTGGCTGTTGAAGTTCCCAAAGGAGGCTGGGAACCTCATCAGGAGGGATCAGCGGGCGGCGCAGACATGGCAGCAAACCGCCATGAAAGAGCCGGGCAAGTGCCGAACGGCCTGTCCGCTGCGCCCACCTTCTGTTGCTAGTCAGAAGGTACAGCAACTGGAAGGACTGAGAACGTCAGCTTCACCGATAGGCGGATTCGCAGTTCGGCTTCCCCGTCACGCTTCCAGAAGCGTCATGCTCGTTGAGGATTCCTTGTTTCCCTAGCCTGAACGGCGGCAGCTGAGAAGCACGTTTGGTTGCCATGCAGCTTGATGCAGCTTGCATATTGCATGAGGAGAGACGGCTGGGCTGAAGGCAGCGGGGAGGGAGAGAGGGGTTGGCTCTTTGTTTGTTCATCACCTGGGCACCCATGGAACTCATCATGAACAAACATCAAGTTTATGGGAGGCAGCCAACAGTCCGAACAGTCAAAAACCTTACAACAAGAACATGCAATAAAACTTCACATTCAACCTGCATATTACCTCCGTAACGCTTGGTCGAATCCCTTGCGAACTTCGCTTCCAAATCAAGGGCCAAAAAAATAAACCAGGGCCGGATATCGGTAGCATCTTGGCGCCCGCTCGTGTGAGACCTGTAACAGAACATTATTGAACCGAAAAATAGACATGGAAACACTCAGTTCCGCTGCAATGAACCAAGACGTGAGCGCCCGTCACCTGCCCATGCTCATTTCTCATCTGCCGCCCGCAATGGCAAAGCCAATCAAACAGCCGGGCTGCGAGAGAGCATGCATGGAAAGCCTCACATTTCTCCTCGCTTCTGCGGAGCGGCATCCATTGGCAGTGATTGGGTAGGAACACAACTTGCAAAATGTGTCAGTGGTGAGACCGCAGTGGTGCGCAGGGAAACTTGCTGTTTGCGGAAACAGCAGCAGGGACGCTCAGGGCAGCTCGAGGTTACTACTACCCGTGCCACCATACTCTATATCACAGGCAGCAATCACTTTTCGAGATCATCCTCATACCAGGTACTGTGAAATGCTGGGACTCATGGCATCAATATTATTTACTATTACCTGTTCCCGGGCAGGCAGACGTTTCGACAAGTTGATCAAATACCATTTACTCTACAATCAGTACATGCAGTATGTATGTACAGTTACATAGAATGTATACTGTGTGAAGGTGTCCAATAAATCAACGGCCGTGGCCCTCCAAGAAACAAACAAACGCTAAAGTAGGGCGAAGGACTGCATGCAGCGGGCATGAAAGTAAGGCGACGTGGCGCTACCACACTCGACCAATCAGTTCTCGCAACCATTCACACCAGGATTTGGTGGAATGAATCTCCTCATGGGTGGTAACATTGGGACATGGATGCTTGTTTCTGCATGTCACTTCCGAAGCGTCACACCAAACAGAGAGGCCTTGGAACAATCGGGGCACAAAGGAAGACGAGATTCCTTCCCGTTTCCCGTGATTTGCGCTACTTCCTGCCATGAAAAGGCTGGGTTGCCTAGCGCAGGCAGGAGCGCAAAGAGGAAGAGCAAGCTGTTTGATGTGAATGATCCGCGGGCGGGAAGCATCATCATCAGCATGCTGAATCCATCACGTGTGAGTCATGGCGCTCTTGGACAGAAAACTCCCTTAACAAGCCTTCGGGTCGGAAATCTAAGCTATGCCGGATTCCGTGAGACCATCTGTATCTGTCACATTCATGGCAACAGATTTCGTTGCCTTCCCAAAAGATCAATTGCTGGCTAGCTAGGTAGCTTGAGCAGCTGCATTCTGCTTGATCCTTTTCCCTACCCCATTTCCTGGGTGTGTTGCCGCCAGCCAGGAAAGAACCCTTAACATTGTTTGCGGCAGCGTCGGCGCGCCAGCATCGCAAAAGGGCTATTGACCCGTGGGAATGTCTAAACGGGGAATATAGTGCAGCGGTTGTCCTTCATGTCCCATTCCCAGATATTTTCCCCCTCCCCGAACAGAGTAGCGAAATAACCTGATCATAACCCCCTTTTCCCCAGATAACAAGTACCAAAAGCATAGCAAAGGCAGACTGGTATCAAGCCAAAGCAAACAACAGGTGTGTCGTGCCTTTGCTTCCATGAAACCCCTGATTCTTCTCTATCAAAAGAAAGCGGGATGGTTTGGGGTATTAAAAGACGATTGGAGCCGAGAGAAAGAGACCAACACAGAAACTCCCCGGTACCCCTTAACCCTGTATTCCTCATCCGCTGCGCCGACCCATGCTTCCGATATGAACCATCCAAGCGCCTCCAAGTGCCGAAACGACGAATGAACAGAAACAGGAAGAAGATACAGAATTATGTTTTCTTTTCCAATGTATAGACAGACAAATAGAAATTCCCACCATCTAAAGGGCACCGGTGGGAATTTGCGGGTTTTCCCTTCCCGTCCGATGTCACTGGATGTGGAGAGAGAATGGAGATTCTCGGATGCATTAAATCCATAGGTCGAATGAATTCCCTTGCTTGGGGAGCATAGAGTGTCGGTGTTAAAACGTTGTTTTGTCGTGTCCTGGGATGCGACGGAGTCCTGGTTGTCCGATAGGGAGATGGCGGTTTCCATCATGGCCGACGACAGGGTTGCGTATCCATCCAGCAGGCAAGGTAGATGCCCTCCCACTCCAGGAAGCAGGGCTCAGATCCAGCTTAGGGAGCGGGGGTAGCAGTAGCAACACAACTCCCTGCGTATAACGACACCCGCACAGGGGCGGCATGCCGTACATAAAACGTAAGAAATGAAGCAGCTAGTAGCAGCCCTGCATATGAGCAAACAGAGGAACCTGATGATGAAACGGGATCGGGTGGCGGAGCTGTGGTACCGGTGGTGTCGGCTGCCCGTACCGCAGCATGTCCCAGACATACTGGTGAAGCTGGAATTTGGGCGCACATGCCGGCTGGGCCGAAATGGGCATGTGGGGTTGAACATGGTCCGAAACAGCCACGGGATAAGAGGGGAAGTATTCCTGTGGTTGATGATATGGTACCACTCCCGGGTTCTCAGGCTCATAAATTGCGGGATCTCCAAAGGGAGCTTGCGCCTGTGGTGGGGGCGTCTTGGCCTCTGGCATCTCCAGGTAGTCGTCTTCTTCGAAGTCTTCGACGCTGCTGCAGCTGTCCGAGGTGAGGGATCCTTCGTCGGACGAGTATGTCGACTCCCCGTCCGAAGATGTCGGGGAAAGCGGCACGTCGTGGTCGTGGTCGTGGTCGTAGTAATCGTTGTCCATGATCGATTCCTCGCAAACGTAATCCGTGGGTTGGCCCGGCGATGCAGGCAGCTTCGACAGCGGAACTGCCGGCTGCTCGGTAAACCGGGAGCAGGCCAAAATCCGAGCGCGAAGCTCTGGAAGCTTGATTCTTTCGTCCGGGTTCCGGGTGAATATCCTTCCCAAGATGTCGTTCAGTTCATCCGACACTGGGAGGATGGTCTTCAAAAAGTCCGGGCTCGTTGTGTACGCCCGGTAAGTGGAGTCCTCATAGGATGCCTGCTTCCATGGGTTACGTCCACAGGTGAGGTTCACCAGGATGACCCCAAGGCTCCACACATCATTAGGTGCGCAGTAGTAAAACGGCCTCCTTGCTGACTGGTCCAGGCATTCTAGATAGGGAAGGAAGAGAGGACAAGTCAGTTTGAGTAAGAGGGGTTGGGGGGAAATGAGAAAAGCAGAGCAGACTGATGGTGCTTTTTTTCCGCGTACGCCTTGGTCCGGAAGAGGTTGGAGAGAGGTGGCTCGAGGATATGGATGATCAAAACCTACCTGGAGACATGTAGAAGGTCGAACCGCAGCCGTAGTCTTCGGATCGCTCAGCCGAGGTAGCAAGGCCAAAGTCTGCCAGCTTGACAGTCTCTCCCTGGTCCGTGACAAGAATATTTTCCGGCTTCAAGTCCCTGTGGTAGATGCCCAGGCTGTGGCAATGCTCCACGGCATCCAGGAGCTGGAGGAAAACCTTCTTGGCCAGCTCATCCTTACCAACATACTGCCTGCGTTCGGTGATGTTGTAGAACAAGTCACCCTCAGGGCAGTACTCCAGCACAACGTAGATGCAGTCCAGGTAGTCGATGATCTTGAGGATGGAAACCACGTTGGCGTGGGTCGATGCGAGGTAGTGGAGCCTGATCTCCCTGGTCTGGAAGGCGACTTGGCGGCGGTCCAGCGGCGTCCCATCGGCGTTGAACTTGCTCAGGCACTTGACGGCATACCGGACATTCGTCTTGATGTCGACGGCCGAGTACACCACCCCGTAGGCGCCAGTGCCCACTATGTCCCTGAGCTGCAACGAGTCGGTGACGAAGCTCCCTAGCCGCTTCTCCGGAGCCACCGGACCGAACCGGGGGAGGCACGGTTGCTGGACGGTGATGTGCTGGCTGGGGATGGTGCAGGGCTGGCCGAATGCTGGTGACGCTGGCGGAGTAGGATATCCGAACGCTGCTGAAACATGCTGCATGATCTTGTTCCTGCGCTTCTGACGGACCGTGGGACTGCTTCCTATGGGGCCGGGCTCTGGAACTATGTTGACAGAGAATATGGGGAAAGGTCCAAGCTCCAGTCGGACCAAGTCCAGAGGGCGGAAAGAGAAGAAAAGGAAACAGCACTAAAGCAGAGGAAACGAATCCAGTGGCAAAGATCCGGCGGGATTGGCAATCCCCAGAGAAACCAAAACGTAATTCAGGGCGGCAAAAGCTTCCTTTGTCCCTGACTCCGGAACTTTCCTGGGCTGGGCTGAGTCCGGGTTCGCAACAAAGGTGACCTCGAATGAACGAGTCACACTGGGAACGAAGCTGTGGTGGGGAACGGCGGTTGGGTGCCAATGGGAGATGGCGTCAAGAGTCGGCAAAGCAGCCCGGGGGCGGAGCGGTAAGAAGAGAGGGCGCGACTAAGGGGGACGGACTCCCACGACACTGGCTCAAGAAGAACCAGAGGCGAAAAATCGCAGAAACCGGGGGGAACAAGAAGGTGTTTTATTAATGAGAGGCGAGAAAGGCGGTCGGCAGCGAGAAAGTGAGGCATCAAGCAATGCGGGCTGGAAGGTCGTTGAAATGTCTCGCCCACCCTGACTGGTCCTGCCCCTTGGCCCTCATTGCCCCGGTTGGACCTCCCTGCCCACCCTTGCCCCGCTCGAATGCGCCGGTTTCATTCCGACCATCGCTTGATTGGCCAGGAGAACCAATGCAAAACGGGCCTGGTCCTCGATACGCTTCTTCATCCGCCGAGCGGCATCCCTGCGGCTTGGAAGTGCTAGCCAAAGGTGAGGGACTTACGTGACTGGTTGCCCTGAGTGCCACGAACCAAAACACCCTGTCCTCTGACCCACCCATCGCAATGCGCCAATCAGCACCACACCGTATAAAAGCTATCGGGAACATACTGTGTATGTAATTCTTGATGAGTGCTCGCGCGGCCGCCTGGCCAAAGAAGGAGGGTGGGATTAACGTTAGCGAGGGGATTGGCTGACACACACTCTCCAAAACTCTTGTCACTGCCACCTCGGCTGCTCACTCTGGCCATCGCTCGTCCCACACCCCTCGGGACCCCTTGCCATTCGCGGAGAGCCAAGCAGTGAGATTCAAGCAGCGCGGAGTATGCGGGGGTTGGAGCGTGCGCAGAGTTTGCTCTTTGCGTCCGACTCCCATGGCGAGGGGTTGACAGAGCTTGACCAAGCAGCCAAGTTGCCGCCAACAGGGGGCGTCCCGTGGGAGGATGGGGCCCGTGACACGCAACCGCCTTCGGGACAGGTGTACTTAGTCAGGGCGGCTGGGGACGGCAGAAACCTGCTCAGCTGCTGTCTTCTGATGGAAAGAAATCACTGGTTGATCACCAGACTGATGACGGAGATGGCGAAGACCTGAGTCGTACGCGTACCCGTGACACCAGCCCGGCTTCTGGGCGTTCTTTGATTCCCCTGTGGCGCGGGAAGGGCGGAGTTGCTTCTTTCACGGTGTCGGAAATCACCCTCGTCAAGGTTGCCCGACACTGCATTGATTGGCTGCCACACCTCGGGTCTGAGAGATGATTCAAAACTGCATCAATGAGTCGTTTTGTTTCTGCAGATCAGCAGCCCGTTGCCAGTGAGCAAACTGCATACCGGTGGCTAGGCGTGAGGTACATGTACTGTATGTGACTGTTGGTGTTTGCAGCCTTCTAATGTACGGAATACTTGCGTGACAGTCCGGTTTTCAAGGAGATACGGAGTATAGGTATGTAGGAGACACCTATCTTCATGCCGTGTATCGAGGCAGCAGACACACTAACACTCTGGATAAATGTACGCCAGTCAGCAAAGGCGGAACCAAACACAGACATTAACCTGACTGCCACACCTGGGTACCGTGGACGCAAGATTCCGTTCTTGACACCCACCGAGGTGAGCGAGAGCGAGGTGTCTACTGCGGTACTTGTGGTATCGAAATATCCGAGCGCTCACACCCGGGCGCAGGTGGATCCATGTTACTATCCGTTGATCCCTTGGATCCGCTTAAACCAGAAGAGGCAAAGCTAGCGCTACCCATCTCGGATTGAGGCGCAGAGGGATGCGTGAGATTGCGGAATTGTGCCGGCTGCAGGAGTTGCAAGTGGGATGAAACATGACCAAGTGCCACAATCCAGACTATCGAAGGTCCTCAAGCTCATTCGTGTCTCGTCACGGCTTGTTCTCTGCCGGCGAGCTGGTTTACAAAGGTACTTGCATATCCTTAAGTCACGTGGATTGGCCGTCTAACAGTACATATATATATATATATATATAAGGTCCCATATAGTGCTAAATGATTGGCTAAGGCAGACAAATGGACCCGCTTATGCTCTGCACAGGCCTAGTGTTACAATTACTGTATGTGAGTATATATATCGTACATGACGAGCCCCTTGTAATTCACCGGTAAATATCCACACACTTTGCGAATAACCATGATCAGTACCATTCATTACCTAGTTAGTTGCCCAAGACACTCAATCTCATTTTGTTTAGAAGATTCAGGGGCACATATTAACCACCTCAAATTTTCACTCTAGAAACGATGCTTGAATATGAATGTTTCAGTCTGTTGCGCTGCCTTCTTGGGAATTTAGCCATATGGTTATCACGAGCTCGGTGAACAACCTAAACAAATAAATGAAGGTGAACCTAGCAAGGTATTACTCCGCCGCCATCGCTCAGCATGGCTACCGTATGTGATAGCCCGTTAGTTATGCGAGTAAGTTCTCGATGGAGAGCGGATATTGGAGGTCCTCAGTGCGGGGAAAAGCGCCTGTTATCCTGAGAGTTCGAGAAATGTGTCCGAGAATCCTCCAAGTTACTTCCCAAATATAGACATACGACAACGCATTCATGTACATTACAATCCATCGCTCGTACTTATTTAATGAGAGCAACCGTTACATAAGATGAGGAAAGAACGGGCTGTGTCGTTGCGGTCAACGACGGAATCTACTGCTCCCGACTCAGTTCTGTTAAACCGCCGTAGTTCATTTAACAACGTTAGCTGTTGACAACAGCTGAGAATGTGTTTCTAGGGGCGTTCCTGCCACTGCTAGCTTCTGCTACACCACGACACTTTCGTTGATCAGTACATATACTGTGCGTGGTGCGAACCTCGCCAAGACCGGGGCGTGTCGATGTGAAGTTGTGTCAGTCAGCTAAAGAGGGGTTACTTGTAGACTCGACGCCAGATACGCCTGGGCCTCATTAAGATACTGTATCAAGAAGACGCCTTAGCCATCACACACTAGGCATCAATCGATCGTTGAACATGGTATTAGATCGTCGATCTCGGTGACAACGAAACCCTTTGCTGCCTACATATACCCGACTTGTGCGATGGCAATAAGAGATGATGAGCAACCAGATGAGTCTTAGGCATCGAGCCGCCCGTCCGAAGTGTTCCATTCATGGCCTCTGTCTGAAACAGTGTCCGTATTGTCACGAAGAGTCATCGACGTAACTCTCTTCAACCTCTGTCAAGCTCAGTCATGATTCAGAGATGGCAGCTACACAGTAAGGGAGGCAATCATCTTGCCCCGTTATCAGAATGGTATTTTATTGTTGCATGTCCAGGCTCGTATTCGTGAAAGAGGGCGACGCCTTGGTGATCTGTTTCTACGTTTTTGGCGGGTCCGTGCGATCTCGCCATTGAGCGATTGGTCTCGCCATCTCGTCATTGATCCGTGGCTGGCTTGAAGCCTCGTTCTGGGGTCGAGACCCTCGAGCCTTCCCTCCTTGAGTCTCCATGCCACGTAATCCTCCACGGGTTGGCGGGATAGCTAGATCAGATGAATCTCACGATCACGATGCCTTACGTAAGATTCCGCCTGGTGAATGTTCTACATAGACTCCTACGCGGGTGGTGGCCGATAGATGATCAGGTCGGAATCGTGCTCTCCCAGCGCAAGCCAATTCAGCGAGCCACACCTACAAGTCTAATTGGAGCTGTCCTGTATGAAACTCCAATCATCCCACCATGTGGATGTTCAGCGATGGCGGCTGGGAATCGTTTGTTGACATTGCAACTCAGGGGCAACAACAACAACAACCTAACAACAACAATAACAGCAACTGAAGAGCAATACCTACTCTTCCCCTAACTAGATCTTCCTATACACATGGCTCCTTGAGCCTCAAGGCATCCCTTCGCCGCTCAGACGGACACATTCTAGTAGTGTGCGACGGAAAAGTATTGAACCTCTTCGTACGCACCTCACGCTTGGTAATTACCTTACCCGCCCTTCGCAAGCAAGCAAGCACAGGGCGTTTGCAACTCATAAACGGTGACTAACTAACAGTAACCAAGAGTACACTGTGCCCACCTGAGGCGCCGCCAGGTTGGGCCGACCGACTGAGGTGGCCGACCGACGGGACCCGGGCACCCCGCCCCTGCCCGGGCCCTCTCACCTGACCCGTCGCTGTGGCACCGGCCACGGGATCTGGGTCAGCCGGGCATCAGCGCCCTCCTACAGCAGTTCTTCCTGCACAAGCAGCGCGCAGCGCCACGGACAGCTGCAGAAAGGGGGGTTGTCAAGCACAGACTCATCACTTTGAGCGCACAAGCCGCCCCGAAGTTGTGGCGGTAGGGGGAGGCATCTGGACCCAGCTTTGCATTTACTGTGTGCATGCTGTCTGTGTTACCATGCAATGCCCCGGCGCGGCTGTCCGGTGGTTGGCAATTTTGGGCGATGGATTGGGTCGGACATAGTCTGGTCGCCCGCGAGCCCCGACGGGAACGGCCCCGATGAGAAGGCGGCGGCTGACCACGGCCACGGCGGAGGACCGCATATGGCTACTTCTCGCGATCTGTCTGCGGTGGTTGTGGTCTGAGTCGTTTTTCGACCACCGGAATTGGGCGCTGACAAGCCTCCAGTGTGTGCGTGCCCATCACGAGCATACCATCCAACCTCTCGGGGCGCCGTTGCCGCGCCACCTCCATTTGTGTCTTGATGGAGCTCTGTATTTTACGGAAGACGGCGTTGTCAGACGCCCATAGCAGGGAGCGATGGAGCTGAGCCGTACGTTGTGTCACATTGTTTGCCCATGTCTCTGTGGCACTGAAGTGGCCTGCTAACATTGGCCGTTTTGACGCCCGGAGCGGATGGACGTCGGCCACTCGATGGGTACCCTCATCGGATATATTCGCTCGCCATGTTTCAAGGCCACCCTTTCAAGGCCGCCCGGAGGTTGGGAATGCAGATAGATAATGGGAACAAGCGGAGGTGGCGCAGTGCGGCGGAGAGCGGCCGCTGACTCCGCTCCCTTGACCTACGTTGTCGTCCAACATTGCCTTTTCTCTGGATTGGGCCGCCGAGACGCATTGTACCCGCCGCTGCACAGTCATCCGTTGTTACGGATATGGTGTACGTATTAAACGTGTGCTGAGGATTACTGTGTAGTCGTCTCGTATTCCGTACTTGCGGCGTTGATCACGGGACATTGGTACGGATCTTCGATTCCAGATAAGGATCCGAGGTACTGCATGTACTGGTGGTAGACGCCGTGGTAAGCGCACTTACTGGCCGCGGCCGGCTCCTCGAGGGCAAATTAGCAATCTCTTCGTACCCATGGTGCTGACCTCGGAAAGTGTAGCTTCCGAATGAAGACGAACTGCGTCTCCAACGACGCAGAGTGGTTGCTCGGCAGATACCGCAACATCTCCCACCATCCTACGTGATATCGCCCTGTCCCTCCCTCGACAGGGAGCCGCGGCTGGTTCGACTTCGTTGTGCTCTTCCTAGGGAGTGTTTGTTGTGAGTGTTACCCGTATCCGTGTGCAAAGCGCGATCCTATAAGGGGTAGCGAATTTGGGTCTGCTCGTTATTCACGCGGCTTTCCAATCAAGTAAGTCGTTGTGCTAGGCTTTGGTTGATCTTGCGCCACGCTCGCTACCTTCGATCATTGAGAGGGAGGAGGTCGTCCATCAAGAAGAATTGCAAATGACCAATTCGTATTCTCATGACCGTCGTGTAGTCCTAGCAAAGGTGTCATCCCGCGCCCAGACTGCTGCCCCTATGCATCAAAGAAATCCCCGCCCTGACCCAGGAGAAACCGCAACGCAACGCCTCGCTCTCCGGTGCTGGGCCTATTTCTTGCCCGACTTCTTGATGCCCTTCGTTTTGCGTTAGAATAATTACCGGGACCGATCGGTAGTCTGAGGCTGAAAATCATACCTGAGCGCCAGTGTTCTGGGGGGTGGGGGGAAATAGCCCGTTAGTTTACTGCCTGACAATGTATGTAACAGCAGCAAACAGGGAATGACGACGACTCACCAATGGGCCCTTGCCGCCAGCCTTGGCAGCGAGTTCCTTCTTTGCCTTCTCGTCTGTTTACGAGTTGTCAAGTCAGGTTTCGCGGGCAAATGAGAGACCTCGTGCTGGTTGGCTATTCCTTACAGGCACGCTGCTTCTCGAGAAAGGCCTTATCCTCCTCATCGAGCTCCTTAGGGCCCTTCTTTGGCGCCTATCCCAGGGGCTTTGCGTTAGTCCCATGAGTGTGATTCTGCCTCGTCGAAATGTTGTCGGCCCATCCGGTCTTGCGCACCTTGAGGGGCTTGGCTTTGCCGCCTGTTGCGATGGTGTTAGTAGGTCAGGATCTCACGGTAAGAGAAACTGGGATGGAGAAGACCTGCCTTCTCTGCTCTGGCCACCCATTTTGCTACCTTCAGCAAACAGAAACAGCAACGGATTCG
The DNA here is from genome assembly GCA_033296875.1 of Achaetomium macrosporum. Taxonomy (NCBI): domain Eukaryota; kingdom Fungi; phylum Ascomycota; class Sordariomycetes; order Sordariales; family Chaetomiaceae; genus Achaetomium; species Achaetomium macrosporum. Next base: position 159,643 of record MU860014.1, on the reverse strand, counting down.
CGAGAGAACTTCGTCTTGCGGGAATGAGCGTATTTTTTGACCAGAAAGGGACGCCGATCCCTCGAGCAAGTTGGCCCCACAACGCAAAGGCGGTGATGATAGTGCTCACTGTCCTATCTTGTAATAGTTGGGAAAAAAGTGTGGAGCTTGCAGGCCCCTTTCAGCCGCTGATAGTCTCGGCTCGCCCCCAGCTCAGCCGCTAACGAGCCTCCCCATGGTCAAAAAAAGCCGTACTCTAAACTACCTTGACGATGATAAGGAGTCAAGCAAACAGAATTAAACCTAAGAGAAAGAAAGAAAAAGGGAAAAAATGAAAAGAAAGAAACGAGAAGAGGAAGAGGACGAGGAGGAAGAAGAAGAGAAAGAAATGAGATGGCAAAAGGTACTCTAACAGTTAACTTCGTTCTCTGTTGGTGTATTTTTGTACGGCTTATTCTGGCCAGCGGGGGCGAGCCACACATGCACATTAAGCTGTAGCTGAAAAGTATATGATTGGTTGAAGTCTTATTAGCCTGGCCCATAAACATTTCCAGATCTCGAAATATAGCGAGGGGCCACAGGCCCACAATGACGAGTCTGACCAATAGAGTGGCCCGGTGCTGAGTATGCCTCCACAGCCGCTTCCACCTCCAGAGATTCGGACTCTGGACATTCAGCCTTCGAGCCTTGAAAGTCACTCAGCATTCGTCACCAGAACATTCACACATCGCGTCACAACCATCTCCCTTGCCAGATCGGCATTGTTGAGCTCGTCGTTTGCTCTTGCTTCCTGCTGGCACTCTGCAACTGGAAGCGTGACTGGTCGGGCTCAGCTCTCACATTTCTTCTGGGTTGAAGCGTTGCTGACATTGCTTGCGCTCCTCGACAGGAAGCGCGGGTTGATCAAAGGGCATTCTGGGTGTTGCCGGCGGAGCAGGGACGGACATAGGAATTAAGGGTGCACTTGGCGGTCGGTATCATGGCATCTCCAGCTCTTAGTTCGGATGAAGGGGAAATCATAGAGGCAACTCCCCTGCCTCGCTCTGAACAAAACGGTGATGTTGACCGAACCGACAGACATCGAGGGAGATACCCGTCGCGGACACCTGAGGTCGACTTGCCGCCGCGAAACACGGCGGACGGACCCGGCCGGCGCAGCCGCTCACCACGAGGTTGGAAGCGATCCCGCGATGACCCACGGGATCGACGTGACACGCGACAGTTCCGCGTCCATTACGAGAGCGGCCATCGCGATGATCGCCGCCAATACCGCGATTTAGACCGCCCCCCCTCGCGCGGGTCGGATCGCTACGACGAGCGTCCAAATTATCAATACAGCAGCCGAGACCAGCCACCTCGTGCCAGGGCCCGCCGTGCCGACGGCAGCGGCCACGATCGCGCCTACGGTCGTGACCGCGGACCCGATGGCTACCCGTACAAGCGGCCCCGAACCCGTAGCCGCTCGCCCAATGGCCGAGCCGAGAGGAGAACGCGAGACGGGGTTCATCATGTGGCTGATCTAAGATCAGGCGAAGACAAGTACAATACCCCAGCTGAGAGAAACTTACAGGAGGACTCGTCCAAGCGGGATACCCCGGGGGAGGCTCCCGCTGTTCCAAACCAAAATGCTAAGACTGATCAAGGCGGTACGGTTGAAGGAGGCATCGATAACTTTGCCATCTCACAGGCCAGGTAACGATTCTCAATTCCCAGTCACCGAGCCGTGCTAACCTCAGACTCCTAGGGCGCCTGCACCAGATCCCGAGCCTGACATGGACTGGGATCCGGACACGGCGATGGACGAAGAGTCTGCCGTCCAAGCCGAAATCGAGCGCCGTCGCCGGGCGAGAGAGGCAGCGCTCAAGCGAGGTATCGGTGCAGCAAGCCCCGCGATCCAGGTATTGCAGGCTGGTGACGGGCCTGCATCAACCCCCGGTGGTACACGTCAGAGCACCCCGGGGCTTCAGAAGGCGCACGGCGAAACTCCCCAGTCAAGTAAGGAACCGCGATCCCGTCGATGGCAAGTGAGGTACTAACTAAATGCAGATGGCCCTTCTTCGCCGGCTCTATCCCCTGGTAGGATTCAAGACGCCTTGTCTCCAGGGGTGTTCAACTTTGCCGACGACCAAGCGCTCATCAACGCTCATGCTGCTGCTAAAGCCCGAGAGGAGGATGGTCCCTCGGCCGCTGACTATGACCCGACAGTGGACATGAGGGAAGATGAACGTCGAGATGAGATGCGTCATGGCAATGTAGGTCTGCATGGTGAACCCCGGGACGAGGCGATCGCGCCGCCCGCACAGGAAACGAAAGACGAGGGTGCCAAAAAGAAGGAGGACGAGGAGGACGAGTTCGACATGTTCGCGGAGGATTTTGCGGACAAGTTTGCCGCGCCCGCTGCTCCCAAACCCGACGCCGCTCAGGAGGTTCGGGCACCGCAGCCTGGAGGTGGTGGTGCAATTTTGGAGGGAGACGATAAGGAGGGCTATTACAAGATTCGGCCAGGAGAGTTGCTAGATGGTCGCTATCAGGTCTCGACGACCTTGGGGCGCGGTATGTTCTCGGGGGTGGCCCGCGCTATCGACATCACGACCAAGAAGCCCGTCGCAATCAAGATCATGCGGAACAACGATGCGCTTCGGAAAGGAGGCCTTACGGAAATTGCCATCCTTGAGAAGCTCAATGCCGCTGACCCGGAAGACAAAAAGCACATTGTCAGGTTTGAGCGATCCTTCGAGTACAAAGGACATCTATGCATGGCCTTTGAAAACCTGAGCATGAACCTCCGCGAGGTTCTCAAGAAGTTTGGCAACAATGTCGGCATCAACCTGAACGCGACACGGGCGTACGCATATCAGATCTTTCTGGCGCTCGGCCACATGCGCAAATGTAGCATCATCCACGCCGATCTGAAGCCGGACAACATTCTGGTGAGCCGCGGCTCTACTATATAGAGTAAAACTGGTTGCTAACTGCTTCCAGGTGAACGAGGCCCGCAACATGCTCAAGATTTGCGATCTGGGCACAGCAATCGACCGTTCTGATGCGGCAACGGCTGCGATGGAGCCCATGCCTTACCTTGTCAGTAGATTTTACCGAGCTCCCGAGATCATCTTGGGCGTGCCATTCGACTACGCTGTCGACATGTGGTCCATCGGCTGCACGCTTTATGAGCTCTACACCGGCAAGATCCTCTTCACGGGGGAGAACAACAACCAGATGCTGAAGAACATCATGGAGATTCGGGGCAAGCTGAGCGCCAAGTTGTACAAGAGGGGCCAGCTCGCGCACAATCATTTCGACGAGTTCGGCAACTTCATCAGCGTTGAACGAGACAAGATCCTTGGAAAGGTGAGTTCGACCATGTTGCAAGCGCTGAGTCACGTCAATTCTCGTGCTTGCTGCTCTCGCTCCAAACTTCGCTCCGTTCCCTCTCACCCACACCCCTCCCAGATCCAGTTCCATACTTACCACGTGAGAGGAAACTAATCTTCTCCTGCTCATAATCAGACAAGCATCAAGACGCTGGCCACGATCAAGCCGACGCGCGATCTGCGCACGCGCCTCTTGGCTGCCTCGGCCGGTATGACCGATGCCGAGAGCAGAGAGCTCAACCACTTCGTCGACCTGCTCGAGCGCTGCCTGACTCTCAACCCGGAGAAGCGCCTCACGCCCGCCGAGGCGCTGCGGCATCCCTTCTTTACGCACCGCGTGCATTTGCAATTGAATGGGCATGGGTATGGGCATGGGCGCTAAGGGAGCGCGAAGCGGACTACCGCAGTCGAGATCTGTGTCGGCGCAAGGGATAGGGCGGTCATCTGGCCGCCGGTGCATGCCGGTTTGATTTAGGCAGGCGGCATGGGATGGCTCAGTCGGGCGAGGCGAACGTTAAGGGGCTGGGGAGGACCGCCACGAGGACTGGCTCTGCCCCATTGCGGAATGATAGGATATAGATACAGAATTCATGATAGGTAGAATAAGCACTGTAGCCCGCTCAGGCCGATGGATACAATACTGTACAGGTTTTTGCCTGCTTTTCGGTGACTGGGTAACTACTCTACTTACCTACTGGACAGCATTGTTCCCCGGGACTGGGTAGCTTACCTTAGGTATCTTAGGTAAAATGGAGATTTGTCGGTCAATGATGAGGAGGTGTACAGCCCAGCATCAATTGTCTTGAGGTAGGCTGCCCTGACGAGCAGGGGATGATGCTTATACCGGACTTATTTTGCTCCCTGGTAACGCTCATGACAATACAATGCCGCGTTTATTTACAGATTGCATACACTTTGTCTCGCGTAGGGCAGTCTGACGAAGGATTCCAAGATTGGGTACCTCAGGTAACAGGCCCAGTCTCATGATAGGCATTACAAGATATTATATCTCTACGACACGGTGCCCTGAATGATAGGAAGATCATTTCGTGAGCGAGGTCACGTAGCCAGCCCAAAATCCCATTCCAGAAACCATGAAAACCATCTAGCCTCCAACGCCAAACAATGCCCGTGTGAGATAGACAGACGTCGCTCCGCTTTCGCTCCCCCTTCCTTTTCATATCCTACCCGCAGACCTCTCTCTGTCTGTTTGTATGGTGGGAATATATTCCAGATTGCCCACCTTTCGCCCCCTCTTTACCCAGCCCAGTGCCCCTTGCTGACCACCATCACCCTCCTCGGCAGCGGCGGTCTCGTGCCAGGAGGGAAATCCTAGTTCCCACCCCACATATGGCTGCCACTACGCGTCGCTGTCCCCGGCGTCCCGCCCCCATCCCCTCTCCTATCCCTGTTCCTGTTGCTCCCCCTGAAGTAATCGTATTGTGTCGGGTCGTGCGGCGTCACGATGGGCGGCGACTGTACCGCGTCAATCTCCTCCTGCGGCAAGCCTCCGTAGCCATGCGGGCCGCCGCCGAACATCCCTGGCGCACGCGTACTCGTGCCCCCGCGGGTTGATGAAGTTGGAGTTGAGCCGCCGTCAGGTCCATATGGGCTGGGGGTAGGTGGGAAGCTAGGCGGTGATACCGGCATACCGGCCGCGTTGGTGACGAGGTTGCTGTTGCTGTCGTTGCCGAGGTTGTACATGGGGCTTCGAGTGTGGGAGGTTTCGTAGGGTGATGAGTAGGCTGCTTGCCCTGCATACGCGCCCGACGGTACCGTAGGAGACATGTAGCTGTGGGGGTATGCTGAAGAGGCGCCAGGCTCCGGGTATTGTCTCCGGTTACCGCCGAAGCTCATGCCTCCGAGCGGTGTGCCGGGTCTCGAGTTTGGCTCGGAACCGAACCCGCTGCCTATCGTGCCTGGCGTACCCGGGCGGATCATGTCCGAGGGTCGACCGAATAGCTCACCGGCGCCGTGCTCCTCCGCGAACTCATCACGATTCTTGTAGAACTCGAAATCGAGGCGGGACTCCGGAACGACTTCAAATCCGGGAATGGAAGGCGAGGATTTTCCGGCTTTGCCAGACGCCATATTGTCGAGAACGTAGCTATCGCTGTATCCGCTAACTGTCAAGGAGTCATCCAAGCCGGCGTCCCGGCCGTCGCTCAACCGGCCTCGGTAGACGCTCGCGAGCAGGTTCTGCGCCTTGGCGTGCACCATCGGCGTGATCAGGGGCTTGTAGAGGGCAGGGTGGCCGAAGCGAGCAGCAAGACGATCGTTCCGCAGGCTCTGCTCCTTCAGGTCCAGACCTGCCTCGGCCCGGTGTTGCCCTGTGTACCTCGTCGCGTAATAATGAAGCTTATCGTCGAAGACACGCGCGCAGTAGATTTTGAAGGCGATCATCAGGAAAGGGAGAGGAGCGACGGCGTACGCTTGAACATGTGACGCATCACCCCGAACCCAGACGACCAGGAACACGACGAGATGAGAAAGGATAGAGCCAAACAAGAAGCGGTTGAACAAGATGCGCCAGAACATCCCGCCGCTCTCCGTCTTGGTAACGAAGACGTAGAGCAGCAGGTACTTCTTGAGTCCCACATCGACGCAGAAGTACAAAGCTGCGGCTGGCAGCACAAGCGGCTGGATCGCGGCGTAACAGAGCGCGACGGTCGAGTAGAACAGGAAATAGTTGTAGTAGCTCGCATAGTCGAAAGGGGGTGGCGCAGTCAGCTCGATCAGCTCGCGAGGTGTCGGACTCGAGAATTTCCGCATGATGAAGCTGTAGAAGAGAGTCCAGAGCTGGGCCAGGTCAACCGCAGCACCTAGCTGACGCTGGAGCAGCCAGGAAATCCAGAAGGGGGACACAGAGCAGAGCGAGAGAAAGACGGTCAGGCCAAAGTCGGCATCGAGGATGGCCTTCCAAGCATCCGTGCCGCCTTCGGTCCGCTGCACAACGCTCGCCGTAAAACTCCATATGGCACTAAATATAGAGAAGATAATGAGGTTGTTAAAGACGAAGAAGGCGTACAGCTTGGCCACGACGTGGCGTTCGCGTCCAGTTTTGGTCTGGTCGCCCGCCCTGATGGACAAGCGCCGGAAGATGATGGGCAGGACCAGGTAGACGAGCGACGTGAGCGCCGGCGACGCGATACCCTGGATGATGGACCAGATGGTGTAATTTGCCGATAAGGACTCCTGGAAGGCGTGCCAGACGTGCCCCAAGTTGGCCAGATTCACAAGGAAGATGGCAATCATGGCGTTCGGGGCAATCCACAGCAGAGTGAGAACGGCCACCCAGAAGTTGTTCCAAAGCCTCCTTGTGCTCCGGGTCGAGGAACTGAGCGGCATGTTCTCCCAGATGATGTCGTTTGGCCTAGGGGCGAGCTTGACCGTCGCGCCGTGAGGCTTTTTCTTGCGGCAGGCGTAGGCGATGGCGTGCGCTTCAGCGATGTCCGAGTATGAGGCGAAACCGTACGGCATGGACCCCCTCTTATCCACTCGCTGTCGAACATCCTTGATCTCCAGCTCCAATACCTTGATGCGCTGCGTGAGATATTCGATGGCGTCTAGTTTGTGCCCTTTCGGGTAAGTGCCGTAAGAGGGGTCCTTCTTGGACGGGGAGCATTTCGGCCTTTCCGGTGGCAGGTTGTGCGGGTCCTTGAGGTAGACAGCCAGCACTTTTTCCAATTTCCGCACCGTCTTGTTATGCTCGTCGATGAGTTCGGGGAGGATTTTGACGTCACGGGCGACGGCGGTTCTCGAGAAAGACGAACTCGGGGCGACCTTGTCAATAATCCTGGCGATTCCTTCGTCAGAGCACATATTCTTCGGAATGTCGTACAGCTGTCTTCCACGTTAGCCGAGCCTCGAAAGAACGAGAGAGGGAACAGCGTCGTACCATTAGTGTACGGGCATGGAGGCTCTGCTGGTACTCCTCGCTCTGCATATACTGCCGCCTCAGCTGTAGAACTTTCCTATAGTTCCACCAGAGAAACCCGCACACAATGATAGTCAGCAGCCAAGCGAAGACCACTGTAGCCCAAAGCGGAGAGCCCCGGACATTCTTCGGTGTGACCTTGGCGAGCCACTTGTCGTCGGCAGCAGAGAAGTTGGTCCAATTGACCGGAATCAGCATGCCGCAACCAAGAACGGAGAGAATGACGAAGATGTTGCGGCACATCCTCGTGAAGCGCATGAAGAGGGCGGCGTCCATGCCGACCAGGTTCACCAGATCCTGCTCCGAGGTCGACCAGAGCGGGACGACCCATGCCAAGATCCCCTTCCCCAGCGGCGGCGGAGCATGTTTCTCGTCGGCATGCTTCAGCTTCGGCGCATATACAACGCTATTGTATGGTCGAAGGAAGGAGAAACAGACGGCGATAGCGGCAGTGATACCGAGGGATGAACCCAACGCAGCAAAGACGGAGCTTTGTTGCAGCTGAAGGCGACCGTGTCAGCGGGCGTCCGGGGCGTTGACTAGCTGTGCAGTGGCAGTGAGCATACCTGAGAGGAGAAAGGATCTGATAATAGTTTCAGCAGGACCTGGGTGGGATCCTCGTCCCTTGGGAAGAGGTGCCGTAATGAATCCATGCCGGCTCCGATTTCAACATGTGATGCCCGCGAAGGGCATCAAGAGCAGAAGTTGCGACCAGGGACTGGGGGCTGACCGCAGAGACAGCCAGGAGCTTGGGTGGTCGCGAGCTTTGTCGAGCTTGCTGGTTGTGGGTTTGGGTCTCGCGTGGTGTTCGTCCGATGTCCTCCCGCCGTGTTAACTTCACCCTCTCCTCAAAGGACTTGGAACATGGAAGTCCCGTAGGTACTTTAGTCTTTGATGCAGTTGAGAGCCCTCCGACTTCCGCACGAAGCACTAGTAGAGGCTTCGAGATTCTGGACTATGTGCAGTCGGACGCGGTGCCCAGTGTGACGTATTTTGTGGATGGGGGAAGATCAACACGCCAAGCGGCGAACGGTGCGTCGTTAGAAATAACAGGCCGACGGGAGTTCGAGATCCACAACGGTAGAACCGTCGGAAGCGAGCGAGAATAGTCAACCGTTGAGAATGAACGTCAGGATAATTCGACGTTATAGCGAGCGGTGGTCGAAGTCTCCCATGTGAGCAACAAAGAATGACTGAGGTAGTGTGTGGCCAGGTGATGGTCGTGTCCACAGCAAAGTGTCCAAGGAGATCAAGGAACACCGGAAGTTTGGAAGCTGAGTCCTGCAGAAGCGGGCCGCCAAGATTTCGCTACATGCCTAGTCGATGGAGGCCGTTGCCAAGAAACGCGACCTGGAAACCGCGACCCAAAAATTTCGAGACGCCAATTTTCTGCTGTCTGCTGTCTGCTTCCACTTTTAGAGTACAATACAGCGATAAAGAGGCAGTCTGCCTTGCTCAGCATTAGGCCGAAGACTGATCCCCTAAAACCCTGGGCACGCGATCTAATGATGCTCCGCGATTCTATTTTGGCACTGCCACCGGCCCCGAGTGAACCGATTCCAGGTTCCCCGGTTTATCGTTCCCAGCCGCAGGCTAGCTGGTGGGGCAGCCGAGAGGGGAAATACGAGCTCCCGGTATGGGTTCGCAAGACAGAGGGGAAGTGCAAACATTGAGCAGTTGTTATGGCCACAACGCAGGCCAAAATATGTAAGAGCAAGCCCGCATCGTAACTAGGGTCTACCACCATATTTATCACCTCCCTGTCTGAACTCTCTGTTCGAGGCGTCTTTTTGGCTGACCGCATGAGACTATGATTTGGCCCCTGCTTGGCAGCCACGCAGGATTGACGATCGGCCGCCGGTTGCCGACCTTCCCACCACTCGGTTCGCGGGATCTAGAATTTTGCCACATCGGGCGATTGATCTCATTCAGGCGCAGATCAACTCGTCTAGGTTGTAAGTCGCTGAATCGATCACCATAGCCGTACTAATTCTAGCGTACATAACACAGCGCGATTCTTCAGGCTCTCCAAGGAACCGTAGTCTTTAGGTTGGACAAAATACGACTTTGCGGCATGTCGACGGCAGATCTGAGAATGCTGCAGGTGAGGTGATGCACGCGGTCTGTCGCTGTCGTCATGCGGCCCATTCACGCTTCATCACAGCTCTCCAAGCACGCCAAATTACACACAAGATATCATGAACTGCCACGCAGCATCGTTTATCATTCCCTGATCCAGAGTATCGAGATTGGAAACCTGGCATTCCCATTCAAGATTTGGAAGTTCCCGGGTTGGTATCAATCTTCATGAGACTAGCCAACATCGAAACTCCGGTCCATCGTAGGGCGAAGAGAGAAGTAGAGAAAACGGAAAACACCGACTCCGGATTTTGAAAAACAATCAGCCACCTTTCCCCATCAACCCATACATACATCGTTGATACTCAAAAAAAGGCAAAGGGAAAGAGAGACGACCATGAATCACTTCAACTCTCTTGCCGCAGCCCTGCTTCAACGTCACGACTCAACAGGCCCCTGACTCCTCGTCTTTCGCAACGTTCTCCCAACCGGTGCTGGGGGTTTTGCCTGCTTCTTCGGACGACCGCCCTTCTTGGCATGCGGGGCCGGTGTGTCAGCTCCTCCGTTAGCCTCCGCCTTCTCTTCGGCGGCCGTCTCTCCGTCAGCGGTCTTGGCTTTCTTGCCGTTTCGAAGGCCGGCTTCAGCATCAGCATCGGGGCCGAGGGCCTCCCCGGCTTCTCGCTTGTTGCCGGCTTCGACGGGCGCAGTCGCGCCGTCTTCTTTAGTTGACTCGGCAGACGGAGCTGTAGTAGCCGGGGCATCCTTCATTTCGGTGTCTTTCTCCTTGGATTCACCGTTCGCGACGGGAGCCGGGATGTCTGCGATTTCCGTCGGCTTCTCCACTGCCGTCGCAGTCTCCGATACTTGCTCAGTTGCGTCTTTATCCGGTTGCGCTGCGGCGGTTTCCGGCTCGGTGACGGTCGGATTAGAGGCGCCACCGGTCTCCTTCGTTTCTACCGCCGGGGGAGCGGTTGGAAGCGTGGCAGGCTCGGCGGCTTCAACATTGTTATTCGCGGGCGCCGAATTTGGTTCCTTACGCAATGCGCCCGACTCATTCGCCTCAGTGCCGTTAGATGTCGAGGCTGAACCATTTTCGCCTGAGGATTCTCCGGATCCCGAATCGGGCACGTTGACTTGCACGGGTTCGTCAGCCTTCTCCTTTGCGGGAGGGTCGGGAGCCGGGATTTCCGCCGCGCTGGTCGCCGCAGAGACGGGCGGCGCGCCAGCTGGCTCCTGTTGGCCAACTGTTCGTCGCGCGAGGACCTAGTGTCAGCATCGATGCGGACAAGAAATCTCATAATAGAACAGACGCCCTCAAGTACGCATATAGATATGGCCGCGACATTGAATCCAGCGATGGTGTTGCGCTTTGTGTTGGCTGCGGTCTCTTACCATTCAAGTTGTCTGTTTCGCCGGACATCGCGAATATGACGTAACAGCAAATCCTCGCACGGCCGATCCAGATGTGTTATGGCGCTGGGGGGTTGAGGTCGGCGAAAGTGGTGATGGCGATCAACGAGCGTGCAATGGATGGTTTACGACTGAGAAGTCGACCACAGTTCAAGGGACGAGCGGGAAATGGAAGGAAGCAGAAGATCGGAAGAAATGCTCGCAGCCGGGGATGCGACGGAATACCGTAGCAGCGTGCCATCGCACACGGTACTGCGTACCGTGCCTGTGATGCGGAATTGGCGAATCAGCCCACCGACAAGGTCGGTCCACTGATACAGTGCACATCCAGGCTGCACAAGCCGCTTTACACTACGTCTGTCCTGTTAGGCAGAAAGCACAGCCAACGTGCGGGCTATATATTCAGATTCAGGTTCGCACTGTTGCCTGTAAGTCCCGGGCAATGGATAGTAAGAAGATGCCATGCCAGCACTACTTGCACTAGGAGAGGAGGAACTGACGGGTGGTGTATGATCCCGAATGTCTTCAAGGAAGCAGAAGTCTTGAGCGAGGCTGCTTTAACTCGCATAAGTAGTGGCTGTTGCGGAGATCTGAATGTGGCCGACCGTAAAGTGCGAGCAAGCTATGTGAAGGGCTTGGCAACGGGGTACTAACAGTATTGGGTAATCATAAAGTACTTAGCAGTTCGCGCCGGCCTTTCGTACTGTGTATGTAATACCATACGGTCCTCATCGGTTACCGTTGCCGTGAACGCCTTCCAGGATAAAAAGGAATCACCATAGAGTGGCGGGACTTTTGTGCGGTCCATATCATTTTCCAGCAGATTCTATCGGATCCTGCGCATATCGGTAGGGTCATTTGCCCCGGAATGGGCGTACATAGATAGCTACACGTGTAGGTAGCTAAGGTAGGTTAAGCTCGGTACCTTAAAGATAAGATAGGATACTGATAGTAGATTTACAAGCCACACCGAGAACAGCTGGGAGACATCAAGCTCGAGTACCTGGCAATGCCACGATGCGTAATTCTCTGTTCATCACCCTTGTGTGTCCTCACATCGGGGATCGCGTCTTGCTCTTCGAATCAAATTCTCGACAGTCCAATCCTCCTGCCACCCTCGTGTGCCGACGCCTTAGGCTGCGCGTGAGACCCTGTCTCTACGATGAGGGTCCAGAGATCCAATTCGTCGATCCGTCGAAGCAGCGTCGAAGTATGTACCGTACCCGGGCCCGCGGCTCCGCCAAACCAAAGGATAGGACTCGAGACTCTCGGATAGGGCTTAGTGTACTGCAGCAGCGCTAGGAAATCGAGATGTGGTTCGTAAATCGAAAGGATAAACTCCGTGCTGAATCTACATGACCCTTTGATTCAGGTCCAGGTCCGGGCACTCCCGAGCGTATGGAGCGACTATACCCTCACAATAACTATACGCTCACAATAACCCCGGGGCCTCAGGGTCGCGTTTCTTGGGTCGGAAACTGTTTCGTCCGCCATCTTCGTCCTTTCACCCCCCACAGAGAAGCATTGAAGTTGATTGAGAGGAGGCTTCAGAACCAACACCAGCCACCATGCACCATCACCCCCCAGCGCGCGGCCAAGGCAATCGGATTCCTGTTACGTATCTGTCCAACATATCCCAGAGGCAAGAGCAGTGATCACGGCTACATCGGACTCGACCCCGGCTGGAGAGAGCGGGGGAATTGTGAGAGGGACCGGGAGGAGCACCGAGCCCGGCCGAAAAGCCGGCCTCCACTCCGGTGCCAAGCGTGGGAGCAAGGAAGACATGGCGTGCCGAGACTCGGCGCCAAGCGGGATGACCTCGCTGCCCATCCCTCGACGGCGGCTCGCCCTATCAGAGAGCCGGCTGGCATCTGTTGACAAAGGACTGCACAACCCCCAAGCCGACCCCAAGCAGCCGCAGGATCCCAGACGACGCCTCTCGGGTTCCCATTGCCACCCGATCGCAGCGTTGTCAGGCCATACCGCACCCATCAGAGGCTCAACACTCCCCGCAGTGGAGCACGCAGCAACCTCACCCACGTATAGCTGCTGCTCAACACCGGACGAAGCCTGGGATAGAACTCTTGGGTTTCTCTTGGCTTCGCACGCCAAACATGCTTCACCTCTGTTGTCGCTGGCTTATCGGGAGGCGAACAGGGTATGAGCGAAGACGTGACCGAGGGACATCGACTCCAAGAGCTCGGCGCTGTTGGTTCTGTTGGTTACCTACTTAAACAACGCCATGTCCCCGTTTCCACGAGCTGTCGTCATCGTAAACTTATCAAATAGACAACCATCGATATATTCGCTTGTCAAGCCATCGTAGAATTCGCAGTCAATTCTACGACCCGACGGGAAAACACCCTTTCCCTTCCTACTTCTCTACTGCCAATGAAGCAAAGTCCTCCTCCTCACCATCCAAGGCCCTGTCCATCGCGTGTCTTCACGGTGAACCCGCCCTCCTCACCTGATGGCTTCAGAGTTCCCCAAGCATCCCTTTCTCCTCTCGGTCCGAGAGGTTGAGCAGGCCCTCGGCACCAATGTCGACAAGGGCCTGACCTCCTCCCGGGCGGCCGAGCTGCAGCAGAAGTATGGCGCCAATGAGCTGGAAGTGGGCGGGAGCATTGCCTGGTACACCATCTTTATCCGCCAGCTTTGCAATGCCATGATCCTGGTGCGTAACCCGGCCTACTACACTCAATCTTCAGTCCCATCCCGCCGGGCTTACACAGGAATCAGGTTCTCTTCTTTGCCATGGCACTTAGCTTTGGCGTCGCTGACTATATCGAAGGCGGCGTCCTCGCGGCTGTCATCGTTCTCAATGTCTCGATTGGCTTCTACCAAGAGTACGGTGCCGAGAAGAAGATGGATGCCCTGCGCGCGCTGTCCTCTCCTAGCGCAAGCGTCCTCCGCGACGGCAAGACGGTCGTCATCCCGAAGTGAGTGTTGCTTCAGTTTGCCGCCCTCTTCAGCCATCTTAACCCTCGTGGGACTAACACCCACCCCTACAAAGCGCCCAGGTCGTCCCGGGCGACATCGTCAACCTCAAGATGGGCGACACGGTCCCGGCCGACGTGCGGCTCTTCGAAGCCATGAACCTCAACTGCGACGAGTCCTCGCTGACGGGCGAGGCCGTGCCCGTAGAGAAGCAGACCAGCCACGACATCCTGGTCCCCGGCACCGAGAAGGCCGCGACGAGCGAGGAGGAAGTCGGCATTGCGGACCGCATCAACATGGCCTACGCAACGACCGTCGTGCGCAAGGGCCGCGGCCGGGGCATCGTCGTCGCGACGGGCATGCAGACCGAGGTGGGCAAGATCGCGGCCTCGACCAGCAAGAAGCGCCGGAAGGCCGGGCGGTCGATGAACTGGAAGAAGTACGGCAAGACGCAGCCCATCAAGGGCGCCGCGCGGCGCACGTACGATTTCTTGGGCAAGTTCCTAGGCCTGACCGAGGGCACGCCGCTGCAGATCAAGCTGGCCAAGCTGGCGTACTTGTTGTTCTTCTGCGCCCTGCTGTTGGCCGTGATTGTGTTTGGCGTGAACAAGTTCGTCAGTCCGCTGCCGAAGGAGGTGGTCATCTACGCCATCTCGACGGGCATTGCCATCATCCCTGAATCGCTGGTTGCTGTCTTGACTATCTCCATGGTCGTGGCCACGACCGTCATGAGGAAGGCGAACGTTGTTGTCCGTGATCTCTCCGCCCTCGAAGCGCTCGGCGGCGTAACCAACATCTGCTCTGACAAGACGGGCACTCTCACCCAAGGCGCCATGATCGTGAAGAACGTCTGGCTGCCGCCGTCCACCGTCTACAAGGTGTCCGGTTCGACCGACCCCAGCGACCCCTACAAGGGCACGGTCGGCGACCAGTCACAGATGACGGACAAGAAGCGCGACTTTGACGAAGAGCGGACGACACAGGCCATCAAGTTCGACGGCGTGCCGGACGAGAAGCTCAATCCGAGGTCGCAGCAGGAGCAAAAAAAGATGGCGCCGCTCACGCCCGAGCTGCGCATGTTCATGCTCTCCGCGGCGCTCTGCAACCTGGCCACGGTGCGGTACGACGATGGCGAGAACGCGTGGAAGACGACGGGCGAGCCGACCGAGATCGCGTTGCAGGTATTCGCCCACCGCTACGACCGCAACAAGAAGGTCATGGAAGCCATGGGCTGGAAGCAAGTCGCCGAGTTCCCCTTCGACAGCACCATCAAGCGCATGTCGGTGGTGTACGACATTCCGCCGGGCAACGACGCCGACCTTGATCCCGACAGCAGCATCGTCTTCACCAAGGGTGCCGTGGAGCGCATCCTGGACCTCTGCGCCTACGCTGGCGTCGGCGAAGCACGAGAGCCCATGACGCCTGAACTGAAGGACAAGATCCTCTCTCAAATGACGGATTTCGCCTCGCTCGGCCAGCGCGTCCTGGCTGTGGCCTACCGCCCCTGGAAAGGCAAGTACGTGCCCGGCCACAGCGACGAGAGCGACGCCATCAGCGCTGCCGCCGAGAACGTCACCGGCAACAAGAGCGAAGACGCCGCCCGCACCGCGGTCGAAAAGGACCTTTCCTTGCTCGGCCTGGCAGGGATCTACGACCCGCCGCGGCGCGAGACGTCGCCCTCGATCTACGAGTGCTCCAAAGCCGGCATCCGCGTGCACATGCTGACGGGCGACCACCCGGAGACGGCCAAGGCGATCGCGAAGGAGGTGGGCATCATCCCGCACAACACCGGGGTGCTCCCTAGTGGGACGGCCGAAACGGTGGTCATGAAGGCGACCGACTTCGACAAGATGAGCGAGGTCGAGATCGACGCGCTGCCGGAGCTGCCGCTGGTCATTGCGCGGTGTGCGCCCGAGACCAAGTCCCGCATGGTGGAAGCGCTGAGGCGGAGGAACGCTTTCATGGCCATGACCGGCGACGGCGTCAATGACGCGCCCTCGCTGAGCCGGGCGGACGTGGGCATCGCGATGGGCTCTGGGAGCGATGTGGCCAAGTCGGCGGCTAAGATCGTGCTGACGGACGACAAATTCAACAGTATCGTCGCAGCGATCAAGGAAGGCCGGAGGATGTTTGAGAACATCCAGAAGTTTGTGCTGCATCTTTTGAGCAGTAACGTCGGCGAGGTGATCTTGTTGATCGCCGGTCTGGGCTTCCAGGACGACACCGGGTTCTCAGTGTTTCCCATCTCGCCGCTCGAGATTCTCTGGATCAACATGGTGACTTCGTCCTTCCCCGCGTTCGGCCTGGGTCGCGAGAAGGCCAGCGCCGAGGTGATGCGCAAGCCGCCGCACGATAAGAGGCGCGGCGTGTTCACCAGCCAGATCCTCGCGGACATGATGGTATACGGCTTGTTGATGGGAATTTGCACGCTCATGACGTTTGTCATCGTCGTGTACGGCATGTACGGCGGCCACCTCGGCCATGACTGCAACCGCGTGTACTCCGAGTCGTGCACGGCTGTCTTCCGCGCCCGCGCGGCTGTGTTTGCGGAGCTGACATGGTTAATCCTACTCAGTGCTTGGGAGTTTAAGGACATCCGCCGGTCCATGTTCCGGCTGAACCCGGACGACACGTCGCGCTTCCCGCTGTTCAAGGACTTGTATGAGAACAGGTTCCTCTTCTGGGCTGTCACGATAGGCCTTTTCAGCGTGTTCCCTACTGTGTACATCCCCTACCTCAACCGAGACGTGTTCAAGCACACGTCCATCAGCTGGGAGTGGGGTGTCGTGATCGGCATGACCATCGTGTATGTACTGGGCATCGAGGCGTGGAAGTATACCAAGCGCCGGCTCAATCTCCTGGATGACCACAAGGTGGTCCAGGGTACCTGGTCACAGGGCGAGGAGGGAACCAAGAGGTTCTATAAGAGCATGGGCCTCGGCCACATCAAGAGCTGGCTGAGTGCGGGCCGCACAGAGTCCAGGTCCAAGGCGGGGTCGACTGGCGGCTTGACGCCCGTGACGACGCAGCAGAGGACGAATTCGCTGCCGCCTGTGTGAGGGCCGGCTCACGAAACGTTCTGTCGGGATGCTGAATTCTTGATGGCACCAGAGCCGATCGTCGAGAACACTGATTCGGCTGTGACTGTGGGCGTGATCGATTGGATACCCATGTACATACATTAGGTGGTGACGAGCCACGGCTGTGGTTACAGAGGCAGCTTAAGCACTTGAGAAGTTGAGAACGGGGTTAGTCTCTTGATCGTGAGCTATGTCGTACCCAACTCATCTATATCTGCTCACTCGATCGGAACACCACAAGCGCAGACCAATCCAGCGGACAGCGGGAAGGGATCACAAATGTCCAACCTAGCGGGTGTGCATATATGGAAAATAGGCGTCATGTGAGTGATGAGAGATGAGCATAGGAGGAAGAGGATTGGTAGGAGACAAAAGAGAGTGTGGGATGAAGGGACTGGTCGTGATGCTTGTCATGGTGTTGTGTGTGTGTGTAAGGAAGGAAAAGCCCAACCACAGGTGGCTGGCTGGAACTAATCTACAGGGAGGGACACCCTAACCCCGACAGGGAGTCTGAATACAAAGTTTGATGGGAATTCGAGAAACAGTCAACCCTTGGAGATTAATTGACCTGAAGCAAGCCGCCATGACTGAATCCATTATGAAAGTTGGGTGATGAGAGGAAGGAGCCTTTGCTCAGGGGTTCAAGATCCACCCTCTGAGAACGTCCTGGAGGTGCGTGCACGGACTTTGGGGTCAATCTGTACACGCCATGGGGTCGAGATAACCTGTGAGGCCGGGCGATCTGACCAATAATCAATGATAGAAGCTGATATACTCACCCTGTGCTGTCAGTTAAAGGAACCCTGCAAGTGCAACATCGAGTCTCCAGGGACCAAACTGGCCACATGCGCGTCGAGTTCACGTCTACTAATAAATTCGCATCGACCACCAAAGAGGCCTCTCCCCATTGCCAGCCAACAGCAGGCACAATGGCGCCAGCGAAAGCGTCTTCCGAGAAGGATACCTACTCGGTGATCCTGCCCACCTTCAACGAGCGCCAGAACCTGCCCATCATCACCTGGCTGCTCAATCGCACATTCACGCAGAAGTGCGCACTCCCTCCCCACTATCCCGTCTCCCTCTCCCGTCCCCTTTCCTTCTAACAATCTCATCGCAGCGACCTCGACTGGGAACTAGTCATCGTCGACGACGGCTCGCCCGACGGCACCCAAGACGTGGCGCGCCAGCTGGTCAAGGCCTACCACCCGCATGTCCAACTCCAAACCCGCTCGGGCAAGCTCGGCCTGGGCACGGCCTACGTGCACGGCCTGCAGTTCGCGCGGGGCAACTACATAATCATCATGGACGCCGACTTCAGCCACCACCCGAAATTCATCCCGCAGATGATCGCCAAGCAGAAAGCGCACGACTACGACATCGTCACGGGCACGCGCTACGCCGGCGACGGCGGCGTGTACGGCTGGGACCTGAAGCGCAAGCTGACCAGCAAAGGGGCGAATATCTTCGCCGACACGCTGCTGCGCCCCGGCGTGAGCGACTTGACGGGGAGTTTCAGGCTGTATAAGCGGGCGGTGCTGGAGAAGCTGTTTGAGAGTACGGATGCGAGGGGCTTCACGATGCAGATGGCGCTGGCGGTTACTGCGAAGGCGAAGGGGTACAGCATTGGGGAGGTGCCGATCTCGTTTGTGGATCGGGTGTACGGGGATAGTAAGTTGGGCGGAGAGGAGATTGTGGAGTATGCGAAGGGGGTGTTGCAGCTTTGGTGGTCGATTTGAGGGCCGGACAGCAATGCTTTAGGGCGGTAATAATATTGAACGATACCAATGGCAGGGGAAGGGCAAGGATGCTGCGGTTGTACGATTACCTGGGGAGGATCTGGGCTTGCATGGCGTTGCGTGGTTCAAGATGGAAATCAAATCGGTTGTTTGATCCAGTTCCCGGAGCAGCTTCGCAGCCTGGACTGAAACAACCTACATATTCCTCCCGCCCGTCACGCTGATAGTCTGCCCAGTGATATACGAACTCAGCGGCGACGCAATCGCCAACACGGCACTCGCAGCCTCGGTCGCAGACCCGGGCCTCCTGAGCGGAATATCCGCGAACGGGACCGCACCGCCACCCGCCTTCTTCAAGTCGTTCTGATTCTGGGGGATTCCCAGGGCCACCCTCTGCCCGTCGACCTCCACAAACGCACCGGCCTCCTTGTTGGCCGTCAACCGCGTCTCGATGTGGCCGAAGGCGACCGTATTTGCCCTCACGCCGAACGCCGGGCCCCATTCTTTCGCAATAGTCTTGCTCAACCCCACGACGCCCGCCTTGGCCATGGCGTAGTTCAACTGGCCGGCGTTGCCGTGCAGGCCGGACGTGGAGGAGATGTTGACGATGTTGCGCGGCTCGCCGTCCTTGACCCGGAAATAGGGAGCTGCTTCGCGGACGAGCTTGAAGGACACTGTACCGTGCATGGCAAGCATGGTGTTCCATTGCCTGTCCGTCATCTGCAAGTTGTCAATACAGCTGTTGTGGAGAGTGCTGGCTGGGGACCGGGGGTTGAATTGCCTTGTGGATCACAGCATCCCAGGTAAAGCCGGCATTATTGACGAAGATGTGGATCTTGCCGTTGCCAAACTCGGCTGCCCTCTTCACCAACTCCTTGACGCACTCGTCCTTGAGCAGGTCTCCGGCAACCACGATCGACTCTCCTCCGTTGGCTCTGATCTTAGCTGCTACGTCCTCGGCTTTGGCGGCGTCGATGTCTGACACCACTACTTTTGCTCCCTCATTGGCAAACAGTCTCGCGCATTCGGCGCCGATGCCCTGTCCAGACCCGGTGATGATGGCGACCTGGCCCGCGAGAAGCCCCCTGGGGTAGTTGAGCTGGCCTGCAATTTACTTGATTCGTTCGGACATGGTGGTCTAGTACTACGATATCGGACGAGCTGACTTCAGGATTCTAGACTTACCAGAGACGTTGCGGCTCCGCGCCCTCTTAGATGCGGCCCCGCCCCGGCAATGCCGAGGTACGATCCCGGACGGACCGCGGCGATCGGCTCCCCGTAGCTCAGTCCGATGCCCCGCTTTGGCTGGCGTCGTCCTCAGGTGTAGGTAACTTAGCTTCCTTAGGTAGTGTTATGCTACCCCTGTTAATACATCGGTGGTTTTGCATGCAGGTCAGCCTCCAAGCCTGGAGTAGAAAGATCTGGTAGCCCGGCCGCATGGTCTGGCTTAGGGAGATGAATGGGGCCTAAGAGATGGTATCACATAACAAAGCCTGTGCACTCAAATCGAATACTATCTTGTATCGGGTTATCCGAAAGTCAACCCTCTTTTCTAGTTAGCCGATGTTTGTCATGCCTAGGCTGTAACAGTTGCTACAGGTTACATTCTTACTTGCATCCACTGCATGCTTAACGCTGTCAGAATCAGTGCTCCCACACCTATGTTCGATCATCAAGTTCAGTGTTCAATTTAAGGTACATTACTGTGACTGGAAAATAACTGCGATCCCTTAACTATCCCTTGTTGCCATATCTCTCTTCCATGTATTGTGTCGTGCTAGCAGCATTTCTAAAACTGAAGAACCTTCCTCCAGTGTTATCTCACCGTCCGGCATCATGGGCGTGTCATCACCAGGTTCGCTCTCCGGGTCGCCACCCGATTCCAGAGGTGATTCACTTTCGTCGGTAAGCAGATCAGGCCCGAGAATCGACCTTCCGAAATCATCTGTCCATATCATTTCAAACTCCACACCCCCCCTGGCAAACTTCTCCTTCAGCTCGTTCTTCACATCCTCCCATGCCGCCGCGTCACGCCCGTCCCTATAAAGACCGACGTTGACAACCTCCAAGTTCGGATACCTTCCGACCGCCACGTCGCTCGCAAAGCGCTGCATCGCAGGCCTCACCCATCCCTCATCTCCTTCATCATCCCATATTGTGACCTCCCGTATCGTAGGCGGAAACATGTTGGACAGGAAACTATCCTCCTGCGCGTGCCTGTTGTTACTCTTCCACGTGACCCACAGAGCGCTCAGCGAACGCACATCCAACACGAGAATCTCCAGCCTCGCAAAATCAGCTAGCGAGTCCCGTAGCTCGGTCTCCCCAAACGTGGCCTCGTCGCTAAGCCCGAAGCGCAGTTCTCTCAGGGAGTTCTTACGGAGCTCGATGGCGTCCCATAGGTCGCCCCCTTTCGGCTCGTTGACAAGGTCGTAGGCGTAAAAGTCCTCGTCGGACAGATCCCAGTAGAGCGCGAGCATCTCCAGATTGGGGGCTGCGTCTAGCATGCAGGCGAGGAGCCATGGCTTAACGGAATTCTCGCCAATGAATTGGAGCTGGCGAAGGTGGGAAAGGCTGGGGAGGAACAGCTCGGCTGGGACGTAGGATGGGCTACACATGCGGAGAGTGAGCAGGTTAGGGGCCGCTCGCGTGAGAGCGTCGATGGCGTTGATGGAGAGTTCGAATTGGTCGCCGGGTATGGAGATAGATTTGAGATTCGTAAGGAAGGCGGGCCGGGTTTTGAGAAGCTGAGGGATGATATACAGGTGCCAGCCGTAGCCGAGCCTGAGCCTGAGGCTTTCGAGGTTGGGTGTGTGGGCGAGGACCAGCTCGAGAGGGAGGAGGCGATGTTCTCCTTCACCGTTGATTCTCCAGTGGTCTGGGATGACAGGGAGGCCGAGCTCAACGATGGCGTCCTGGACGAATTTTCTGTCTACATCATCGAGCTCGTCGTCAAGAGGGTTCAACTGGATGATGTGCTTCATGTGTCGAGCAAGGTCAGGCCGCGAAATGAGCGTACGCGCGAGGCAGAGTAGCCGGTGCACCGGTCGCCGAGTCGCGTCGGCGAAGAAGTGGTACACAATGGGCTGGACAATGCCGTGGAGGAGTCGGCACGTCCTACCAAGTCTGGACAGATGGACCTGGGCAGCGCACCAGCTGCGAATATCACGGCCGCAACGGGGCGCTTTGGCGTAAGTGGGGTTAATGAAGGAGCAGATGTGCAGAATGAGCTCGACAGGCACGTCGATGATGCCTTTGTGCTCTTGAGTCGCCATGGCGAATTGGGCTTGCGATGAAGCTGCGGAAAAAGGTGGTAAAGAACGAACTTGAATGAAGGTGGTGGATTTTTGGGTCGATTTGTGATGTTGTAAGGTTGAAGTTGTCAGAGACCAGCCGGTGCCTGCAAAGCACCTTAGATACCTAAGGTACAGTACCAGGTTGTCAACCGCAATTTCCTTCGCTGCGCAGTTGAAAGATTTTCAGGTTCCTTCCATGTTTTCTGACTGCTGCCGAGCATGACGATTCTGCCAGTGTTTCTCCGCTGCGCCAGAAACTGGAAGGAGCGATGTTATGCCTGGGCTTGACGATTGGAGTTCGATGCGTGCTATTGACGCGGATCCCTTTTGCCTAAACCTGGAAGCTAGCCGGAAAGAACTGTCAACGTGCTGCTGGAAGGGATTTGATACTAGTAGTCAGAGGGCCCGATGGTGCTGAGCCGGCAAGGGCCCCCATGAATGTTTTACTCTCCCATCTCACCAGTGATAAGTGTGTTCCAGACGAACTCCATGGGTCAATACAGACGGACTAATGATCGAGCACCGAACATTGAGGAGTCGGGCTACCGAGGTAAATAGAACCAGTCTCACCAGACGTCGTCGATTTCGCCGCCTTACAGCTACAAAGATTCAGGCATGGTATAAAAGGGATATGCCACATAGCTATGGCCATTACCATGCAAAGTACGGATATTCGAGGGCTTTGGTAATTGCCCCTTCGTTGAGATAAGGGTACTCCTCGAGGTCAGGGATCCACTTTGAGCAGGTCCGTTGACAGGGCAACTGAGTGGTAGGCAGGGCGGGGCGTCTCGTGTGGTTCCACTGCTTGCGTCAAATGCCATTTGGCGGGGCAGACATGGAAGCTGGATGGATATGACCGAGGGGCAGCTTGCAGTGAACTATCACCATCATGAGATACGGTGCCTTAACACTGCCTCGATGCAGAGAAAACCCGGCACAGCGCCGCCAGGCTACCTATCACGACTGAAGCCCATCGAACATGACCCGCTCGCTGAGTATGGGCTTCCCTCGAAAGGGGAAAAGAGGTGTGTCGCAATCACAGCTCTCGACACTAATTCGGCCTTCGCTAACTCCCACCTTTCGTTCTCCCTAGACTACTCTCCCCCAAAGTACAAGAGGCCTACTACACCAAGATAGTCGAGCGCTACCTCGCCTTCTGCACCGAAGCCGGCGACCGTGAAGGCCTTCAAAAGCAATTCGCCCGCCTTGCGATAGCCGACCGTGCCTCATCCGCTGCCGTTTCACCTCTACCCCAACCGGCGTCCTCCCCATCCAAATATCAGCCGCTCCCCTCAGACGACAAACTCTCCCAAATCCTTTCCGCTCTCCGCAAACTGCGCGAAGCCCTCGTCGCCTCCCACCGAGCCGACGACTTCGCCACCCAAGTCTACCTCTTCTCCGCGCGCTTGGGCATCCTCGCCTCGTCGTACGAGACCTACTATCCTTCCCTTCTCCAGCTCCTCCGCCGACATCAACGCGCCCAGCGACAGCAAAGACAACAAGTTCACGTACCACCACCCACAACAACCTCAGCCTCAACAGCCCGCCATTCATCATCCTCATCATCATCGCAACCCAACAATAGAGGAAGCACCAGCAGCAGCAGCGGCGACCTAACCAGCGTAGAATACCACGAAGTAACCTCCTACCTGGTCATAGATGCCGCCTGCCGCCGGGCCGACCTGGCCGAGGCCTACGCCCTCCGGCACACCTACCGCCTGCGCGATCCCAAGGTCGACCTGATCCTGGCCTCGCTCGTCGCCGACAACTGGGTCGCGTGGCGCCGCGTCAAAAAGCAAGTGGACGGGTACCGCGTCCGGCTGATGGAGTTCGCCGAGGCCCAGGTCAGGACGCATGCGCTGAAGGCCTTTGGGCGGGCGTACCTTTCTCTGCCGCTCGGGGTGCTGGAGGCGCAGATGGGGGTTTCGTGGGCGGAGTTGAGGGAGAGATTTGGGGTTGGGTGGGAGCTGGGTGATGGTGAGGGTGGGGAGCGGAGGGTTGTGATACGGAAGGTTCAGGGTCGGTCGTGAGGTGAGGTGAGAGGGAGGACGGATGGGGGTTGAGGGCTCGGAGTTGGTAACGGGTGGGTTCGAATCGGAATGTTACTGATACCCGTTTGATGAATTCCGTATTCACGTTTATGATAGAGCTGGATAGGTCCCATGCTTACAAGGACTGGTTCTCACAAGGCAAACACGAAGCAAGAAACCACGTTTCCAAAGCTGGGATGCGAGACGTATCCCTATGGCATGGTTACACACGATCTGAGTTTTGACGCCGGTGATTGATGAGCTCCCAAGTTGAGTCAAGGTACCGTTTCACACCGGATTCAGTTGCTTAACAGTTGCGGCACCAAATGTCAGATGGCAGGAGAGACAGAGTGTCGGATGCTATTAGTTGAATTCTTGTTGATTTCAATTAAGCCGGTATGGTATGTACATGTCCCAGCCCAGAGTACATTAGATTCGGCTGATCTGCCAGCCAGACATGTGTCGACATGCCGCAAGACGGTCCTCACTCCGCCTAGAAGTACAGACGCGCTCATACAACATCCACGTACACTATCCAGGCCGAAACACCGCGTCATATGTTCGTCATGGAAGGCCCTCCCTGCCGCGCTATCATATCCAGCGTCACGTCGTCAACTATTAGTTCAACCTCTCGTTATACAGGCCGGAGAGGCTATACACATCACACGCGCTTAGAGGAGCGCGACGGCAGCCACGATGCCGCCAATGGCGCCGAGGCCGGCGGCAGCGGTGGGGCGAGGACCGAGGTTGCTGCTGGTGTTGGGAGAGTTGGTAGCGGCACTCGCGGCGGTGCCGGTGCTAGTCTGGGTCGGAGAGCTCGAGCCAGAGCTAGTGCCGGAGGCAGAGCCCGTGGTCGTCGCGGCAGCGGTGGAGGTGCAGGAGACGGCGGTCGGCAGGTCGGTCACGCCGAAGGCGCTACAGAGCTGTTTGGCACAATTGTTGTCAGCCGACCTGATTTTGTCTCTCTCGCGGGGGCGCGGCTGTGCGAAGGACGAGAAGCAAGACTTACGCTGGCGGCATAGGACACAGCCGAGCTCTGGGCCGCTTGATCGCAAACACCGGTCAGGCAGCACGCGATGCTGCCCAGGAAGCCCTTGTCCGCGCAGATGCACTTGGGGTCACTGCCGCAGTTGCCAATGCCGCCGGTGAGGAACTGGTTGGCGCAGCTTTGCTGTCATGGGGAATCTATGTTAGCGAATGGGCTGCTGCTGACGACAGGCGCAAAGGCAATGAGAACGCACAGCGCAAGAGGGGAGCTCTTGGGCGACAGCGGCGCCGGCCAGAGCAAGCGAGACAAGAGCAGCGGTGACTTTCATGGTGACGGTGTTGATGCCGAGGACAATTGATTGAGAGGCGGTCTGTTTATGGAAGTCGAACCGTGCAATTGAGTCTCGGAGGGCGCAGATACCGGGGGAGAATCGGTCGGCTCGCAGACTGGAGGAGCGACTGCCTCCTGCAGTTAAATAGCCAACCTCAAGATCGCCCAATATCCTGGTTGGCCCCCTGCCCAGGGTGAGCGCCACTGCCTACGCTACCTAGCCGTTGGCGACCACCTATTGGGTACTATTGGGTAGGCGGCCTCGACCCGCAAACGGAGGGTGAATGCAAATGCAACGCAGCCGTAAGCCGTGGCTGCATCCGGTCGTGCCGGCTAATTTCTTGCAGTTTCTCTTTGCCATGGCCGTCCTTACATAACATCCTGTTGTACTGTAACTACTCCGTAAGTGTTGGTCCCACGAATATCAATTGTACGTAAGCCGGCCGCTACTTTTGCGATTCGGACCTTCTTGATCAACATCGGCCGGTATAAAGAGGACTGGACACCCGCAAACAGCGAGTCGGCGTGTGTAATAACGGCCCAGCGCGTGGAACAGACTCGGGCTGCCTCCGTGACACGAAGGGTGTCAATCGATCGAGACATGCGTCATACCTTGGGAAGGGATGGCACGGAAGCTCCCGACACTCCTGCTTTCCTCAACCCAGGCATCACGATGGTGATACAATCGTACCCCACGCGGCAGCGAGGGTCTCTTCGATGCGCGTACGGATACGAATACCATGAAATTTCCCTGATGCCTACCAAATCCAGGCCTAAAGCTGCGGGCTTGAAGGAACTGAAGTGGATAGCATCACTCAGGCGGAGTCTTCGGGCCCCGGCAAACACCCCGAGGGATCGGCACCCCCCGCAATGATGAACCTCCAAGAGTCTGTGCTGCGTTGGTTACCCCACAGTAAATCAAGCGAAAGACGAGCCGGCGCAGCAAGTTGGACAGGCTCTTATTTACCGTAGGTTGAATTTGTTGGTGAAACCCTCCGCAGCTGCTCATTGCGATCGTCCTTTCACACCATCCTGCGCATGGAGATTGGGTGGCAGAAAAGGTGATGACGGATCTTAAGATTGGCGTTCCAGACCCCAAGCTGCACTTCACACTTATTACGGCTGCTGGTTGGACTGGCCGCTGGCCTCTGCCAAGCTTGAATCGCCTGCTTGCACCGTGACTGGCTGCGCCGGAAAGACCACACCCAAGCTGAAGTCTCACGGTTTTGATTGGATCCCTGTCGCTGCCCCCAACTTTCCAGACGGTTCCCAAGGAGACGCCCAAGCACTTCCAACTTTTGAAGTCTTTAGCGCAAACGACCGCGGCCCGCAAGCCGATCACGATGCCGCTTCCTTAATCTAGAGACATTCGTTTTCTAGAAGCAGCCCACGAGCGAGCGAGCACGGCACTCGACGCGGCGTCAAGATGGGCTTGGGCATTCTCGAGGACAGGGCCATGGCCCACGTCCCAGGTACGGCTCGACTCTCTGCCGACCAACACCAGCTCCGGAGCTGCTCCTAACGGTTCGCAATCACAGGGACGACCCGATACTTCGACGACCCGGAGAGGCCACAGTATGCAGCCAACGGCGCAGAAGGCCTCAAGTGCGACACCAGCGGGCCGGTGCCCATCATCCTCGTCCCGCAGCCGTCCGACGACCCAAACGACCCCCTCAACTGGCCGCTGTGGAAACGCGATCTCATCACCTTCATCCTCTCCATGACGGCCATCTTCGCGACCTGCCTGGGCCCGATTCTCGCCGCCAACACGCTGACCCTGACCTTCGACTTCACCATCCCCTTCACCAAGGTCGCCGCGCTGACGGGTTGGTACCTGCTGGGCGTAGGCATTTCGGCGTTTATCTTCGTGCCGTCGGGCCGTATCTGGGGCAAGCGCCATCTATTTGTTCTCGGGACGATCCTGCTGGTTGCCACTTCGGCATGGGCCGGAGCGTCGCGGCATAAGCACACGAGCATGGTGTGGTCGCGCGTCTTCCAGGGCGTCGCCACGGCTCCGTTCGAGTCGCTTGTCAACGCTGCGGTGGGAGACTTGTACTACGTGCACCAGCGCGGCATTCGCATGGCTTTCACCAACCTGGCTGTGTTTGGAGGCGCCTTCTTCACGCCTATTCTTGTCGGCAAAATCACCCACTCGATCGGCTGGTGGTGGACGTTCTACCTTGTCGCCATCTTCTGCGGCGTTTGTGTCCCAATCGTCTTCTTTTTCTGCCCGGAAACGGCCTATCGCCGGGACACAACCCTGCAGCTCGACATGCTGAGCACCGAGAATCCTGCCGTGGGAAAGGCTGAATTGCCGGCAGGCGATCCGGAGAAGTCGGGTACTAGCAACGACCGTACCTCGGGCGGGACGGAGACGAATGGCGAAGCTGGCACGGCAAATGGTGCTAACGGAGCCACCCACGGACCAGTGCCTGGCGGCGTCAAGCCAGAGCCCAGGAAAAAGAAAAATTTCGTGCAGTCGCTGGCACTCTTTGACGGCCGAAAGACGGACGAGAGCTTCTGGAAGCTGCTGCTTCGCCCGTTGCCGCTGTTCCTGCAGCCCGCCTTCCTCTGGGCCTGCCTCATCCAGGGTCTGATGATCGGCTGGACCGTGTTTATCGGCGTGATTCTCGCTCAGTTCTTCCTCTCCACGCCGCTGTGGTGGACCGAGGTGCAGACAGGATACGCATACACGGCGGCCTTCATCGGCGCCATCGTTGGCTTCGTCATCGCCGGCACGCTGTCCGATTGGACGGCGCGGTACATGACGAAATGGAACAACGGCATCTATGAGCCCGAGTTTCGCATCGTCCTTGTTCTTCCCCAGATGATTCTGGGCTGTGCGGGCCTGTACGGCTGGGGTATTACTGTTGATGGGCTGCTGCACAGCCAATATCATTATGCCGTCCCGCTGACATTTTTCGGGCTAGAAGTGGCGGGCATGGTGATTGGTGCTGTCTCCAGCTCGTTGTACATTGTGGATGCCTACCGTAAGTGTCCCCGTTTTCGATACCTAAGGCAGCTAGAAATTTGCTCACACAGCTTCCAGGCGACTTGGCGATCGAGGCCTTCACCTGCATGATCGTCTTCAAGAACGTCTTCAGCTTTGGCCTGACTCTGAGGGCATTCGAGTGGCTTGTCCAGAGCGGAACCAAGGCAAGGCCCTTGTTTACTATCGTTGCCTCTGTGCAACTGGTTGTCTGCCTGCTTAGCATTCCCATGTGTAAGTCGATCTGTCCCGCCAGAATGAATTGCGGGTTACATGAGTAACTGACTGAGTTCCCTGCAACAGATATCTTTGGCAAACGGATCCGCAGCTTCTTCTATCGCCATGACCTACTTCAACTTTTCAAGGTCAGATAATGATGGTCTTATAGGTTCGCGGTGTGAATCTTATATTTTTCCTCCATGGGCCACCCTCGCCGGGATTGGATTTGATAGAAGCAGGGTTAGTGTGATGGCTCTTGTATACGGCTTCAGGTTGTCACGCACGACATATAATGAGTTCCATTCGCGGAGGATGCGTTGGATTTGTAACTTATAATGACTTCGCTCGACGAATGCCTATTAGATTCTATATAGATCACCACGAGTTTAGCCTCTGTATCACACTTCAGCGCCGCAATGCCTGCTTGACTCTACCTGATGCACGGCGGCGGATGCTGCGGCATGTATGCACATATTCTTAGCCTCCTCTTCACACTCTTGTGTGTACGAAGCCAGCCGACTGTTATCCAGCCTTGATCTAACGAGGTATCGCCGCCTTCTACATAAGCATCGCTCAAGCCAAATGCCCAATCCACCCCCTTGCTAAAATAGTCCCGACCGCCCGTGACACTCCACTCTACAGCTTCGCCTTCTTCCGCCCATCCTTCACATGCCTACTAATCTCCCCACTAATCAAGAAATCAGGATACTTCATATCCGGATCCAGCCCCACCCCGGTCGCGCCCTGCCTCCTCCAGCCGGCCCCATCGACGACCAGCGTCGTGCCGTTGACATAATTGCCCGCGTCGCTAAGCAGGAACACCGTCGCGTCCGCAATGTCTCGCACCGTGCCCCATCGCCCGCTCGGCACCGCCTTGCCGTAGTCCTTGCCCGACACCACCAGGCTGCTCGCCAGCCGCTCCATCCCTTCGGTCCCCTCGATGGCGCCCGGCGCGATGCAGTTGGCCGTGACGCCCAGCGGGCCGTACTCGAGCGCCACGTTGGCCATGAGCGAGTCGATGGCCGCCTTGGCGGCCGAGACGTGCGCCTGCAGCGGCATGCCCGTGTAATGGAAGGTTGCCGAGACGGACACGAAGCGGCCGCCGGTCTGGCCGGACGGGTTTGGGTTTGGGTTGCGCGAGGCTGATGCCACCAGGTGCGAGATCGTGGCTTTGATGGTGTTGAAGGTGCCGATTGTATCGATGTCGATGACCGTTTTGAAGGCGTTCGGGCTGAGACCGGAGATCGGGGCCACGAAGTTGCCTGCTGCGCCGGCGCTGGAGGCAGGGTGGGTTAGGATCGTAAGGGGGAAGACCAAGGGGGGGCGGTGAGGGAGAGTGTGAGGTGGTTTGATGGATGGATGGACTTACATGACATAGTCAATGGAACCTAGCTCCTTGACGCAGCGGTCTGCTGCGGCCTTGAGTAGATCGAACTATGTCTACTGTCAGAAGAAGAGTGTCTTGTATCGTTGCGTGAGGATGACGGGAGCTCACATTTCGGACATCAACACCACCAATGCCGAGCACGCGGGCGCCACTCCGGACTTTGGCAATCTCTTTCGCCACGGCCTCGGTCTTCTCAACGCTGCGGCCGATGATACAGGCATCAGCACCGAGGTGCACGAGTGCCCGGGTTTGCGCGCTGCCGATGGTGCCAGCGCCGCCGGTTATGAACAGCACCCGGTTGGCTGCAACGACAGCAATTGTGAGCGGAACTGACACTGTTTGTCCATGATATCGGTGTTTACCCACCAAAAATGCCGTCGGCCCAGACATTGCTGAGATAGTCCGACTTTGGAACCGTCATCGTGTGACCGTGCTGAGACTCGAGACTCAAGAGCGTGTCACTGAGCCGAGTCGTGGTTCCCACCTGCAACAATGGAAACGGGACGGGAACTGTCGATGATTCGGACCAAGAACGGCTCCCGCAAATCGCAAATCATATATCCTTCAACCCGAGTTGTTTGAGTGTCCTGTCATCAGATAGGAAGAAAGTCATGTTGCTCCTCCTTTTGGGAGTGGTACGGAGTCCTCGGGGACATGCCGTTCTTGGTGTGCCTCGGCTGGACCCACTCTGCCGGGCCCGGCAGCCGATGTGGGGATGTAACACTGCCCGACCCATTGTAACGTTAGCCGCGCCGTTTACTTATTCCATGTGCAAGGCGACCACGTTTCCAAACGGGTCTCTGTGACCCAGACGTCGTGAAATTCGGAACCCGTGCCGCCTTCATCGGTAATATTGTCCCACGATCGAGACAAAGGAGATCGCTACTCTAGGTAAGGTAGTCGGACAGAAGGAACCAGTGTGCCACCTCCTTTTATCTTGTGTACCTTAGGCAGCCAGCGAGTTACAATAGGGTCTGGACTACACACAACGTCGCCGATTACCGAATCCGGATGCATTCATTGGAACGCGTTTCCATCTGCCCCACTAACACGGTCGGGGCGGCTTTCCAAGATCGATTTACACGAGGCTTCCTTGTTGACTTCGCAGACTTCCTCAACTCCCAACTGCCTAACTAGCAATTGGAAGCCAAAATCCCCACATCCGTGACAGCAGCTGACTGCTTTTTCCCTTGCTTGCAACATTATGAGCAACTTGAGCAAGCCTTCTTGACTGCAGCAGCCGATTCAGTCCACCCTTGCAGTTGCGCTCGACTAACTCTGCTTCACCGACCATGGCAGACCTGGCAGAGCCGCCCAAGAAAAGGGCGCTGCCCTTCAAGCGCACTGTTGCGCGGAAACAGCAATCAAGTGTGGAACCCGAGAAAGCCGAGGACGACAACGACCTTGATCTTTTCAGACATTCGAAAGAAGTGTTCCCCGAGATCCTCCGGGAAGCAGAAGAGGAAGATAAGCGGCAACATGATCGCAAGCGGAGGAAGACCTCATTGGAGGACACGCCTCGCCGAACAAACAGGCGCGTGTATCATGCTTCGCCACCGCTTTCGGTATCATGCTAACTG
Source organism: Achaetomium macrosporum (assembly GCA_033296875.1). Taxonomy (NCBI): domain Eukaryota; kingdom Fungi; phylum Ascomycota; class Sordariomycetes; order Sordariales; family Chaetomiaceae; genus Achaetomium; species Achaetomium macrosporum. Next base: position 128,292 of record MU860014.1, on the reverse strand, counting down.
GATGCAGGAAACACTCATCAAGGTCCTCAGATGACCTTTCCTATGCGCACAAGCGATCAATCTCGCTGGACGAATCGGATGACGATCTAATAATGGATGCAAAGGGGAAAGGCAAGGAAATCATCAGGGCTAGGACAATGTCGGTACCAAGGAGAACCGTCTCAAGGAAGACAACCCCAAGAACACCTGGCCGAAATGGAAGCATCGCCGGAACAACTGGTTCGAGATACACACCGGGTCAACCGGACGGCTCACCAGCGTTTCCCGTCACTATACCCAATGACGACGATGACGACGACGTCATCCCCTTAGGATCCCCTGCTCCGCGCAGGAAATCAAGCGAAGACTTGAATCCGCGCCTCCAAGACGCTCAGGACGATAACTCTTCGTCCGTGGAGCTAATTGACAACAGCAAGGAGCCGGGGGAAGGCGAAGTCAAAGAAACAATCGAACAGGACGAATTCAGCGAATGGGTCAGGAAAGCGCGCGAACTGCAAGCCCGCCAAAGCCACGACGCCATCGTCAACATCTTCGTGGAGTCACGCGTGCCGGGCGCCAGCAAACCCATTCTCGTAAAGCGCAGGCTGAACCAGACGTTCCAGTTGATTCTGGACGTATGGGTTGCGACCACAAGGGGGAAGGGCATCGAGATTCCCGATGACGTGGCAAGCAGTCTATTCCTCACGTGGAAGGGAAACAAAATCTACGGCCATAGCACGCTCGCTTCGCTCGGTGTCGAGGTTGACGAAATGGGGAACCTAAAACGTAGCGAAGGTGATGGGTATTTCCGGGGCGGGCTTCAGCTTGAGATCTGGAACGAAGAAGCATATGCTGAGTATCTGAAGCATAGAGGCAAAGAAAGAGCTCTGAAGTTGGGTGCGGATGATGGAGACCTCTCAGCAGCCGAAAGCGAGGATGAGCCGCTCCCGCCGCCGCCGAAGAAAAAGGGCATCAAAATCGTGCTCAAGGCGAAGGAACACGAGCCGCTGAAGCTGATGACGAGGGATGAGACGAATGTCGAGATGCTGATCGAGGCCTTCCGAGCGCAGCGCAATATTGGACCGGAGTGGGACGTTGCGATACACTTTGACGGGGAAAGGTTGGATGAGGATGCTCTAGTTACAGATATCGACGTTGATCCGGATGACGTTAACCAGTTGGAGGTGCACATTAAGAAGGCTAGCCATTAACCCGATCATGAAGCGATGATACAAGGAGTCCGGAGAGGTTTCGAACTATGATACCCAGGGGATTCCCACAGGGAAAGGGAGTGCGTTGATTAAATCGAGCAATATGAGACACGTCTTGGTCTATTGCAAGGCGGATACCTGGGTATGTCGATGAGTCTTGTCCATGACATGAAAAAGTAAACCAGAAGATGGGTAACTCCTAAACGCCGATCCCGGTCCCAATGCCCCTTGATGACGATTTTCCCACCGTCATAGCCTAAAACCTCTCCTTCATCCGCGACGCGATTATCCTCAGGTTGTTGTAAACCTTTCCGGGCTGGGCACCAAGCACCAACGAGACGATGCTGCGGGAATATCAGCCAGACCCATAAACCGGCGGTAGAGAGAGAAACATACCTCTCGCGGGCCATCCCAATATTCTCGAAGGCGCCCAGAATGTGAACCTTTGACCCTGCGAGCACGATACGAGTTTTCGTTGCTGTAAAACTCATCAGTACTATTTCAGACCCTATCTCCTCTCAAGGGAAACTCACCATTCTCAATCGCAAACTTGGTTTTCTAAACCCCAAGCAGTCAGCACCTCAACCTTCATCTCACACACATACGATTCATCGCTGGCCACACGTACCCCGTCCTTGCCTGCAATCCGCCCAATCGCGCGCCCGAGCGCGTCCTGGCCAAGCGTCTGCCGCACGTCCCGGATGTCAAAGGACTGGATGTACAGCGAGTCGAGGCGCAGCAGCGCGATCGCGTCGTCGATGTCGAAGCCCATGGCGAAGGCCGAGACAAAGTCGGCGCCCATCTGCAGCGCGTCGTTGCTCGCCGTGAACTTGGACGACCGCAGCTCGATACGCTTCTCCTTGATGTTCATCCGCACTTGGAGTTTGCAGTGGTCCACGAGTGGCGGGTAGCTGGCAGATACAAGCGGTTAGGTCAGTACGGCTGGGGATTTTGTCTTATGAGGAACGAGGGAAGGGTCGAAGGGCGGGCGTACATCTACACCGGGGTTAGCACACAGCATTCCGTGAGAAGGGAGGAAGAGGAAACCTAGGTGAGGTATGTACCTTAGACCAGTTGGCTTTTAGCGCGGACATGCGGTTTGGCGGAATGGGGATCTTTCTTGTCTCGACGCGACGGACGGGGTCCTAGGGAGGGAGGAGGGCGCCGTCAGCAATAGTTCCTCCTCTGCGTTGACTCGGCAGCAGCCACATACGACATCGTTCCCTGGTGCGAATCTCGGCCGCCCTTCCTCATCGATGGCCATATCTGTGTCTTCTGTAGTGGTCGGAGGAGCAACAGCGCTAGGTTGTGCGACGTTGCTCTCCTGCATGTCGACAAGGAGCTCGTCTTCCTGTTCGGGAGCAGGAGCAGGGACCGTTTCGGGCGCCGGGTTTGGCTGCAGGAGGGCTGTCGGAGCGGGCATCGTGCCGTGTCAGGTTCGATAGGTTTGAGATATAGTCCGTAGGCGAGGCGAAAGCCGGGGCTCAGGATCGAAGGTCTATGGTGTACATGGACTAATCGTTGCTCTGCCACCGTTCTGGTTACACAGGTATGTCCTGCGATTTTGATGGTGGGGTTTGAAATTCCTATCGAAAAGTCGTGGACCCGCCGGCAAATCTAGGCTTATCCATTGGCTGTCGCGCGACCTTACCACAGTATCCCTGCAAGCGGCCGGGGCCGCGAGTTAGTGTCATGGCTCGACCAGTCTTTTCTGCGCTCTGCGTTCCAAGGTTTGATCTCAACCTCAGCCACACGCGACACCACATTCGAGCGGCATATCAACGACCGACGCTGGCCATGGCTCGATATTTGAATCACTGAGGTTCATGTGCTTCAGCATGTCTTCCAACAATGACTTCTAGCGCAACCACGACCCAGCTGGGCCGGCAATTTTGGGGCTCGATCCGCGATTCCGTTTCGGTCCTCACGGGAAGACTTCCTGGACGCCGACCGCTGCCGAGCCATGCGACGACGGGGCGATTCTTTAGCGCATCGCAGGGTCAAACCCCCCGTCTCTTCCACTCCACTCGACGTTTCTTCCAGCCCTGTCCCTCCCGGATTTCGCCTAAGAATGTCCGGAAGAGCTGCACCTCGGGCGGCCTGCTCCTTCTGGGGCTCAGCTCCAGCCCATCCTCCACGGGCGCGGTTGTCACGACATGCACGGCAGCGGCGGATTCAGCACTGGCGGGGAGCTCTGGGCAAAGGGCAAACCTGAGCCATATTGCCCGCCAAATATGGCTGCAGAGCCGGCAAACCCGAAACAGTCGAGGATGCGCCGGGAGGAGGGCAAATAGCTCGAGCTCAAAGGGGGATGGAGAGAAAAGCCAGGTGCCTGATCCCAAGCAGGAATTCGAGGCTTCGCAGCAAGGTCCTGCGAGGTCGCCAGCTCCCGAAGCTTCCGAGAGCGAGTCACTGGCAAACTCCATGTCGAAATACTTGCACCTTCCGAAGATGCCTCATCGTCCAACCAAGGAGGAGCTGCTTGCTGCGGCCAGCGGCTTCGGTCAACGGTTGAAAGTGCGCTTCAAATGGTTCTCGATCCGGAGCATGCGACCTTGGAACGCCGACGAATGGGGGGCATTCCTCTCCTGGTTCGTGTTTGGTCATATCGTGTGGATTTTAGTGGGGACGACTACATTCTTCTCCCTCATAATCTTGTTCATCAACACTGTGTTTGCGCAAGGTAGGTACCGGATCTTCCGAGGCAGGCGGAGGACGGTGCTGATGCGCATGTCTAGAGACCCTAGCGAAATGGATCGGTGACTACCTAACGCAATCAGCCGGCTTGACCGTCGTTTTCGAGTCGGCAATCGTTCCGAAATGGAAGGACGGCGTCATAACTTTCCGGAATGTCTTCGTGTCTCGAAGGCCAGGTCAGGGCAGATCAACCGTGAAGAAGGGATCTTCCAACGCTGCAGCTGAAGCCGCCGCCGCAAGGAAGGCCGGCCAGGAGCCAGCCGTCGTCGAAGAAGAAGATGACGGGAACTACACCCAATTCGACGTGACGATCGATACCGTCAACGTGACGCTGTCATTCATCAAGTGGTGGAATGGCAAGGGCCTCCTCAAGGACGTCGAGGTTAAGGGCGTCCGAGGCGTAGTGGATAGGACATCAGTCCACTGGAATGGCGACGATGTGGACCCCCTCTCGTACAGACACGAGCACAGCCCGGGCGATTTCGAGCTGGATTATTTCAAGCTGGAAGACCTGCTGGTCACAGTCCACCAGCCAGGCGGCTTCCGCCCCTTCTCCGTCTCCATCTTCTCCTGTGAACTTCCTCAGCTGCGGAAGCAGTGGCTCTTTTACGACTTCCTCTCCGCTTCACATATGTCTGGTTCATACGATGGGTCTCTCTTTACCATCCACCCGCGGCAGATCCACGGTATGTCCAATGCCACCGACGGACGGCAGGACGGGTCTGGCGAGGCGTCACCTTGGAAGAAGTTCTCCCGTCTACGAATTGACGGACTCAAAATCGACCACCTGAACCGCAACGTTGATGGCCCATTTGGCTGGATCTATGAGGGGAACGTCGACATAGTGGCCGATGTCATGTTCCCTGCCGATCCGGAGGAAGGCATTGGCAAGGTCGTCGCCGAGTTCTACGACAAAATGGAGGAAGCCGTGACAAGCAACCGCTACCTGAAAATTCTTGAGAACTCCAACGGCCGCAACCGCAAACCCGAAATCGATTACATAGACAACTCTACCTCCGGCGTCTTTTACAACCACAACGACCCCAGCCCCTCGAGCGAAGAACCGCCCGCCGACCTATCTGCCATCCCAACCACCACAACCACGAACATAGCCGCGGCCGCCGCCTCCTCCTCCTACCCACCACCAACCCGAGAAACAGAGCCCCCCTCGTACCTAGTAATGGACATGCGCATCCACCTTAACGACGTGCGCGCCGCCGTGCCGCTCTTCAACAACCCGCACATCAGCTACGTCAACCAGGCCCTGGTGCGGCCCATCGTGGCCTACATCAACGCCAAGCGCACCTACATCCCCATCAACTGCCGCATCGTGAAGCGCGTGACTGACTTCGACGGGTCCTGGACGGTCTGGGACTGCGGGCTCATGGACGACACCAGTGCCGAGGTGTATGCTGCCTTTGCGCGCAACGTTGAGGACCAGCAGAGCAGGGTCAGGCGGTTCAAGAGGGTCGGCCTGTGGACGGTCAGCCTGGTGGTGCATGCGCTTCTGGCCGGTGTGGCTGGGGATCTCATGTAGGGTTTTATTTCTCCAGCCGACTGTCACTTTTCTACTCTGGGTGTTAGTATCATGATGCTGTTCATGTTGTACGAAAGACGGATGATAAACAAAGCGAAAGAATGGGGAGCGAAATGGACTCTTGTTTTGGAGGGTGTGAGTGTTTATTCGGTCTGCATGGGAGGAGCAAAAATGGCGTTGGTCTCTTTTGGGCATACACGCAGGTTCTTAGGACGGACGAAGAGACTCTTCCCTCCGCCAGGGCGTGGGGTGGGCAACAGATCTGATACCCCGTACTTGTATGAATATACTGTAATTAGCAGAATACCGACTCGTATCGGCTTACACGAGATGAAGAAGCAGTGCCCAATGCGACGGTCATGATCTCCGTGTCCTCGATGTCACATAGCTAGGGCGAACGCCCCCTTAACCTTTCAACTGACGCATAATTAGCTCGATTTCAAGGCAACTGTACCTATATATCTAACCTAGGACACATGAGCAAGTGGCAGGTATTACCCAATAGGTAGCCGGGTGTCGACTGTTCTAGGTCTCTGAGCACTTCCATATCCCCCTGGTGCAGATTCCAGCCAATGTTGAGCGTTCCTAGACCCCTCGCTAGCAAGCGGGTGCGCTCCCTATATGCGCCCATCGTAGCAGTCGCTCTGCTTCGCAGAATCAGTCTCACACACCTTTTAGCAGTTGTGTTCAAACGGCAGGGCACCCAACCAGTAGTCACGCAAGTCACATCCCAAGGTCAGCTCCTGTACTCTGCACCATGAACGACAAAAGCTTATCCTGCTGGTGAAGCATTATTCTATTTGTGCGCGACAAATTCAGCTCATGGTTGACCCCTGACAGCTCTCACATAAAGTCGTCGCTGGAAGCGGATGTCAGTCTTACAGCTTGTAGCGGATCGGACGAGATTACTTACTCGTCAAAAGCGTCGTCGTCATACGTGGTGACATCGCGGTCCACCGATCCGCCGCGGCTGACACCGACGAGCGAAGTCTTGGTTTTCGCCGCCTTCGACTTCTTGCCGCCCTTCTCGGCCGCCTTCTCCTCCTTCATTTTCTCGTTACCAAGCGCAGTGAGCGTGCTCGTAACCTTCTTAATCTGGTCGCTGGGCATATCCTTCAGCAACTCCTTGGTGAACTGTTGGACGAAAGCTGTGTAGTGTGGCTTCTTGTTACTGCTCGCAATGATGCCGCCGATGATCTTGCTCAGCTGCTCGAACCCCGCCTTGTTCATAGGGTTGAAAAGCGGGAGGGTGGCCAGATCGATCGTGGTGTTTGGGTCGCTCGCATTGATCGGCACAGCGGTTCCGGCAGCAGCCCCCTTGCGCCCGCTGCTGATACCAATGTCGGCGAACAGATCTTCGGCGTGCTTCAGATCGGCCTCCTTCTCTGTCCGACGAAGGCGCTCCCGCCTTTGAGCCTCGGTCTCCTCCTCGCTCTCCTCGTCGGCCTCGGCCTTCGCCTTAGCACGCTCAGCCTGGCGCTCGGCAATCCGCTGGGCCTTGCTCTTCTTAGCGGCAGCAGCTTCTGCTTCCGCCTTTGCCTTGGCTTCGGCAGCCTTTTTTGCCTTCTCTCGCTCGACCTCGGAGTCTTCTGCATCCCATGAGTCTAACACCTGATGCCGTATGTTAGCCGGAGGGCACGAATTTTGCTATCACGACGGTCGGGGGCGGAAGACGTACATCGTTATCCGAGGCCTCTTCATCATCGAACTTGCGGCGCCCGACGCCAACGACTGGGGAGTTCGGGGCGGAGTCGGACTCCTCTTCATCTTCTGCGAAAACAGTGTCAGCGCAACACTGAGACCCAAAAGGCAGTCGTATGGCAAGCGCATTGCTCATGCGGATGTCTGACGGCGATCGCGACAATATAGGTGTATGTTGAGTGTGTTTTCTCCCTCATGGCGCAATATCCCGCCTCAATCCGCGCCGAGCAAGTGTGCTTTGAATGGAGCGCGGGGTTAAGTTTGAGAACTTACCCCACCGTTTATTTGGCCCCGGCATCTTTGTCGCAATTTGGATATCGATTCGAAATGAAGGGCAGACGGTTTAGAAAGAGTCACGATAACTGTGAGTCTACCTGTGATGGGGATAGGTGAACTATTCTTGATAATGAGTGTGGCGGAAAGGTTGTACATTTAGGTTGTGGGTTGGGCCGCCAACGAAACCGTTTTTTGCTGCGTCACTGTGCCCTCGGGGTTGCGACAACAATGGAAACACTGTGCCTTCGCACCATACGTACCTTATGTATGTACCCGACATGGTAGAAGCATACCCCGTTTCCTACATATTCAGTTTGTCTGAGGAGTGACGTAGTGCCCGCATGCCCTCCTTTCTCCCTCTCATTCCTCGCCCGGCTAGGTATATGTATAGTGCCTTAGGTTGGTTGTACTTCCATTGGCTTCTTACCTACGTACTCAAGAACAGGAACAGGGTGGTTTAACTACAGGTATCTAGAGCGCTGTTTCTCTGACTGGGAGGCAGCTGTCCACACTTGGTAGGTGCACATCTCCGAGGGCTCCTCCCCCTCTTATTAAGATTCAGTCCGCAAGGCGTTTATAGCATTTCAGTTACCGAACATCATCGATTTCATTTACATACACAGGCCAGTCGACGGCAAGGGCCAGCGCTCCAACCTAAACACTTCTGGCTATCGAAGATTCCATCGAGCTCGATATACACGTGGGGGGCTGCAAGGAGGAAATCTTGAGGCACCTAGAACCTGGCAAACGGGAGGCCAGGCATAACATTCGAGGCGAAACCTCCAGTACCTTTAATGAGCGTGCAACAACTGGCCGCCTGTTCGGCTCGACCTCAACAACAGCTGAGCGAAACTAGCAATCACTCGAATCTACCTACTCAATTTCATCGCCTTTCACTTGCTCTCCAACCAGGGGGACGTGGGATTTAGTACCATTTTAAAAGATTGGGAGCGTGGTCTCCAGCCAACCGTCGCTCAACGATTCGTTTTTCCCGGCCGACTACCTGCCTTTGGCTGACTGATTCGCCAATAAGCAACTTGAACGGTCTTTCAACAGTCAAAGAACCGGTTGAAATGTTGCTGGAGGGTTGCCCCATGTCCTCGTCGGGTAATGCAGCCGTTGGCGGACACTGTGTGTCATCCTCTGGCCAAAAAGAAGGGAGACACTTAAACTACACACCACAACTCAATGCACCACAACCCAGCCAAAACAAACGTAATTTCAACAGAGCTAGTACTATTCAACCGCGTGTCCATGCTCTCTCTGTTTACATACAGCATCTTGAAGTTGGGTTCGTTTTGGTCGAACTGTGGTGCATTGAGTGGTAATGTGTGGTTTGAAGTGACTCCGTCTCTTGGGACGGGGGGAGTGTGTGTTGCGACAATCACCCCACCTACCACACCCCGCACCGCCCCGGGAGAACCCCAACCCTCTTACATAGGTACTACGCGTCTTACAACCGAAGACTTGTCTCTCGATGTCGTTCACCTTGCGTGTCGTTCGTACATGGCGATAATCTTGCATTCCTTGTCCAAAAGAGTCCTGGTAACGTAGCGAGTAATACCTACGCCGCGGCACGAGCGAGGTTGAATCCTCCACTGTTTCATCGGCCAAGGGCCTGCCCGAATCTGCCTTGCGGGCCCAATCGTGCCATTCTATTGGCCCAATCCGCCCATCCCAAGGACTCAAAGTGACACAAGGCAGAATCGCATCCAATACGCCGGAAAAGGGAACGAGCGAGCGTCGGGATGGGACGCCTGGGCTGTTGGCAGTGCCAACCATCTGTCGAACGGCTGAGGCACAAGAGAAGTGGTTTTCGCACCCTTCGCAGTTCGCACCTCAGCTCAACTTGTCTGGCACAGCAGAGAGGCAGCCAATCCCATTTCCCGGACGTGCTGCGCAGCCGGCTCTACAGCGCTGAGGTACCGCCTCAAAACCGCTGCCGAGTCCTACCAAGTCCTAAGCACGTACTGAGCTGCGCGGGCATCTCGGGCCTCGTAACAAAGGTAGGACGTCGGTGACGATTCCGCAACTTTCCTCAGGCGTCCTTGGACCGCACCACCACATCGGCACGACAGGAAATATAACAAAAATGGGTGGCGAATGAATTGATTTACGCGCGTTGCTCGTTTACTCGCTTTTTCAAGATTCGCCCCTCTTACCTAGGCCTTTCAGTTGCTTGCACGCAAGTCGAGTTCCATCTTCCCCTAGCGGGGCCCTCATCAGATGGATAGCAAAAAGCATTTCGCCTCCCTCATGGAGGACGACTCGCCCAGACCCAGCACCACGGCCCTCCGGCCCCTGTCGCCCTTCCGGAACGGCCGCCGCTCGTGGGCTCGGAGTGGAGATGGAGGGAGCACATGCCTCGGCGCGTCCCAGGCGGGACCCGAGCTCGACCTCAACCAGGATCAAGGCGTCTTGTCCTGCGTGTACGTATCGGAGCCGATGTCTTCCGCGAAGACGCTTCCGGGCCTAACCATGCGTACAGAACCAAAGAAACTTCACAAGAAGACTGTGCCAGACACAGGTTCATCGTCTGGGCCGCCGTGAAGCGCAACTCGTCCGTGCGCATGACCCCCCAGGAGCGGTTGGAATGTCCGCTGCTGAGATGCACCCAACGGTTTCCGGACCACGAAACAATGCTCAAGCATCTAGCCGGGTGTAGGTACCTCGCATTTGGCGAGTACTGGTGCTACGACCACATGAGGGTGGAACGGTTCGATGATCTGAAGTGCAAGCGCTGCCTGGGCCATCCATCCAAGAGGAGAAAGATATTGTACATGGCCAAAAACTTCTTCCATTCGCTTGGCCATAAATCAAAGAAGGCGCAGGTGGGAATGGCCGATGATGAATCGATGCTACAGCCACCGCCGAGCTACGATTCCCTCAACATCCCTAGTCTCGATGGCCGCGCCAGCGAGTTACCGTCGACGGAGATCCTCGAGATCGACTCGATGGAAGTGCACCTTATCGAGCCTACGCCCGTACCGCCTCCCAGTGATGTTATTGACCCTCAAGCTCTCCTCATGCCCGTCGTGCCCGCCGTCCCCGAACTCGACTCCACGACGCTGTCAAACAACGGCTTCATGCAATGGCAACCGGTGCCGACGGTTACGCAGCCCTCGTTTCCAATTATGACGCAGGAGGATGGCTCGGTTAGGGCTCCCCCCGCTAAACCGGCCCTGCAGGTGACCACAGCCGGTCTTCAAGGCCGTCGTCAAAGCCCGCGGCCGGTTGCCAGGCCCGCTCCCGCCGTCCCGCGCAGCAAAGGCCTATCGCCAAGCTCGTCTGTGAGGTCCACGGCTAGCACCGACAGCGACGCAAGCACGGCTAGCAAGGGCAGTTCCATGATCTCGCCGGTGTCGAACTGGAGTGGAGCGTGGTCAATGGGATCAGGGCTCAACACAGGCATGACCTCGCCGGTCGACGGCGTTGTGGCTGACGACATGTTTGCGGACGCCTTAAACAGCTATAGCAGTGACGCATGCCCCGACTTTCTTCATGACTTCTTCTCAGAGTTGCCGGCCGATATGCCAATGCTCAATAACGCCTGCGACATGGCGTCAGATGCCCTTCTGGGATTCGACGCCCCTCTACCAGCCAATCTGTCATATGCGCCAGACATCGTTTTGACGGACACTGCGGCTGAAAGTGTTGAAATCCCAGAGCCTGAGATCGAACAGACCAACGTGTGCTGCTCGGAGACGAAAGCTTTGGTTAGCTCGGCGTGGGACGCTCTGCAAGAGCACATGGTCTCGTCGATGATGAAAATCCAAGACGACAAGGATAACCAACTCTCCAACCAGCTCCGGTCGATGTCGGTTGGGACAGTGGCGACGACAGGCTTACGAACGCTTCGAGCCCTTATTAACGGCAATCCACCTTCGTCTGCGAGCGATGCCCTTTGCTTGATTCATCTCGTCTACGCCTTCTCTTTGGTTTTGCAGGAGCAAGGTACCTTGGACCGTTTTACCACGCTCTTCCTGCAGTCTTTAGCATACGTCAATGGACTGCCGTTAAATGAAAGAGATTATTACCGTCGGCTCGTTATCAGCATTTGGCAACCCCCCGATCTTGATCAAGCACAAATCAAGAACCATTTGGGAGTGATGTCACACAAGCGATTTGGCTTGGGCCCAGATCCCAAGGGGAAATCTCCACAGGTCATCGATGGGCGCATTGGGGAGGGTAACGATTCGCTCCTCATGGTGGCCCGTGACTTCCTCGACGGTAGGTTATTATCGGAGCACCGGATCAATCGGAATGGACGCTGACCTGGGCAATGCAGAGCTCGAAATCAGTATACTCATGAGCCAAGATCCCCTGCCGCTTGATGTGCAGGTTTCCGAATTGCATATCACACACCTGAAGGATATGAGACCAAGTGGATCGGTGAACGGAGCATTGCTGGTGACAGCCAGAAATGTACTAGAAACGCTTTCACAAGGCTTCGGCGATGCTGGCCTCAACAGCAGACTTAGCAGAATCTACCAAAGGCTCGGCAATGGGTCCATCTGCAGCGTCCGGAGGATCGAGCTTGAGATCCTTCATGCCGGCAGGGTAAGCTGTCTTCTTCTGCGGTTTCATGAGTTGACTAACCAGAGGCTCAGATTTGCTTGCCGGTCGCGAAATGCTTTGGCCATTTTGTTCAAATGGTGCGAAGATTGTGCGACAAAATCTATGAGCAAGACGGCATGGGACCGTCACGGCGTGACGACTACCACAAACTTGGTATCTCGTTGATTGAGAATCTAATTCCCGAGTTTGACAACTCTGGCGGCAAGGCGACAAACGTCATCCCTCTTGACGACATCGATGCCTTCTTCAATGACTTGAGCTCCGAGAAGAGCGACACGGCCGTTACTTGCGCAAATTCGCAGCTGCCCGATATCCAGATGTTTAATTACGATACCAACCAGGCTCAACTACCGACGCCGACGGCAACGTCGAGAGAATCTCGATCTCCATCCAGCACTCAAGTCGGCAGCCCGCCAGCTGGACAGGCACAACAAGCAGCACCGGCTGAAACAACAGAGCAGCACCATCCGGGGCAGAAAGTAGAAGCCGACTCGTGCTGCGAAATTTGTGGGTACCGGCCGAAGGGCGACCCGCAATGGTTCAAGGGCAGCATGGCCAAGCACAAGAAGCTGCAACACAGCACCGAACCGCCGAAGATCTACAAGTGCCCGTACCCAGGTTGCACGAGCCAGTATAAGAATCGGCAGGACAACCTACGGCAGCACCAGATCGAGAAGAACCACTTTGTGCAGGGCGAGGAGATTACGCCGCGGCGACCCAGCAAGCGAAAGAAAGTGGCAGATGGGGAATAAACACATGGAGAGGTACGGATATCTGGTATTCTTGCAAATGGACTGAGCCAGTGATATTTAAATCGGCATTTCAGGGATATGGGAGGGCGTTTCTTTCTTGGCTTGTATAATCACCATGATACCACTCTGCATGGCGAAAGGAGTTGAAGGTTATCTGGATGAGCGTTTTGGGTAGGTATTTGCTTACAGGCCTCTAAAGAGGATAGATACAGGCCGGGTATGCAGCACGACACCAGTTACAAGATAAACAATTGCGATTACAGCGGTGATATTCTTAACGTCACCCTAGGACGAGTCCTCAAGTGAACACTGACAACTGCTACTTGTGCATCTTGACCAGTGTCTGGTGAGAGCATCAAGACTGTGATAATTCTGTCCGATATTCAAACCCAAATAAACATCTGTTCAGTTTTCGAGTGCTCCCAGTTGGATCACAGGTATCAGCAATGTTGGCAAGACTCTCATCAAGGAACGTTAGGTACGGAGGCTCTACCGCTCTACCCCACCTTAAACAACTTAACAACCTCTCGCAAACAAAACAACAACAGTGCCATCACACACTTTGCACCTGACCACGAAACGGCAGGGAAGATAAATACTATCTACCATCACAATAAAACAAAAACTGAGCCGCCACCAAAATGGCCCCCTCCATCCCACACATCACAGTCCTCGGATCCCTCAACATGGACCTCGTCGCCTACGTCCCGCACCACCCCTTACCAGGCGAGACCCTCACGGCCGACCGCTTCGCCACTTCCCCGGGCGGAAAGGGCGCCAACCAGGCCGTGGCCTGCGCCAAGCTCTCGCGTGCGCGTCCCACTACCACTACCCCTACTACTACGGATGATGATCCCACGGCGACGGCGAACGTAGCCATGGTGGGCTGCGTCGGCGCGGACGGGTACGGCGCCCAGCTCAAGCGCAGCCTGCAGCGGTACGGGGTCGACGTGCGCGGCGTCGAGCAGCGCGAGGGCTGCGAGACGGGCGTCGCGCTGATCCTGGTGGACGTGCCCACGGGCGAGAACAGGATTGTGCTGAACCCCGGCGCGAACCATGCTCTCGGGGCGGGCGAGTTTGAGGACCTGGCACGTCTCGCGGTTGAGGGAAAGGGACTGCCGGATCTGCTTATTATGCAGTTGGAGATCCCCCTCGAGACCGTGCTGGCTGCGCTGAGGGCTGCGAGGCGGGAGGGGGTGGATGTGCTGCTTAATCCGGCGCCGGCGAGGACACTGCCTGCGGAGGTGTACGATGGGTTGGCGCACTTAGTGGTGAACGAGACGGAGGCGGCGATTTTCGGGGAGGTGGAGGAGGGGTTGCTGGATGACGAAAGGGGGCTGGAGGCGGTGGCGGAGGGGTTTGTTAGGAAAGGGGTAAGGAATGTGATCATTACCCTGGGCGGGAGAGGGGTCTACTATATGAGCAAGGACGGGAGGAAAGGACTGGTGCCTGCGGAGAAGGCCAAGGTGGTGGACACTACTGCCGCGGGGGATACGTTTGTGGGACGGTATGCGCTGGATGTGGTGGGTAAGAAAGGGACAGAGTTTGATGTTGAGACGGCCGTGAGGAAGGCGAACAAGGCGGCTGCGAAGACGGTTGAGAGGGCCGGGGCGCAGGATTCAATTCCCTGGAGGGATGAACTGGAGTAGGGACGATTCATGGACACAAGGACAAGATGAAGGGAAGACGAGATTCTGACTGCGTGGCTTCACTTGGTTTCACCCTTGCTACCCTGTACATTGACCACGACATAATCCGTTCCAAACCAACCATGGCAAACTCACGGGTTCACATACGCCGGCTGCAGCCTGTTCCGACCGTCGTTCCGAAACGGCTTGACGCACTTCACGTCGAACCCATTCAACGCGCGTAAGTTGAACCCGTGCTTGTCGGCCCTGACCGTCCGGAAGTTCCGAACCGCCTCTGGAAGGGCGGCGACCTCCTCAGCCGTCAGGTCGGGGTTCAGATCAGCGCCGATGTGCACTCCGCAGGTCTTGCAGAATGACTTGCGCCAGACCCGGTTTCCGAACGCGTAGTAAGACAGGTTCTCCTGGCCCTGGATGGCCACTTGATTCTGGGACGGATAAATCCAGACGTACCCGCCCTGGCGGCCGTGTTAGCAGGGTGTTAGATAAGACACCCAGAAAGGGAGTTACGTACGCGTTGGCAGATGCTGCAGTTGCACTCAAGAACCAGGTCCTTGTAGGTGCCGTCCTCCAGAGAGCCGTTCACCCTGACAGCGGCCGTCACGGCTCCGCAGTGGCAGCTCCCGTAGTAGGTCTTGCCGTCCTCAAAGCCGGGAGGGTTGGGCTCGGGGCCTGAATAAGCGGGCGGCTCGTATTGCGGATCGAACTTCTTGCCATCGAATCTAGCACGGGTCAGTCCTGAATGGCTGGTGGTGACAAGCCCCAGGATACATACGTCGTGACCTCCAGGTCCCAGACGTCGAGGTCTTGAATGGCCCTGACCTATGAGAAGAAAGCATGGGAAGTTAGCACGGAGCTCAACTACACACACCCTGTCCTGCCCCCTCGAGCCAACCATACTCACATTGATTCCCACCCCAGCCGGGAACATATCACCGGTAGCCATCACGCTGGTTCCGCAGTTGCCGCAGAACTGTTCAGGAATCCGTCAGCTTTGCATACACACGGCACCCAATGCGAGATGTCCTGGTAAACAGAGGCAGCTCACTTGGTGGTCAAATTTCTTGGAAGCGAAGGTATAGTGGACGAGTTTCCCCTCGTCCTTGATGATGGTCAGGGGCTTCTGCGGCACCAGGAAGAGGTAGCCTTTCTTGCTGCAGATGCTGCACTCGCAGTCCTCCACTGACTTGATCTCTGGGGCCTCGACCTCAAAGACGAAGGCACCGCAGTGGCAGTTGCCGCGGTACTTTCTGGTCGGCGCCTGCTCTGTCTCGGACATAGTGGCAGTGTGCGGCCAGCGGTGATGTGGGATGGGCCAAAGGAGTCTGATGAGCAGAGGATGTTGCAGCCGAGACAACAGTGCTTTGATAAACCAAACCGCTCAACAGTCTGGGAGAGATGCAGTTAAATACATCGTGAATGTTCAAGACCAGGATCCAGATAAGAAGTGAGCCCGGAGCTGAGGTCGACGTGGCCGTACACGCAAGCATGTTGCATGGGAACTCAGCCGTCACGATCTCGGGGAAAGCAGTCCGGCCGGCGGACAGAATCGATTTCCGAGTCCTCGTATCCGTACCTTCCCTTACTCTCCATTGTTGAGGACACGTTTCCAATACGCGCCGCGTCGCTCCCCTGGTTCGCGAGATAACGCGCTGTCAGGTGACGGGAGAAGTAGCTGATAACTTCCGTCACACGCAGAGTGGATCAATAAACACCAATAATCTCTGAGGGGGCTGCCGAACTTGGAAGTCCTTGCTTTCAAATCAACCGTGAACCTCATCCATCTGGACCCGCCTGGTCGGTCATTCCCGTCCCATCATCATACGATCATACCAAGTCCACCTGTATCATCCATCGCAACGTTCTTGTTGACCCTCTCCATTTGCACTGGCAACATCATGGCTGGCGGAAGAGGTAAGCTAATAAGGGCGACTTTTCGATCAGCGAGCAGAACCGGCGAAGATACGAATACGTGACTGAAAAGAGGGAAGGACGGGAATCCTCTGGTGTGCTCCCTGCAGCGCAGCTACCCCTGATTCCTTCGAGATTCCCCTGACGGGCTCGAGTTTGGATGCATACTGTGATTCGTTTGATCTCTCCATTGACTTCCAATCTCTCCGTCCATTGACCTTGAGTCACCTACAGTTGGCACGTTTCCTTTCCCTCCGCACTCATAACCTTGACCAAGCGCGCACGTTCCTCAACCGGTGGCTACACGCTGGACAAATCTCTTCCCATGGAAATCTCTTTTGTCTGCAGGCTATCCTTGACCTCACATGGGACCAATAGGATGGGCGGAGGTAGTACATAAGTGTTCAACAAGCCATACCGACAATGCGCCTCCTCTCCGCCACGAGAAATGAGCGTGAGGTCGATTTACCGGAACCATCAACATTCTACCTTATAACGCCTTATATGGAAGATCTACGACCCGCCTGGGGGAGCCAAGGCCAAGAAAGACTCCAGAGGGCGCGAAGCATAATCGTCTTGCCCAGGACAGCTCGCCCCAAGATACCAGTAGAGGCCACCTGGCCACACCTGAAGGACGATGCTGAGCCGGGCCACAAGGGGCAGGCAAGGGCCCCAACAATCGCCATCCAAAATGCCAGCTATTGCCTGGCAGTCTATGCCAAAAGGCTGAGCAGAAGGAGCTCAAATCAGCGACAGACTCACTACTCTTACTACACTGGGTCCCTGCTGGTGTCTACGGTAAACCGGTTAAGGAGAGGCCCGTCGATGGCACCGAGGAAGACTTCTACCTAGTGTACAGAAGAGACGGCGTAGGCTATGTTCGTCGTCAATATAAGAAGGCCTGGGTTGTCACTAATCTATAAAAGTCTCTGACTGGAAAATAGCCGTCTCTCGTTCGGAGGTGCTTCCTGTGATAGTCTACAGTAGTAGGTGAAGCCCGCCGATCTTCAAATGCGCCCTCTGGCCAGAAAAAGCCGTACGCCAAACATCAAGACGGAGCGAAACTCACCAGTACAGTGCCTTCAATTTATCTCATTCCTTTCTTCTCTTTCTCTTCTTCCTGTGCTTTTACTTCCTTCTCGTTCTTTCAATTTTTTTTTCTTCTTTCTTTAGATTTAATCCTGTTTGGTTGACAGTTTGTTGCTCAATCTCTCGGGTACCTTAGTTTGGTGTCCGGCTTTTTTTGGCCATGGGGAGGCGCCCTTTGACAGGCTGCTCTTGGCACATGTCAGATCCATTGCCGAATCTGTGGAACCCGGGTGCCCCGGGCGTGGGGTGTTTTCGTTCATTGGCGGAGATGACGTCGATGACGGTTTGCCGAAGCTGCAAGAGATCGATTGCGGAAAGCCGCAAGATCTGTTGGTGAGAGGGGACAAACTGTGATTGCAGGCCTGTTTTGGCAATTCCGGTCGCCGAAGGCTGACGGTGGAACGCAGGAACACGCCCTTACAGCTCAGAGATCCAGGCCATGGTAGGGCGTCAGCTGGTGTCGTTGGATTGCATCAAACTAGCTTCAAGTGCCTTAGTTCCGGGTGTTTTGTCATCCACGATCCGGGTTGTGGAAGGTATCAATTCCGTACCGGGCAGTGCCTGTTTCCAGAACCCGAGAGCTGCCGGTCCAGTTATTAAAAGTGTGCCATGCGTGCCGTCCACGAAATCCACATCTCCGGATGCTGGTCGTGAAGACGAGAGAAACCTGCTGTTCCGGAGGGCACGGTGTCTCGATTGAACGCGGGGTTCTCCCATTGTCGAGAGGGGTAACGGAGGGGGCTTCCAGTTCATTGGCGATGCATAGTTGGTGCCGTTCGATTCGGTCAACTTGCATCTAGACGAGGCTTGGGGAATGAGGGGCTGTATAATCCGTATACCTTACCCTCGATTCCGTACAACTTAGCGTGCGCTGAACCGTCTCAGGTAGCCAGAGCTAGAGCTAGAATGAGGCATCAATTGAACCGCGACAGGCCGATGACAATACTGTGGGTCCATACGCCCTTGCAACCCTCGTGAAGAAGCTTGGTGGAAGAAGACGAGAAGGTGGCCGGCTCGATTGGAGTGGTTGTGAGTTGAATGGGTTCAAGACGAGAAAACTATAACCAGTGTGCCTGCACACGGCCACATGCATATTGAATGCAGGTCCTCGCTACCCATCAGCGTTCGCACATTCCAACAATAAGGTGCCATGAGCCATGAAGGGAGCGCAAATTCTTGCCAATCCGGTGACTTGGAGTTCTCACTTATCAGATCCGAGTCGAGATCTTGAGCTTGATCCTCGAATTCAGGTAGTCGTGTTGTTCCTTCCCTGCCAGGAACATAAAATCCCACTGTGGGGCACCGGTTTCCCCGCCATTTCGTGCCGGCGTGGGGTCCGAAGCTCCCGCAAGAAGTTGCTGGCTCGTGATTTGTCCGACGTTGCAACCTCCCGCTCTCATCAGCCTGAGGCGAAGCTCGTGGCATTCTCATGACAAAACGATTCCGTCGTTCTCGGCGGTTCAATGCGGCGGTTGCCTGGCGTATTTCGTGCATACCTCCGCCCGGTTGTGGATCTCTTCCGGAATGGAGCCAGACACAGTGCCGATAGTAGCGCGGTCGAACACCTGGCCCGGATACCCCAACATCATGAAGCGTCGACGGCCACCTGAGAGGTACCGTGCGCCCTTGGAGCCCTCGCCATGCCTGCCTTCTCAAGCTCTGACGGCTTCTCACAGACCTCCCCATATGACCCCATCTGTCTGCCTTGATTGGCCGCGGAAGACGAAGCCATGATGGGGCGCCTCACGTTCGCACTTCGCAGTATGGGTGCATGTACCTCGAATGTACCCAACGGTCTAGAGCAGTCAGAAATTAGTAGCCGCGCCGTTTGTAATCCATCCTTTGGCCCCAAAGGGTAACCTGGAGGGGATTAACCTACCTGTCTACGCTATATTGCCTCTCTCATTGGTAAGAACGGCACTATGCCAGCTGGGAGGTACCTGGTACCTTGAAGGGGCTCTCCGCTGAATCTACCACAGTGCTGACTTGATTCCCTTCCGTCTTTGTACGTCAGTTCCACGGAACTCATCGGCTACCCGAGCAGTCATATATAATTTCCATTCCGTCATCCCAGTCTGGCCAAAACTTTCCGCTTACAGCAACCAGCGAGATTTGACGAAACATGGCTAGCGCACAAGAAGCCACCGTGATGCCAAATGGTGCCGCCGCCCGTTTGGGGGCAATCAGGGAGAAGAAGGGGGTTCCAGATCTTCGCACGGCTGCTGCTGAGCCGCGGCCGGACATCACTGACATACGCCGCGCGGCTGTCGAGGTCAACCTGCAGGCCGAGATTCTCTCCATGTTTCACACAAGGGATAGGCCCAGACAGCTCCCCACGCTCCTTCTCTACGACGAGAGAGGCTTGCAACTGTTTGAGAGGGTGAGGCTTGTGAGGCTTGCCACAGCATGCACACCCCACGCTAACTCGGTCTAGATCACCTACTTGGAGGAGTACTACTTGACCAACGATGAGATTGAAGTGCTCAAGTCGTTCGCCGCCGACATCACCGCGAACATTCCGTCCGGAGCTATGGTCATTGAGCTCGGGAGTGGGTCAGTAGCACTTTGACGGGCTGTCCCCCTTCATGTTTGCACCTGGGCTGACAGCATGTGTCTCTAGGAATCTCCGAAAAGTGAACCTACTGCTGCAGGCTTTCGAGGACGCGGCCAAGAACGTCGACTACTACGCACTGGACCTCTCGCAGCAAGAGCTCGAACGTACCCTTGCCCAGCTCCCCCAATACAAGCATGTCCGCGCCCACGGGTTGCTTGGGACCTACGATGATGGACGCTTCTGGCTCAAGGAGCCATCCAATGCCTCGCGGCAAAAGTGCATCTTGAGCCTTGGCTCGAGTGTTGGTGAGTCGTTGGGTTTCCCCAGCCCTGTCCGGGTTGACCTGACACCTTGGCAGGCAACTTCGATCGAGAGGACGCTGCTGCTTTCCTCAAGACGTTTGCCGATGTCCTTGGACCTGGAGACACCATGTTGATTGGCTTGGATGCCTGCAGTGATCCAGCCAAGGTATAGTGAGTGCTAATATTCCTTGCCCTCCCCGGTACGTCAGTTGTACTAACCGCAGGTTAGCCATGCATACAACGGTTTGTGTTACCACCCCCCCATCTCCTAGCCCCACTGACTCTAACCGCTCATCATTCAGACAAGGAGGGTCTCACCCACGAGTATGCCACCCGAGTCCCGCATATGAAAATTCAAATCGACAGATCCGGCCTGACACTGACGAATCTAGGTTCATCTTGAACGGCCTCCGCCATGCAAACAGGGTCCTTGGGGAGACCGCCTTTATCGAGAATGACTGGAGGGTCATTGGTGAATACATATACGACTCTGAAGGCGGTCGCCATCAAGCCTTCTATTCTCCCATCCGTGACACGACCGTCCGGGGCGAGCTGATTCGGCTTCACGAGCGGATCCAAGTGGAACAGAGCCTGAAGTACTCCCCAGCCGAGGCCGAAGTGCTCTGGAAGCGGGCCGGTGTAGTCGAGATTGGCCAATGGAGACACAGCGAGGAATATGGTGAGTAACTCTAACTTCCTTCACTTGTTGAATGGAGATTTCGTGATGCCGGATCTCCCGTTTCTTCAGTACCCGCATGCTTACCCCACGTTTTCCGCACGTGGGGCCAGTCGTACGATACGAGGGTGTAAGTTGAGCACAGTAGTGTGTCGTCACTGGCCGACTGAGCTGTGTGTGGCTGTCGAGCTGCGGGGGTCTGCATCTTCTCCCAAGCCTTGAGCAACTGCTTCTCCGGAATGCTGAGGAACTCATCCAACTAACATGAATACACCGTATAGGCCTTCATATGCTTGCCAAACCGAAAATGGCATTCAGCCTAATTCCCTCCGTCTACGCCCGCAGTGCCCTTCCGTCTCTTGAGGACTGGAAGGGGATCTGGGCGGCTTGGGATGTCGTCACTCGTGAAATGCTACCTCCAGAGGAGTTGATGGAGAAGCCCATCAAGCTGCGCAATGCATGCATCTTCTACCTGGGCCATATTCCCACTTTTCTGGACATCCAACTGAGCAAGACCACCGGAAAGCCGCCTACGGACCCCGCCCACTACCGCACCATCTTCGAGAGAGGCATCGACCCCGATGTCGACAATCCGGAACTATGCCATGCACACTCGGAGATTCCTGACGAATGGCCTCCTGTTGATGAGATCCTAGCCTATCAAGGCCGAGTGCGTGCTCGGGTGCAGAGCCTGTATGCCGATGGCATCAACACCATCCCACGCCATGTGGGAAGAGCGGTCTGGGTTGGGTTTGAGCATGAGCTCATGCACCTTGAGACGCTTCTTTACATGATGCTGCAAAGTGACAAGACGCGGCCGCCACCTCACGTCCCGGCGCCGGATTTTGCGAAGCTCGCGGCCAAGGCCTATTCCGAGCGGATTCCGAACGAATGGTTCGAGATCCCTGCACAGGAGATCACTATCGGCTTGGATGACCCCGAGGATGGAACCGATCCCGATTGTCACTATGGATGGTAAGTCGGTTATGTTTCCGACGCCTTCGTCCAGTCTTGTTGATGAGCCCTAGGGATAATGAGAAGCCGGTTAGACGTGCGACGGTCCATGCATTCCAGGCGAAGGGAAGACCTATCAGCAACGAAGAGGTAAGGATATGATGACACACGGTTCAAAGCGTCCGACACGACCCTAACGGATTCAGTATGCGAGATACATGTACAACACCGACATCGCCAAAATTCCGGCTTCTTGGGCGTACACGACTGGCACCTCTGTAAATCAGACCGATGGCGCAGCAGCTGTCGCCACTGATGGTGCTGACGCCCTCCCCGAATCCTTCCTCCAAGGCAAGGCCGTTCGGACGGTTTACGGACTGGTACCCCTAAAGTACGCGCTCGACTGGCCAGTCTTTGCCTCCTACGACGAGCTTGCGGGCTGCGCCGCCTGGATGGGCGGACGCATTCCCACGTTTGAGGAGGCTCGAAGCATCTACAGCCATGTGGAGGCCATGAAGAAGAAGCAAGCCGAGAACCAGCGGAGCCAAACGATTCCAGCAGTGAATGGGTAAGCGACAGATACAGCCTACCATTTGAGCGGGCGGGTCATGCTAAAGTCGAGTCCAGACACCTCAGCAACAACGGAGTCGAGATCTCGCCCCCGGCCACGCCCGCCCGTACCGCGTCCGAGGTCGACGGGAATAATGAAGATGAGCTCTTCATCGACCTCGACGGCGCCAACGTCGGCTTCCAGCACTGGCACCCTATGCCCGTTACCTCGCGCGGCAATGTCCTCGCGGGCCAGTCCGAGATGGGCGGTGTGTGGGAGTGGACGAGCTCGGTGCTGCGCCGCTGGGACGGGTTCGGGCCTATGGCGCTCTACCCGGGCTACACCGCCGACTTCTTCGATGAGAAGCACAACATTGTGCTGGGCGGGTCGTGGGCTACGCATCCGCGGATTGCGGGGAGGAAGAGCTTGTGAGTTATCGCTTTCGTTGTCCCTTGGGGGTTGTCCAAAAGTAAGATGGATCTGTTGCTAACGTAAGAGATAAACAGCGTCAACTGGTACCAGCGCAACTACCCTTATGCCTGGGTGGGTGCCCGGCTCGTCCGAGATCTGGAGTGAATATTGTTTGTACTCGGTGATATTTGCATGCCTTTCTGGCTTGGCCGAAGAAATGGCGATGCAGCGGTAATATTGCTAGGTAGTTTAGGTCGTTCTTTTGAAGTTATTGGATTCACTATTAGTTCTCGCGGTCATGACCGCCTCAGAGGGCAAGGTAACTGCTGAGACAACTATGGATGTTCTGAATCATGGCGGTTTCCATGACCGAACTTGGCCCAAACGGTCCTGCTGAATCTTTCCATCCTCATTCTCCCGTGATTGACTGCTGGTACCTACTTGCTTCGCCGATGGATTAAACAGAATACATGCTCACAACCGGACCACCCCAAAGCC
This sequence comes from Achaetomium macrosporum, assembly GCA_033296875.1. Taxonomy (NCBI): domain Eukaryota; kingdom Fungi; phylum Ascomycota; class Sordariomycetes; order Sordariales; family Chaetomiaceae; genus Achaetomium; species Achaetomium macrosporum. The sequence goes on along the minus strand of MU860014.1, from coordinate 104,970 downwards.
AACCGACACCCCTCCGTTTTACCCCTTTTCCGTAAGCCTGAAAACGCCTAAATCCCCTGACATGCATCCCATGAATCCCTCAGGCCTAGCCCAAGAGCGATGGAAGGAGCGTGCGTGAGACCACTGGGGCAGTTTTACTACCCGGCCAGCAATATAGGTAGCAAGTGAGCTCCCAGAGCGTCCGCTTATTTTCGCGGCCCAGGAGTTTGGTTCCTGCCAAGCCAGCCTCTTTAGAGATACACATCCACCATCTCCCAGATCGCCGACGCCATCTTGACGCCCTGCTCGGTAATAATCCCGTCGATGAGCTCCGGATCGGTGTAGTCCACCTCGTCTTGCTCGGCAAGCATGCCGGCGATTTCCGGATCCAGGTCCACGCCGATATTGTCGAACTTGCTAATATCCTTCTGGTTCACGCCGACCCGGTTCACCATGGGATACGCGATGGGCGTCTTGCGGCAGATCTTGTGCGTCTCGGCGGCAACATAGAAGCGCTTGATGCCGCCTTTCACTGTCTTGGTCAGCTGCGCCAGCTGCGCCGTGCCCATGCCCGAGATGATGCCGCCGTTCTGCATCACCACCTCGGTACCGACCAGCACGAGGTTGATGAGCTTCTGGTTGCCCAGCACGTAAGCCACCTTGTGCGGCGAGATGGTCTCGACCTCAAGCCCGGCCTCGCGGAGCTGCGCCACGGCCACGTCGCTGCGCCTGTTGCGCCCGTCCACCACGTAGATGACCTTGAAGTGCTTGCTCGGGTCGGCAGCGGCACGCAGAAGGATCTTGGTCACCGTCCGGCTGCCGCCCGCCGTGAGCACGATGCGCCCGTCGGAAACGTACCGGCTGCCCCAGATGGCGATGCTATCCCGCGCGGCCTTAGCGCGCTGCGCGAACAGCTGCTTGTTGTTGAGCAGGTGCTGCCGCGTCTCCTCGAAGCTGAGCACGCGGTCCGAGGCGCTCCCTGCTGTGCCCTCTGCGGTTGGCCCTCTAAGCGACCGCAATAGGTACTGCTCGAACAGATCTGCGCCGGCGAGCAGGGGGAGCGGGTTTGGTGTTGACGCCAGAAGCTTGGCTTTTTCCTTTTTGACGACCTCGACTGTTTCCATTGCTGTGGAGGAAGGAGTCGCTCGAAGGACCTCGATCAGAGATTCAATAGCGGCGACGCCCATCGTGAGCTCTCGGTCGGAGTTGAGAAGGTCCCGATAAGTCTGGACAACGCTGTTGGTGCGATTTAGCTGAGTTGCATGCTGTCGTGACGGAACTGCGGTGATGCTCACTCGAATGCACCAGATACATTTCCTTGTGATGATGAACTGGAGCTGGGAGTCGGTCGAACAGGGAGCCCTTGGCTCGTGGCCCTTGCGGCCGACGCCGATGATGATGGGCCGGCAGTGGACATGGTCGATGTGAAGAAAGCCGATGTTGTGAAAGGAGCAAACGGCCGGCGCCAAAGCATGCAACTGCTCCTGTTCCGTTATGCGAGACGCCAAGTTCGCTTTGATACTGGAGCGTGGCAATGGTGAAGGTGGCAGCGGGTTAGCAACGGACGCAGGATCACGCAACTGTGTCGCCCTGGGTTTATCTGATCTTGGGTTCTTTTGGTGTTGCAGCTTGCTTTCTGCTTGTGACTCAATTGAACTTGGACCCCGCGGAGCGGTTTCTGCCAGCTCACGCCGCCATATATCTGCCTGCTATAGTGGGGTTGATCCGCGGGGCATTGGCGGGGTCGGTGCGGGATGTGCCTGAGGAATTAGGAGACCACAGGCTCCATCCCGGTTCCCCGCCATCCCAGGGGCAGTGTTCAAGTTATAAGTCACGAACTCCCCTCTCATTTCCACTTCTCATCCAGAGAACCGTCAAAACTGAAGCATACCTAGAGCACCCGAGTTCATCATCATGGACGCCCCAGCCACAATTGACCCAGCGACAGGCCGTCCCCTTCCGCCGGACGCCATCGTGCGAGTCCTCCGTACGTTCTATCCCCCAAACCTCTTATCACCGCCTCAGTAGCAACTCGGAAGAAGAACGTGCTAACAACCCGCAGATATAACCCCTAAAGTGCACGTCTACTCCATCCCCCGCGACACAGTCGCCACCGCAGCAGGCTACGCAGCCGCATCGTGGACGTCCGACCCGGGCAACCACATCTTCACGGCCCGCTTGCGCGTGCTTGAAACTTCGTTTTCCACCACCTCACCATCTGCACCCTCCTCCTCCAAAGAAGAAGGCGTCAAACCACCAGATCAACAACAAGCCGAGGAACAAGAAGAAGAAATACAAATAAAAGTTGACATCCTCCTCGAAGACCCCAGCACAGGCGCCCTCTTCGCGGCCGCGCCCTACACCGCCCCGGCCTCTGTCCAGCCGACAACAGACAGCAGCCGGTTCTTCGCGGTGCGGGTGCAGGACCCGACAGGCAAGCAAAAAGCGACGCTGGGCGTGGGCTTTGAGGAGCGGAGCGAGGCGTTCGATTTCGGCGTTGCGCTGCAAGAAGCCGGGCGGGCGCTGCGGTGGTCTTCTTCTTCTTCTTCTTCGCAATCGCACCACATAACACGAGCTGGAGGAGGTACAGGAGGGGGAGGGAGAGAAGGCGGTGCGGGGAGTAAAGGGAAGGGAGAAGAGGAGGAAGAGAAGAGGGACCTGAGTCTGAAAGAAGGAGAAACGATCACTGTCAACCTGAGCGGCACGAGGTTTGGCCGGCGGGCTGGGAGACAGCAGCAGTCAAATGAGGATACGAAGGGGACAGGGGGAGAGGAAGGGAAGAGTTTGGCGTCATTTGCGCTGCCGCCGCCACCACCACCTAGCGCGAGGGAAGTGCGGGCGCAGAAGAGGTTGAGTGCACAGCAGTTGGGTTTCGACGATGGGCAGTTTGGCGAGTTTGCTTAATGAGATCGCAGGTGGTCATGGTAGTAATGTTGTTATTCGTTGTTGGATACATGTTACCTAGTTGTTCAACCTAAGTGCTATAGAGGACGATCCAGGAAATACCCTTGGTGTACACGCCATGAATCGAGATGAGCACAATCTGGTCTATTATCCTTGGAGAGTTTCATGGCTCCCTTGTTGCCTACCCTTATCCAACCGAATGCACGCTATTCCTCCGTGACTTGGACCACATGTTCTTCAAGTCAGGCAAGCTCCTCCGCTTATCTTCTGCTTTGAGAGATATCCTTGGGATGTGAAGCGAGGCTCTACGCAGCTTAGCCCGCCAATTCCGACTATCTTCGCGGCCCGCGTCCAACTCGGAGCTCCAGCCAGGAGGGTGATTGCAATCGTTGTCCTCTCCAAGGCCCAGACTGACTTCCTGTTCCACCTCATGGCACGCTTCTTCCTTGACTTCGACGCTCTCAACTTCCCGGCTCACTTGCTTCTCCACCTCTTGACTCCGCTGACTTCCTTCGTCGGCGTCATCAATCGACTCCGCAGGAGCAGACCTATCTTCTGTCTCCTCGGCTGACGTCTTCGAGGCCCGCGACCAGACATCCTCGGAAAAGACCACGCCGGGCGTGAAGCACGGTGACAACGGGCTCAGCACTGAACCGGAGCGCGAACCGCAAGTGAAGTATTCAGTAGATCGTTCCGTGGCCGGCGAGTCCTGCTCCTGACAGGGACTGAGACAACACGCTTCACTCACGCTCGAGCCCCAGGTGCGAGGAGGAGCAGGAGGAGGGAGCGGATACACTAGCACGGGAGGTGGCTGTAAGAATGGTTGATGGTGTACCTGCATCCAGCGGTCTCTGTTTTGCAGCTCGACGTGGATCTCGCCTAGCCTTAGGAGGATCAGTTGCTCTTGCTGGGTGCTCTCGGCGATCTTCGCCCTGACCAGGGCGGCTTCCTTCTTGCACTTCCTTGTTTCGGCCGCTGTTTGGGCATCGGCGAGACGTGCCTCGACGGCGGCGTACCGTTGAAAGAGTCTAGTTGCCCGGTCGCCTTGTTTCTGGAGCTCGTATAGAAGGTATGACCGCTCGTTGTGCAGTTCTTCCAGAGGCCGGGGGTCTAGGCTTTGCACCGCCGACATGTAGTTGTTCGCCGGAAATGCTGATTGGCATTTGCCGTCCGGCTTAGACTTTGTTGGCCACATTGTGGGACTCCGACCCGGACAGTGATGCGGCCGAAGTTCCTCGTCGCTGCCTTGCTCTCTGCAGGTACGAAGTTGAGGGATCGTCGCTGGAGACACGGACCTGGACATTCTCTACCAGGTGCGGGAATCCTGTGTAGATGAAACACAAACTTGCTTCGTTTGAGAGGGTTTGATAGTGATTAACGAGACAGGACCGACGGGCTCGAGTCTCGTCTCGTGAGCCATGTCTCATCCAAAGGCTTTAAGCCCGCGGTGTCCCAGCCTCAGGGCGGGCAACTGAACAAAGGGGTGAGAGCAGTACCTACTGGTCTTCAGCAACGCTTTTTTGTCCTTTGTTTGCCCTCGCCATTGAATGCCCCGCCATGGACCACATGGATCCCCGGTAACCCCTTTCGAGGGAAACAGTGCCAAGTACCTGATAGCGATGTTTGCCGCATATGAGGCTTCTTTCCGAAGCAATACTGTGGCGCTGACAACTGAAAGGGGGGCGAGCTGGAAGGGCAAAATTCCCTGCGTCAGCTCTAGAACGTTCGCTCCAAAGGTCCTCGAGGGCCTAGAGGCTGAAGCCATCGTGTCTCGGGGGGTCGCAGAACCTCCAAAGGCCTGCCTCCTCGGCCGCCTTCCGTACGCTGGAGATCTCATCCTTCGTCACAGCACGGTTGATCTCAGCGTACCGTCTCTCGCTAGCATTGTCGTCTTGGTCGGCGGGAGATTGTTTTGACCTGCTCTTAGGCTTGCCTACGTAGGCGTCAGGATGGTACTGCTCCATGATATTAACGAAGCAGTCCTTGGAGACCTCGTTTGCCAGGAACTTCATGATCTCGGCGCTCTCCGCCTCAAAGCCTGGCATGACGAGGTGGCGCACAAGCAGCCCTCTCTTAGCGATGCCATCCGCGGTGAAGCATAGATCCCCAACTTGAGCATGCATAGCTTTGATGCTCTCCCTCGCCGTGGCTGCATAATCCTCTGCTTTCAAGAGACGCCGAGAGCTGGCAGGAGACCACAGTTTGAAGTCTGGGAGGTAGATATCCACTAAGCCGTCGAGCAGCTCGAGGGACGCCAGAGAGTCGTAAGCAGATGTATTGTAGATGATAGGCAGAGTCAGCCCGTTGTCCCGCGCATGGAGTATGCTCAAAGCAACCTGAGGAACCACACTGTCATGGGCGCTCAGTCAAAGCAAGGTTCAGCCAATGATATGCCGTCGGGCACTCACTGTTCAGGGGTGATGAGGTTGATATTGTGGACGTTGCCCACCTCCTGCAGCTTGAGGTACCTGGCTGGCATGTCAGCTCCGGTTCTAGACCGCAGCTCGGGGGATGCACACTGTCTCGGGGCGGCTCGCGAGACAAACAAGTCCGAAAATGGACGGGATACATACCAATCCCCGAGTTCCTCCGGGGTCAGATCCTGGCCATTGCGCTGGTGCGCAATGTCATGATTTTGGCAAAAGACACAGCGCAGGTTGCACATGCTGAAGAAGACAGAGCCGCTGCCGTTGTGTCCTTGAATACATGGCTCCTCACCAAAGTGAGGCGCAATGGTGTTCACCTTGACATTGGCGCCGATGAGACACATGCCCGTCGTCTCGTAGCGGTTGACGTCGCATAGACGGGGACACAGGTTGCAGTTGCGGAGGTGTGCATAAGCTTTCGAGCGCTTCTTAGCTGCGTCCACCGAGCTCAGTGTCATGTATCGGGGAGTGTAGTCGTCCAGGAGAAAGGGGGGCGCCAAGTGCAGAAACCGCCGTGGTGGCTTGAGAGATGTACGTAGAGCGAACGGTCTACGCAAAAGCCGAGTCATCAAAGGCATGTTGAATTGTGGGCATTTCAAGTTGAGCAAGCTCCCCAGTGACAGCTAAGTGGCACTGCTGAGTGAGGTGCTGAGCGTGCCTTCCCAGAACCAGTTGAGAATGTTGTTCAAAAACAAAAGTAGGTATGAAGAGAGATCGCGCTTGCCACTGCGTAGCTTCACTACACTAACAATTCTTACCCCGTGGGCCTGCATCACGACTCACATCACCATCAGAGCATCACTCATCTATTTCAACTGAAAGTACGCGAAATACAATCGGACATCGAAAACAGTGAGGAAACTTGGGGAAAAAAATCTATCTTGAGTATGTACAGTACACTGCTGGAATTCTTCATACATACGCGATCATCGCTAGCCTCGGTCGCCATCCCAGGCGTCGGGCCCGAAGCGCACCTAACAACGACCGATCCCGTTCTGAGCCAGAAAAAGAGCTTTGTTCAATGACTGAGCCGCAAGCCGCTTGTGCAGGCTTTAATGTACCCATCAAGACTGACTGATGGAATGCCGAGCTCATATATCGTCTCATCTCTTACAGCTTATACTCGGATTGAGCCGCTGTCCGCTGGAAAGACGCAGCTGAGGGTTAGCGGAGGGGAGGCAAAAGGCGATTCACGGAGGAAAACTACACCAATGTCTGTCCGTAAGTGGAGGGACCAAATGGAAGAGCAACTCGCATCACATCGCAAAGCAGCGGAGCATGAAGTAGGTATCCTTCTTGATGCAGTCAGTGCCCCAATCTAGGCGGTATATACCTTAGCAGCACAACAATATAGTACGTCTTACATTCACAGCACCGAAAGAAGACCTAAATCATTACCACAACCCTACTCTGCCTACTTCCGCCTCTTCCCCCCGCCGCCGCCCACATCCCCCGGCTTCCTCTTCCTCCCTTCCCTCTCCCAATAAGCCTGCTTCTCCCTCTTCTCCTTGTTCTCCAACCGCTCCTCAATCTCGGCGATCTTCTTGCGATACTCGGCCCGCTTCTCCTCCTTCTTGGCCCTCCGCTTGGCGATCTGCTCCTTGCGGATCGTCGTGAGCTTCTGCATGAGATCGCGGGCCTTGCGCTCCTCGCCGCGCACCACGACCGCCCGCTTCTGCATGTACGTCTCCTTCTTCTGCGCCTTGGTCTGCACGATCTGCGACTTGAACGGCAGCTCCGCCGCGAGCGCCTTGGGCACGCGGAGCGGGTTGAAGTGTCGCGTGGGCCGCTCAATCTTGCGGTACTGGCTCTTTCGGTCGAGCGGCGTGGGGATGTTCTCGTCCCGCCGGATCTCGCCCGTCAGCCGCATGCTCTGCCAGCCGATGAGGTTGGTCACCGGGTTGTAGAAGCGGTGCGGTTTGATCGGGTACCACGCGCGGAGGAAGACGATGTCGCTGAGCAGGATCTTGTCTTCGAAGGTCGCGCGGAAGTGGCCGTCTGGTTTGGCGAGCGCCCGCTTGATTTGGCCGCGGATGCCTGAGACTGTCTTGATGGCGGCGCCTTCAAACTTGGCGATCTCGAGGGCCGAGTTGAACATGTCCTTGATGAAAGCCGTGTTCTTAAAGATTTTGTACGGCGTACCAGTCTGTATTCAAGTCAGTGTCTGTAGAGTGGACTACAGTGGACGGCCTGAACATACAAGCTTGAGCTTCTTGACGATCTCGGTAGACTCGTCAACGCTCAGGACGGTGCCTGTGGCAGCGATTCGGAAGCCGGGGTTGGAGGCGGAGAATGACTGGAAGCACACGAAGCCAGTATTCGGCGCGATCAAGGGCCCGTAGAAGGTGCCAAAGCAGTGCATGTGTTCCGGGGTGTACTTGAGCATCCTGTTTCGTGTCCGGGAATCTGAGATGGAGTAGATGGGGAGGGTCTGGAACCTCCTCCAGCCGAGAGAAAAGATTAATGGGTCGCCCGTCTTGACTGTTGAGACGATCATTAGCATCCTGTAGCCCAGATTTGTCCCCGGCTAGCTTACGAATCTTCTTATGCCACCGATGTCTCTTGATTCTGACCTGGACGAACCCGAATCTGTCCTCCGTGGGCGACAGGCCGCCGACAATGATCGGCAGCCGTGCCTGGAACCGATTGACAAACTCGGCCGGGACTCCCTCGATGACCATTTTGGCGTACTTGCCCGCCCTGTAGCCTTCGACTGCAATCCGCTGGCTCTCATCAAGCTCCTCATACTCGGCCTTGTTGATGTCGAGCTGCTTTTGGAGCATAGCTTTTTGCGCATCATACCACTCGTCTTCTCCGAACTCTTGGTCGCCGCCTTCTCTCCTGGCGATGGCCTTATCGTTCTTGAAACCTTCGCGATCCTCTTCCTCGAATCGGAGCTTGAGTTCCTCCTTGCGGCGGGCGTTCTTCTCTCTCTCAGCCTCCAAGCTCATTTCGGGCTCCTGATCGCCCTTATCCTCGCCCTTTTCAGGACCGTGAGTCTCCCCAGTTTCGAGATCCTCAAAGGCACCGTCACCCTCGTCGTCTTCATCCTCGTCTCCGAAGCCATCTTCGTCATCATCGCCGCCATCTTTGTTCCCCTCCTCTTCGTCAAGCAGGTTTGCCGTGGCGAACCTCTTCCGCAGGGCTTCGACGGCATCCTGATTCGACCACTTGGCAGCCAGCTCCTCATAGTTAAACCGAGGGATCGACCGGTCCTCCTCGAGCTCTTCCTTGTCCTCCTTGCCAATTTTCCGGAAGAATGTGTCGTCATCCTGTTCGATATCCTCTTCCATTTCCTCGTCCTCCTCGCCTCTCCATTTCCGAAGAGCCTCTTTTGGCGTGAGCGACGAATCATACATGAACCTTGCAAGATCCTTTGGGCGGTATGGCGGCCGCTTCCCGTGCATCATCTTTGCGCGTTCCATCATGTTGTCTTTCCACCTAACGGCTGCCCCTTCCTCATCTGAGTCGAATTCCTCATCCTCGTCGTCCTCGTCTATGTCATCGTCGTGATCCTCTTCACCGGACAAGGAACCGAGATCTGAGTCACTATCCGCGAAGGCGATATCATCCCCTTGATCCTTGTCGTCCTGTTTCCGGAACAACTTGCCCAACTTCGTCTCGTCAAATTCGGCCTCCACGTCAGAACCGTCTGGCTCTTCCCCGCTGACGAACCCTTCGTCCTCGGGCACCTCCGCTTCATCATCCGAGCCATCCCGCTCCAGGAACCGCGCTGTCCTCTGAGTTTTCCTCCCCCGGTCGTCTTCTTCGGGGACCTCGGCAATCTGTTCCCCATTTGCAAAAAGCTTGACGCCCTTCTCGGTCTGACCAAGAAGTTTCCTCTCGCCTTGCAGATCGACGATAAGCTGTTCTCCCTCCCCACGCTCGACGCCCTCAGCATCCTTGTCAAAAGCGAAACCCTTTTCCCTGGTGATGACAATGTGATCGCCCGTGATCTTCATGCCGCTCCGGTCGGCCATGGGGGCCCACAACTTCTTGTCTTTTTCATCCAGACGCCTCCTGCCCTTTTTCCCCGTAATCTTTGCCATTGCTTGCTCCATGGCGGGCGTTGGGCAAGGATCCGGCAAGGTCTCTATACTTGATACTGTGAAGTCGCCCAGCCCAGCGATATGCACCCTTTGCCCCTGGGAGGCAAAGTTGGTGCCGCGGAGGTATCCGGAGAGCTCGATCGACCGATCGCACTTTTCGTCCTCCTCGATCTTGGTCGGATGGGTAATGTCCCGGTAGTTGTCGATGATGGTGTAGGGGTGCGTGTTTCTCCATACAAGCGGTCTCGGGTTCTTCATGACGGAGAGGAAGCGGGAGAGATTGTGGATTTCGCGATCGGGATAGCGGCCGTTCCAGATACCTGAGAGGTAAAACAAGTGAGCGCCCTGGTAGAGCTCATTCCATAACCTGTGCTTTAACCTCTTCTTCGCATCCTTGAGCGCATGCTGCTTCTTGATCAAGTCGAGATGGGTCAAAATCCCGAAGACGTTGCCCGGCATGCCAGTGGCGGCGAGGATGTTGAGGAACTCCATCGTCTCCATCTCGAAGCCATAATTCCCATCGATCATCAACAGCACGATATCGGCCACCTTGGCAATGTCGACCATTGCCTCCAACTCGTTCGGACATTCGATGAAGGTCAATCTCTGTTTCTTGGAGGTAACGACCGTGATGGGTCCCACAGGGTCCGAGATGTTCTCTTTGGCATATCGGCGGATTAGGGATTTGCTGTGTCGACGACATGTCAGCATATTCAGAAGCCTAAGTAAGATACTCAGCAGTAGGGCGTCCAACAGTAATGTAGTCTTGCCCACGCCAGGAGGGCCGACGATGGTGACGAGTCGCGGTGGCGGTTCATCGGGAAGGCGGTCGACGAGGGGTACGTGGAGGCGCTTCTCTTTGATCTGGCAGATGCCATGTTAGTGCGCGCTAGTCGAACAATCATGTGAGCATCAAGCATACATCGTGGGAGCGCGCCGCTTGCCTTGCGAGCTTGCCGGGGTTGGAGACGGCAAACGCCTTCGGGTTCGAGCCTGGGTCGTGTGAGCGTGGATTGATCAGCGAATTGGGTATTCTCGCTCGGATGATTACTAACCCGCTGAACTCTGCTTCTTCTTGTCCTTGGACTTCTTAGACTGCCGGTGCGGCTTGTGTACTTGCTCCTCCATTTTTGAATACCCCTTTCGGCACTTGCATGTCGCTGCACCAAATGTTCATTGTCGGTATTTCGTCGCGCAGAGCTCCAGAAATTTTGGGCGGGCAGATCGATAAGCGATAAGATACGCGATAAGGATTGTAAAGTGTGACTCTACGGAGCGGGGCAGCGGGGAAGAGCATCCCTCAGGGTCCCCTTCTCTTCCATGTTGAATAAGGTACCTAGGGTTGCTGGTTAGGGATAACAAGCAGCGGATCGTAGGGATTCCATTGTATGAGAGGGCGTTCGGTACTGAAATACAGAGAACATAGCATATAAACAGAAATGGGGTGGGCTATGACCGTCGACGACCTGAGGCCTCGTCCCGGACTCACTGGCCTGGTTGCGTATGCATGAAGGGCGAGTTGACCACTCAAACAAGCAAGACAGGTCAACGCGCGTCTGGCTGGCGGCTCCACGACCACCTCTGAGTTTCCTATATGGGATAGGGGGTGGCCGGAGGTAAGACGCGATGGGTTGGACACTTCCCACCCGGTTGCAACATTGCCCGCCATAGGAGCCCAAAGCTGAATTGTTGGCCGCATGACGTATGCCCCTCTCCTGTGGCCCTTTCCGTGTCGCGTCAGGCAACCGACTCCGCCTACTCCCGTCCCCGTTGAACAGCTGCCAGATCCAGGCCTTTCATGCTATAAGTACCCTACCTGCTTCCCGTACCTCCCCAAGCAGCAGCCAACAACCAACTAGCCGCTCCTGAATCTTTCATACTACTCTCAGCATCCTGCTGTCGAAACTATCAAGCCGAAACAGTCACGCAACAACAACAACCCAACCACAACCATGCCTTCCTACATCGTATGTGCATTCGACGGGATTCACACTTCAAAGCAGGCAGCGACTCTGACCAGGCGCCATAGGTAACCTGCAAGGAGGACGCCACTCCTGAGCAAGTCGAAGCGTAAGGACCCTTGGAGTAGCTTTGATTATCCTGTTCACTTCTGACACGAAACCAGAGCCAAGCAACATGCCAAGGACCAAGGGGGTCAGATCGGCCACGAATATTCGTTGATCAAGGGCTTCCAGTAAGGAACCAGCAGATGCTGCCGACCGTGGAGAGCTCGCAATGCTGATACGGCGACCAACAGAGTTACCTTCCCCGAGGGCCATGTCAATACCTTGGGGGACCATGAGCATGTTAAGCATGTCGAGCAGGACCAGGAGGTTCGGACGCAATAGCTAGGTGGCGACCAGGATGCGGGGCAATGATCGCGGGGCTGCGGACTTCATCGGCGTCTCAGCTGCGCTCAGCGGCTTAGGCGTTAACAGTTTGAAATTTCCATAAGAGGCGTAAATGGACTGTGCTGTCGTTCTGATCGCTCTCCTATAGACAGAAGCGACATTCCTCTTGATCACAGCTGCGGGCGACTCGCGCTCTGCTGAAATTCGAACTGTTCTCATTTGAGTCTATCGATTAGGAGGTAGTTCTGCTGTGATAGTTCCTTATTTCTTGGAGTCCGAGACTCTCTGTTAAATGACCTTGCGGAAACTTGGCAGGGCAGACCTGTAGAGATCTGTTGCCTAATGCGGCTAGAGCCTGTCGTCATAGGGGTCACGACTTTGACCTCTCGCCCTGATCAAACGACACGTGCTACACTTGTCCATAAACTGACTCCCACTAGGTGCCTGTTGTTGATCTCTCGGACGCCCTCTGGGCATGGGCTTAGCTCTCGGTTCTGTCAATGCGAGAAGTACTTGCACCTCGACTCGAGTCCGAGCCTTTGACTAAGAATCGTTCGTTGCTGTACTCTATCGGACCCGTTTGATCCGCGACTCACCGTTGCCCACTCATCCGCTGGGGATCCTTGGATGTGATTGCGACGGGCTCACTCTCTTGAGGTCCGTAGCTCAAGCGCCACTCTGCGCAAACATGCCGACATGAGAGGCACCATTGTGAGGCCGCTGCGGTGCAGCCGCAGTGCCATTACCCGGATCAATTGCGGACGGAGGGCGTCATCCACGCTGCAGCATCTCAAGGACGCCTCGACTGCCCACCACCGCCAACATCACCATCCTCGTCAGCGTGAGCCACACGTTGGCCGTCCCGAACACGATGTTGTCCCTCACTTGGCCAAGCAGCCATTGCACCCGCTGAGTCTCGCGGATCTTGTCAAGTACGTCCCCCGTCTCCTCCGTTCAAGCCGTTGACTGACGCATGCTCCTCTTACTTCAGACACGGCCGCCCCCCATTGTCGGCCGATGCTCTCCTCGCATCCGCTCGCTTCACGCTCTCGCTGCTGCCGATCCGCCTGGCACACCGCATTCAGGCCCTGCGCAATCTCCCCTACATCGTGGTCTCGAACCCGAATATCAGCAGGATCTACAACAACTACCAGCACTCGCTCTCGACGCTCCTGCCCTGGCAGGGCCGCACAATCAGCAACTTGGAAGACGAGATCCGCTTCACCGAGGTGCTCGCCGAGCTCGTGCAGACACATACCGACACCATTCCCATCCTAGCGCGCGGCTTCCTCGAGTGCCGCAAGTACATCTCCCCCGCCGAAGTCACCCGCTTCCTCGACGAGCACCTGCGCGCCCGCATCGGCACACGCCTCGTCGCGGAGCAGCACATCGCCCTGCACTTCAGCAGCACCCCGCACTTCGACCCGGCCGCCAGCCCGACGCCGTGCCCCGAACACCCCAGCTACATCGGCGTGATCGACACGGCGCTGCGCCCGGCCCTGACCATCGATTCGTGCGGCGGCTTCGTGGCCGACATCTGCGAGCTCAACTATGGCGTGCGGCCGCGGTGGATCGTCGACGGCGAGCCCGACACCACCTTCGCCTTCGTGCCCATGCACCTCGAGTACATCGTGACCGAGCTGCTCAAGAACGCCTTCCGCGCGACCGTCGAGAACGGCATGAACCGCGAGCCCGTGGTGATCACCATCGCGCCCGAGCCGCCCGCCGTCAAGCCCCCGCCGCCACAGCAGGGCCAGGTGCGCCTGGAGCCGCCGAAGGAATCCCGCGGCGCCTTCGACCGCGACGCCATTGCCCCGCTGGACGACAACGCGCCCGGCGTCACGATCCGCATCCGCGATCGCGGCGGTGGCATCAGCCCGGACGTGCTCCCCCACATCTGGAGCTACTCGTTCACCACGTTCAGCGAGTCGGACGACGACGTGCCGGGCGGGTCGTCGTCGTGGAGCGGCGGCGACGCGCTGAACGTCATCTCGGCGGCCAGCCACGGGCGGAGTTCCATCGCCGGGCTGGGATACGGCCTGCCGCTGAGCCGGGCATACGCGGAGTACTTTGGCGGCGGGATTGCGGTGCAGAGCCTGTACGGTTGGGGCACGGACGTGTATCTGCGGTTGAAGGGGGTGGGCAAGATAGAGTAAGTTCTCATCCTGCTCGTGGCGAAGAAGGAAAAGGGGATGAAGGTAGACTGGAGCTAATGTTATGGCGGGGTGAAATAGGCAAGAAACAACAACTTCTGCGAAGAAGAAAGTGCAGGATGGGAAAATATAGCCTGGAATATTACCAGGTATCTATCTAGACAGATGGCGTGTAGACACTGGTCACGGCGTTGTATAGGGAATATTACAACTAGAAGATGATACCTTCCGTCGAATGCCCCAACTTGACACTTTTCGATGCGACGGTTGGGAGTACAGCCTCGGCCGAGGTGAAGGCACTTGAAGATACCAAGTTTTACGAACTGAGCGCGTTGTTCTTGCCAGTATGGTTCACGACGAAGGAAGGGCCTTCCATTGATATACTCTGTATGTAGGCGCCAATCCGGGCCAAGGATTCGTTATCCATGGCGGAAACCTTGACACAGATGTCCTTCCGTCTCCTCGTCCCTCTGCTCTCTGAGCTGATGAACATGTGGGCGTCACATAGTAGTATCATTGATCCGTGGACAAGCAACTCCAAAGGTACAGAATAGAGCCCTAGTTTGCCGAGCTCCCCTTTAAAAAGGACTCCAGTCCAAGAAAGAAAAGTGCGCAAAGCTCATCACCAAGCCACCCTTCGGTTGGGTCTTTGGCAAGGAAGCTTGGGTAACTGGTGAATCAGTTCCTGGTCGAAACCGAACGCAGGCCCTCCGGGCAGGAGAGGATCTTTGCCAGCGCCATGGGCGAGCGGTCAATACATCGAGGGAGCCAGGTGACCGCTCGACTGCGACGCTGCTGAAAGGGCGTTAGATACTTTGCCTAAGGTACGTAGGGTTTATAGTGCCTGCCTTCCTGGCTTTGGTAGAAAAGCCACCGGTGACCAGCCTGACATCACGAGTACTCGATGGACATGGCAAGCGAAAGTTCACCAAAGGAAGGAGCCAATATCCTCGTGCTCATAGGCACCATCGAAGGGAGCACACAGTTCAAGTGCCACGTTCCCTCGTCTCGCCTCGACTCACAATAGAGCACACAAAGCCCACCTCCCTTGCGTACCATAGCGAGCCTAGATGCCCCCATCTCTTGCGATCCGACACCTCAACGGCACACAAACAACACCCGTGGAGCAACTACACATCTCACCAAGTCACACGTGCACGACCACCACAACCCTACTTGAAACACATATGCAATACAGCAGATTAGCCAAGGGGAGCAAAGCAAGGCAAAACAGGCGTATATATACAGACAGATGACCCCATTGTTGTTTATCCCAAAACGATGTTACTAGACCAGACAGGCAAGACAAGACGAAACAGAGACCGAGATGAAACTTTGACAATCGACAGATGGATGGATGGATGAGCTGCCATTATAACATGATGATGACGACGATGACAAGAATAACCCATTCAGGACAAGAAACACACGTCTTCCTTTTTACAGAGAGCCCGGAGATTCAATTCAAATTCAATTCGGTTCAACCCCGTTACCAGACAATGCAAAAAAACTGGCATCATTAAATTACCTTACTTTGATGTCGATGTCCAAGTCATCCGATCACAAGATCGAAATATCCAAAATCGTCTAGACAGACGGAATCGCTGTCCCAGACCGAATGGATGGGAACCAAAATCCACGGAAATATCCAAACGGGACAGTCTACTACAACTGCCCGGACAAAACCGCTTCCGTCGCTATAACCAAAGCAGTCAGTACACCATTTATTTCATCTCATCTCATCATCAAAAATCTGTGAGGCAAAAGAAAGAAAACTCACCGCTATTAATATAAGCCCTCTTCGAATCAAGCGGCACACCAAACCGGCGCTCCAGCTCCTGCTTGACGCCCTTCTTGGTGACCGTCATGAGGTCCGCCGTGCGGAGGATCTCGCGGATCTCGGCCAGCAGCGCGTCGTCGCTGGGCAGGCCCGCGAGATTGTTCAGCTCCAGCTCGGGCTGCGACGCCGACGGGCCCAGGAACTGCGACCCGCCGAACTGGCTCTGCCGGTTGTTGTTGTTGCCGCCGGGCTGCATGAGCATCTCGGACGCGGCGAGCGACAGGCGGCTCGGTGCCGTCGGCATGGGCGGGTATCCCACCGTGGAGCCCGGGCGGCTCGGGGCGTAGCCGCCGTACTCGGAGTGCGGGACGCCCGGGCGGGTGGCGTACGAGTAGCCCGAGACCTCGGAGCGGGCGTCGTCGTGCAGGCCGCCGGCTTGGGTCTGGGCCTCCCACAGCTCGGCCTGGTACTCCTCCCACTTCTTGCGCGGGATGCTGGCCGGGTCGAACTTGCCCTCGTCCGAGATGACGATCTTCTTGCCCTTCTCGCCGGCCACGACACGCGTGTTGCCCCAGTTGAAGTCGTCCATGTGCCAGAAGGCGTAGAGCGGCAGGCCAAAGCTGAAGACGGGGATGGCGAGCACGTACAGGATCATCCAGCCGATCATCTCCCACTTGCGGCGCAGGATGAAGATGATGGCCTGCAGACCGTAGATGGCGCCCAGGAGGATGAAGGCCGTGATGGGAATCGTGGACGGCTTCTCGACGACCATGACGATCAGATACACGATATACGCGATGGTGACGGGCTGGACGACGGTCGAGAGCAGGTCGATGAAGACGATGAAGCGCATGCTGAAGCAGCAGAAGCCGCACAGCTGGTTCATGGGAATCAGCTCCATCAGGTTGTGCACCGTCGAGTTGATCCAGCGGCGCCGCTGCGAGAGGAACACGGTCCACGAGTCCGGAGCAACCGTCCAGGCGTGCGCGTTGAAGATGTACTTGGTCTTGTACTTGGAGTGGTACTTGAGCAGCAGCGTCGTGAGGTAACGGTCTTCACCCAGGTGTAGCAGGTTCTTCATGTGCAGCGTATCGACGCGGATGGTCGAGTAGGCCTCGACAACCTCGCGGCTGACGAACAGCGGCTTGCCCGTCTCGGCGGCGCGAATGCGGTACATGGAGAAACAGCCGGGCAAGCAGGTCACGGAGCCAAAGAGCGATTCGAAGGCCTTGGACAGGTTGTGCGAGATGTAGTACTCGTACACCTGGATCATGGTGATGAAGGACGACTTGGCGTTGGTCAGCGCCGTCTCGCCGCACACCGCGATCAGGCGCGTATCGTCGAGGAAGGCCGAAACCATGCGCGTGGCCGAGTCGGGCGCCACGACGGTGTCGGCGTCCACCTGGAACAGGTACTCATAGAAGGTCGGGTTGACGCCAATGACGTTGCGGATCTGATGGTACATCTCGAGCTCCAGCGGGCTCATGGGCAGGTTGTAATGCACGCGGTTGAGGAAGCGCATCAGGATCATCTGCGAGTCACGCTTGCCACGGTTGCCCGGGCGCGACACCTCAGACGGCTTGCCAACTTTGACGATGACGAGGAACGGCACAATGTGGCCCTGGACCTCATACAGACCCGAGTACACCTTGCCCATGTTGTGTTGCTTTTGACCCTCGCCCAGCGACTCGAAGCTCAGCGGTTCCGGATCAACCGTCTCGGAAACGCCCAAGATGTCGAGCACGATACGGGGCGTGGGCCGATCGTTGCCCTGACCGATGATCATGCCGTCGCAGATGATAACCAAGAGCTTGCGCTTATCATCGTAGCGCATGCGCGCGCACGAGTCGATGGCGCGACGCAGCGACTCCTCGTCTTCCGTGTACGCCGGTACCTGGCAGATGACGAACTTGTCCAGGTTCTCGGGCATGTTCTTCGTGCTGAACTGAAGCGCGGCGAAGAACTTGAAGGCAATGACGGCGGCAAGGAGGACGGAAACGGCCAGGACCAGATACTCGGCGAACATGCACTTGGCCGATCCGCGCGTGTCCACGTCGGCGATGTAGAAGAGATTGTCGAGACACAGCTGCATCCGACTCTTCATCTCGGCATCGATGCCCAGCGACTGCCACAGCGCCGTGATATCGTCGCCTGACCGCTGCTGGAAAAGATCGACGACGAGTGGGTGCATGAAGTTGGCCGCCTCGGCGTCCGTCGGCGGGGCCGCTCCCGGCGGCACCTGCTGCCGCCGTCCGCCCCGGATGTACGTTGTCATGTCGTATACACGGCCGTTGAGGATGGCAATGACCTGCTCCTTCGTGCTGAGCGTCCTGACGTATTCGGCCGAATAGCCCACGTTGCCGACCTTGTAGTTGGCCCGCAGCATCTTCATCTGCTGCGAGAACCAGTCCGGCCGGCTGTCGTTGGTGAAGTAACGGAAGTCATGGTACTTCGAGTTGAGATCTTGGCTGCTGATGACATTTGCCGACCCGGTCAGGTTGGTGGACTTGTAGTCGAGCAGGACGGACGGCTCAATCCTGCCGTACTGGCCTTGGCAGAGCGCCGACACCTGCACGGGGAACAGCGAGGTGATGTCCATGCCGCCGTACTGGGTGATGTACTTGCTCGGCAGGTATTGGGGGTAGTGGCGGGTCGAGAAGGCGCCGATGTCGAAGATCTGGCCGCGGATCGCGGCGTAGGCTTCGCGGCCATCCTTTCCGTCGTAGTACGACAGCTCCGACGGGCTGTAGACGTACTGGTGCGGACAGATCAACATGGGAAAGACAATCATGAAGAAGATGGCTATCAGACAGCTCAACCAGATGATAATGTTGATGGCCAGCTTCTCACGCCAGGCCATCCGCACATCCTTGCGCGGCATGCGGCCGATCGTCCGGATGAGGAAGTCCGGAACGAAGAAAGTCAGCGCGTACGTGACCCAGACCCAGCGCTTGCGGCCCGGGCTGTCCTTGTACTCGTCGACCTCAGACATGTCCTTCTCGTTGCCGCGTTCGGCCATCTGCTCGCGTGTCTCCAGGTTCTTGAACAAGTCGCCGCCGCCGTATGCCGACACACCCGCCTCGGACCGTGCATCAACTTCTTTGACGCCAAAGTAGCCTCCTTTCTTCTCGTTTGCGAGGCCCCCCGGCGTCCCGGCAAGGAGCAGGCGCTCCTTGGACACCCCGAACGGGTCAGCAGGGGTGGACATGCCGTCCCCTGTATCGGACGGGATCCCATACCGGCCTGACTGAGACGAGCTCTCGCCCAGCTGGGCGATCTCCATCCAGCAGCGCTCGCTCAGGAAGACGCCTGTTGCGCCGATGGCGACCTCGTTACTCGGCCACCGCTTCTCCTCGACGACCATCTCCACCTTCTCGCGCTCGCTGCCCACAAGCACGGTCTCGGTGTCGGCCAGGCCCAGGAACTCGCCGAAGGGCAAGAATAGGCTGAAATCCGTGGACCGCAGCCGCTGGCTGATCTCGGCGATGCCAAACGTCTGCACCTGCGCACGCACGCACTTGCTGTCAAACTGGTTGGCGATGCGCCGATCGTTGGGCTTGAGGCAGAAAACGAAGTAGCAATTTGTGCCGGGCGTCGTGATGGACCGCGTCACGTTCTCGAGAGCCGAGAGGAACTGGCCTGACGCGCCCTGCTCCGAGGCGCGGGCGCTATTTGTCCGCTTATGCCCGCTGGAGTCGCTCCCCTGGCCGACCGACATGTCTCGCTCAGCAGCCCGTGAGCGGGCATTGAGAGCAGGCCGACCGCGCTTGTGCATTACGCTAGGGGCACGCATTGGCCGGGAGCTGACGGAAGCCTGCATGACGGTCGTCCGTTCTTGAGGATGGACGACGGTCTGCAGCACCTCCTGGCCGAAGAGGCGGGCGACGAAGGGGCTCTTGCTGGAGTTGATCAGGTTCATGAGGTCGCCCGAGATGACCTCGCCGTTCTCCTCAACCAGCCCCTTGATGGGGTAATCGACCTCGCCGGCAAAGTGCTTGACGGTGAAGGTGGCGGCCGTGTTCTCGGTGTAGAAGTTGCTGCCGGGAAGCTTGGCCGTGGCCGCGCCGACCACGATGGCCGGGTTCTTGCCCTCGAAGCGTTTCCGCAGGCTTTCCAGCAGCTGCATGTCCGTGCGGTGGCGGCGCGTCTGGTCATCCAGAATGCTGAGGAGGCCGTTGCCCGGCTTGAGCAACCCCTTGACTGCGTCCGAGTTGTCGAAGTAGCTGGTAGGGGGCACCGAAACCTCTTCTGTCTCGAGCAGTTCCGCCTTCCGATCGAAGAAGTTCTGCAGTGTCAGGTTGTACAGCGACTCAGCGGCGGCATTGGTGAGAAGCTGATCGAGAGTTGAACCCGTCGACGACTGTTGCTGGAAGCCCGGGAAGTCAACGATGGAAATGGTGTTTGCGATCGACTCCTCGGCGGCGCACAGCTTCTGGTTGATGCTCTCAATCACGTAGGCAACGAGCAGGGAGTACAGCGTCCTCGCCAGTTCATTCGCATTCCCCCGAGCGCCGGCCGGGTCGAGCAAGACCGTCACCCTCTCCTTGTGGATCATCTTGGTCTTGTAGCCCAACGTCGTCTGGAGCTCTGCGGCGCCGACGCCAAGGAAGGCGGCAATGATGCCGAGCACATCCTTGTTCTTCACTGTCGTTACGGTCTGGGCGCCTTCGTGTGAAAAGCCGCCACTGTCGTCTCCCGTCACGGTTGTGCTGGAGGTCGTCTCGAACTCCAGCTGGCCAATGTGCAAGATGCTGGCGAGAATCTGGCAGATCTCGGCAATCTCGCTGCGCGGGAACTCGAGTTTCCGCAGTGCCGTCTTGAACAGCTGGAACCCTTCGGCATCATTAATCCCTACTTTGAGTTGGGTAGGATGCCCCAGATACTTCCATCTCTTCTCCGGGCCGTCAAACCCTAGGTGGGCCTTCTCGGCAGCACTTGTACCAGCCAGCAGGTAGTACAGCACGTGGAAATTGCGTTCACCCGTGGGAACATCCGTTATCCTGCTCCTCTCCAACCGATGGTCCAGCAGCTTGGAGCCAATCAGGACCGGGTTTGTGGTCGACGCCGTATCGTACTGGAGCTCGTAGAAGAGACCAGCCTTGGAGGCCGTTGGCGTCGTGGCCGTCTTGGTGGTGGTGAGCGTGTCGAAGACGTAGGCGGCAAGGGATATCTTGGCGGATAGGGGGGTGGAGGAACGGTTGAGGAGCGCGGTCAGCAGATGGGATCGAACAGTCGTCTTCCCCGAGCCGGATTCACCGCTATCGACAAGTCAGCACTTCTCACGGGTCTGCCAGGATTTCCAATGCGCCATACAGGAAGAGAATTGCCTGGTTTTCTGTGCGGTGGCCCAGCCGGAGGAAGGCCCTTTCTGCCATGTCCTCGGCGGCGGCCATGGCACACGAGTCTCGGGAGCCATCTCCCTTGGTCGAGGTCGTGTAAGTGTTGATGGCGATGAGCGCGTGCGACGAGAGACGCGAGATCGGGAGCGAGACATGGAAGCGGCTGGCGAGGTGTGCCGTCAACTGCGTGTCGGACTGGGAATGGGCGGGCAGCGAGGGCAGTGACGGCTGTGTATGGGCCCCTCCGCCGTTCCCGCCCAGCGGCGGCAGGTTGAGCGTCATGATGGACGACGCTGCCGCGAGCTGGTCGTGATAACCGTGAGAGCGCGCTGTCACCGCGTACAGTCGCTATTCAACAACAGACCGAGTGTGTGTCCCCTTGGTGTTTTGGTCTGATGCTCTCTCCGAGTCTGGAGCCTGCGAAATTCCCCCTAAACCACTAATGGCTTCGAACCCCCTTGGCAACGACAGAATGGGCGGCAATATCGGATGCTAATAAAAAAAACAAATATTAAACTAAAGGCTAGCAGCTGGGGGAAGACGCCAGGCCAAACGAATGTCAGTCAGGTGCGATGTGCAAGTCGTCAAAACGAATGTTGAGAACGAAGGACTCGGACAGTGCGTGTGAACGAGAAAATGCCAGGCGGGGACCGGAGTCGCCTGGACGATGCAACTCTTTCTGGCCCAGAGGCTTCCAACAACTGCTGGCACTGCGCGTCTGGCTGTCTGGGGCTGGGCTGGACAAGGCAGGGTAAAGGGGGAGGAGTGGACTGTTTTCCCCGAGCATGTTGCTGCTACGGCGACCCATATCCCCCAGGCGTGCAGGTTCTTCATACGAGCTGTTGTGGGGGGCCGAGCCTTCCATTGGATCGAAGTTCCCGGTTCCCGTTCAAAATAAACAAGATCTGGAACGCAACGCTATCGGCCCATATCGGGATGAGCGGGAGTCGCTCATGCATTCTTGACTATGCTCAAGAATTCCATATGTAACTACACGGTATGCGACAGAAATGCTTCGAAGGCTGTCTGCGACTCCAAGTTCTTTCCACTCCCCCGCTTGAAACAGTTCCATGGTGGAAGCGTTTCCAGACGTCCCGCATCAATCGGCAGTCCGACTCCGCTGTCAGTGGGCCACATTTCCAGAGCCATATGTTCGGCGGCGAACACTTTCGAGATGATTTGACTGGTTGACGTTGGAGCTGCGTCGGAGGGTGGTAGGGCTGTGCCGGAGGTTGCACACACGATAAGGGTCAGTGTAATATCTTAACCGACAGAAGATACTCATAGCCCAGCCATACGAGCTCAATGGAAACCTTCAATAGAGTAATTAGTTGGATTGAGTCGCCACACAACAAGCATTCCATGTTCCAGCGTCCAGGTGAGCAAGGCCGTCGGGGACTTTCCAGGTTGCTCGCACAGTCATGATGGTGATCCTACACCGCAGCTCATTGCTCTGCAGCCGGACAAAGTTGCTGTGCCAGGCGCCTCCGCCATCGGGCGTGTGAAAGTATGCTGTTTTGTGGCTCGTACGGAGTACTAGGCAGAGGATGGATATATGGAAGTTGGAGGATTGCAAAGGAATTGAAACTGCTTAACCCATGGCCCGTGCCTCTCAGGAGGCGCCGATGTTGGTCCTTCACCTTCGTCCGAGCTCTGACAGGATAAGCATGTCTGATCTTCACTGCATTCAACTGTGCTGCAAAGTTGAGCGAGCGCCTCACTTTGTGCCTTTGTCCTCTCAGATCCACTTCGTCTGTTGAGATTTGGAGAATTGAAGTCGAGGGTGGGGAGCAGCTAAAAAAAGAATCTCCATGGAACATCCTATCAGTGCAAATGGAAGCTTAACGGTGGCACGGTAAGTCCAAATGCCACCGCCGACACCGATAGTTGAATATCTGGCAACTTATTACATACGTGTTCAACGGCGTTACCTCCGCAAGGGGAATTTGATGGAAGCAATGTTTGTTCGTTTCCATGGCACTTCACCTGGAACAGGCGCGGGGTCATGGAACCAACGGTGTGTTACGCGAGGCTCAAGACGGGAGCTCTCGTGTGGAGATCCCATCACGGGCTGTTAGCAGCTTGTCATCTGGTCACAGTTGCCATCTCATGTCCTGACAGGACCTCGTATTCGACCGTCCGGGTGCTGCCGCGAGCCCGACCCTTTTTTAGGCCTGCATCGCCGCACTCATCGGATGGTATTCTCCAGTCGTTTCGCCACTGTCCAACAGATCCTTGAGGATTCAAGGACGGCAACAGAGGGTCCGTTAAGGAAGAACTCCCGTCATCACTTTGGTACTTGGAAAATTCGCTGGCTGCTTTTCTGTCAAGCAAAAGGTGGAATGCAATGCGGGACTGCCATTTTTTATGCATGCCTCTCCCGGCGAGTCGCATGCCAGGCTTTGATCAAGATCCAGCCAGAGGCCCAGAATTCTCACGGCACATCATGCACATCGCGACCCACACCTCGTGCACCACAGCCAGTGTCTTGGCATGTAGCTGCGCACCTGGCCTCTGTTCTCCTCCGTACCCGCACTCAGACTTCCCCAGGGGTGGACACACCACTCCCTGCTGCTTGCTGCCGCAACAACTCGTTTGCGCCTGTCCAGTGAGGACATTGTCGGTCTGGTTTTCTCTTCCTCCTTGTTCCCTCGCTGTCACTGTCGTTAACCGTCTCACTCGCTCCGGCGGTTTTCTTCCGATCGCTGCTTTGCTCTCGTTTTCCCTCCCCCCCGCTCCAAAGGCTGAAGTCCTCGCTCTTTTGGCCTAATTTTTGCCTGTTAAGAAAGGGGCGCCGGGGGTCCGAACTGGCGTTGTCCCGTTGCCGCCGCGACCAGCCTGCATCCCACGGCAAATTCCAATCGCTGCTCCGACAACGCTCGCTTTGACACTGCCGTTAGTCGACCTCGCCGTTCTGGTCCCTACAACGCGTTCGGACGAGCCCAAAGACTGTCGAGGTGAAGAACTGTGTTGCTGGTGTACCTCCTCGGGAAAGGGAAGACGGCTGCGTGCTGGCCTGCTGAAGAACCACCCCTCTCCTGGCCGTGTCCCTCTCGGGGCGCCGCGTTTTCTTCGACGGGATGGCCAACCGCATGTCGATGTACTCGATGGCCTCGGACTCCGGGTTAGGAGGCTCTCGAGGCCAGCAGTCAGCCCAAGTCTCGACAACGACGCTGCTGAACGCCGTCCACAACATCTACCTCTCCTCGCAACCATACCGCCTTGACGCCGGGACAAGTCTGGTCGTCAACACATGGCTTACGGCCTCACAACCTGGGCCGAATGGGCTCGTTGGAGGCACGGTAGACGCCGAATTAATAGCAAGGGCATGGGAACATGCTCGCCGGCGTGCTGAGGATGGCTGCATCATCTTGGGGTAGGTTGTCACCGCGCTGCCGAAATCCCTGAAAATGGTGACCTGTTTCGCCGCTAACCACTGGTAGCTCCCTCCACACATCTACACCCTCGATTCTCCGCCCTGCCCTGTCGTCTCTGCCCGTTTCTGTCCCATCCTCAATACTCCAGTCCCTGCAGGCTATTGAGCCCTTCCTCCGCTGCGTGACCCCATACAATCCCTCGACTCCGAGACAGATTGCCCTTGGTGTCACCCTGACCCTCAACCTCGCTGGGAAGATAGTTGGCGCGTCAATTGCCTTGTCACAAGGCGGCATTGACACGGAGAAGGGTCTGCTCCGCATCCCGAAAGAGGCTGGCTATCGTGCCTTCGATGTCTTCTATTACCTTCTCACCTCCGCATCTACCCCCGCCGAGCGCGAGTTCCTTGGTCTCAAGGGTGCGTCCAGCTACAACCTGCTGGCCCGCTCTGGCACCTACGATCCTCCTTCCTATCTTCCCACTGCCGACGACGGTGCTGCTGCCGATGACTTCCGCTCCGCCCTGAAAGAGATTGGTATCAAGGGTTCCGCCCACCGCAACTTCATCTCCACGCTTGCCGGGCTCTTGAAGCTAGGCAACACTGTCGACTACAGCGTCGATGAAGATGCCCTGGACGAGGTCTGTGAAGATGTCGGCGGGCTCCTGGGCCTCGAGCCCGAGGTCCTGTCGAGGCAATGCTCGACCGACGACCGTGCCACGCTCCTTGCAGGCCTATACGAAGCATTGGTGGATTGGGTCATCAGGAAGGCCAACGAGGCCATTGCCGCCCAGATGGGCCGCATCCGGGATGGAGAGGAGTCTGTCGATGGCAGCCAGGGTGGGAGGACCCCGCTGGAGGACACCGGGGATACCGTGTGCCTGCACTTCCTCGAGATCCCGGATCCCAACTTGGGCAAGGCTGTTGCGATGCGGGGCATCTTCGACGACACCCAGGGCATCAACGCCGAGATGAAGCAGGACGGCATCGGGGTTGCTCCGGCAAACAGTTCCGTTCTGCGGGAGATGCAGAACGCTGTTGCCGAGGTCGGGCCCGAGCTGGGCATCATGATTGGGTCGCTCGGAAGGGAAAGGCAACACATGTTCGAGAAGCGGGAAGAGGTCCTCGAGAAAGCTGCTCTGTCTGCGGAGGAAGACGGGTTCTTGAAGCAACTAGTGTTCCCCGTTCCCGCCGAGGGCATCAGTCTTGGCCGCAGCGGCCGTATCGACCTTCCTACGATGCTGAGCACCAGCCGCGCGTGGTATCATCTTAGCATCCACCCAACCGACGAGTCACCAGCCAGTCTGGCGGCCCTTCCATCCGTCAACTCGGCCTGGTCTGCGGGAACCGTTTCGAGACAGCTCCGGGCTTGGCGACTCCCCGAGTGGTCAAATCGGCGAAACAAACACCTCGACTACACCGTCGACTTCGACCTTGACGAGTTCGTCCAGCGCTACCGTTTTCTGGGTTGCATGGATGGCCGGGACGGGATTGAGAGCTTCATACTGGAACGCGGCTGGACCAATGGCGAGGTGGTGGTCGGCCGCGAGCGCGTGTGGATGAGAGAAAATGCCTGGTGGGAAGCCGAGGGTGTGCTTGACCTGAGCCCTGGCACCGCCGAGCGGCTGGGGAGCATGCCCAACATGATGCCGCCGAGTGGCCTCGGCACGGGCTATTCCGCCGGCGTGGGGAGCGGCTTCTTCCCGCCGCAGCCCTTCCACGACGCTTCCTCGAACGGGAGCCGCGAGCAGCTTGTCCACCAGCGGAACATGAGCCAAGCGACTCTTGGTGGCGTCCGTCCCGGGGTAGCCCCTTCTATCGCGCCTACGGCCATGACCGGCATGCGCAATGCCAACAACGGCGACTACGGGCTCGGGCACAAGGGCGACACCCACAAGGGCGATGTCTACTACAATAGCGACGGCCAGTTCGTTGGCCAACTGGACGCCGACCTCGCCGAGGGCAAGAAGATCGAGGAGCAGCCCGTCTCATCTAGCAGAAGGGCCTGGGTCATGCTCGTCTGGGCTCTTACCTTCTGGATCCCCTCCCCGCTTCTCCGGTACGTTGGTCGCATGAAGCGCCCCGACGTGCGTATGGCGTGGCGCGAGAAATTCGCTATCTGCTTCATCATCGTCATTCTGAACGGCATCATCGTCTTCTGGATCATCTGGTTCGGCCGCGTGCTCTGTCCGAACTACGACAAGGCTTGGAGCCGGAACGAGGTCAGCCACCACATGGGATCGGATGATTTCTGGGTCAGCGTCCACGGCAAGGTCTACGACATCACAAAGTTCTGGAGGCTGCAGCACGGCACCAGTGCTCGACAGACCACGAGCGATGTCATGGAGCCCTTGGCCGGGCTGGACATGGACAACTACTTTATCGTACCGCTTACGCTGGCATGTCCGGGGCTGGTGACCGACAACACGCTCCAGCTCGTTCTCAACACCACGCAGGAGTTTTCGAACGCCATCCACGATTCGGGCCCCGTATACGCGACGGATCCGAGAAGCGATCTGGTGCAGATCGATTGGTATTCCAAGAAGTTCTTGCCCCGCATGAAGGAGTACTACACCGGCGAGCTCGTCTGGGACCCAAACCAGATCAAGTCGGAAGGCGAGGACCTGCAACACATGTGGTTCCTCTGGGAGAACAGGGTGTATGACCTGACCGACTACGCGCACACTCAGGACGTCATGAACAACAACGAGCGATATGCCTTCCTCAATTCCCAGATCTGGGAGGCTATCAAGAACAACCCGGGACAGGATCTTACCGAAACGTTCACCAGCATTGTCCAGAAGTCGAGCTCCAACGACACGGAGAGCGCCAGTGTCCGCAACACGCTCAACTGCCTCAACAACCGGTTTTACATCGGCATCACCGACTTCCGGAATTCGCCCCAGTGTCAAGTGAGCAAGTGGATCCTGATTGCCTTCGCCGTCATTATCTGTCTCGTGATCGGCATCAAGTTCATTTCGGCCCTCCAGTTCGGCTCCAAGAGACGGCCGTCGCCCCAGGACAAGTTCGTCATCTGCCAGGTGCCGGCGTACACCGAAGGCGAAGACTCCCTTCGGAAGGCGCTCGATTCGCTCACGGCGCTGCAGTACGACAACAAGCGGAAGTTGATCGTCGTTATCTGCGACGGTATCATTGTCGGTGCTGGCAACGACCGTCCCACGCCCAAGATTGTCCTGGATATCCTCGGCGTCGACCCCAAGGTTGACCCTCCCGCGCTGGCGTTCAAATCGGTCGGTACTGGCAGCGAGCAGCTCAACTACGGCAAGGTCTACTCCGGCCTGTACGAGTATGAAGGGAATGTCGTGCCCTACCTCGTGGTTGTCAAGGTGGGCAAGCCATCGGAGCGGGAGAAGAGCAAGCCCGGCAACCGGGGCAAGCGTGATTCGCAGATCCTGCTGATGAGCTTCCTCAACCGCGTGCACCATCGCGCCCCGATGAACCCGCTGGAGCTGGAAATGTTCCACCAGATCAACAATGTCATCGGCGTGGACCCCGAGCTGTACGAGTATCTCCTGATGGTGGATGCCGATACCTGCGTCCGCGAGGACTCGCTCAACAGGCTCGTTGCGGCCTGTGCCAACGACGCCAAGATCGCTGGCATTTGCGGCGAAACCAGCTTGCAGAACGAGGAGCGCTCGTGGTGGACTATGATCCAGGTCTACGAGTACTACATTTCGCACCACCTCGCAAAGGCTTTCGAGTCCCTGTTCGGCAGCGTCACTTGTTTGCCTGGCTGGTATGTACCTTACGCGATACACTTCCTCCTCCGCCAACTGTGCGGAAGTCCTGACTAACCGAACTGTAGTTTCTCCATGTACCGCCTGCGAACCGCGGACCGCGGGAAGCCTCTCATCATCTCGGACGACATCATCCGCGAGTATAGCGACTGCCATGTGGACACGCTCCATAAGAAGAACCTGCTGTCGCTCGGCGAGGATCGTTTCTTAACCACCCTGATGACCAAGTACTTCCCGTACATGTCGTACAAGTTCATCCCGGATGCCTACTGCCAAACGGCCGCGCCCGAGAAATGGAGCGTCCTGCTGTCTCAGCGCCGTCGCTGGATCAATTCCACCATCCACAACCTCGTGGAGCTGATGTTCCTCCCGGACATGTGTGGCTTCTGCTGCTTCTCCATGCGGTTCGTTGTGTTCATCGACCTCTTCGGCACCCTCATCCTTCCGGCCACCTGCGTCTATCTCGGCTACCTCCTGTACCAAATCATCACGCGTACCGGGCCGTTCCCCTTGATCTCGATCATCATGCTCGCAGCCGTATACGGTCTCCAGGCCTTGATTTTCATCCTCAAACGCCAGTGGCAGCACATCGGCTGGATGATCATCTACATTCTCGCCTTCCCGATCTACTCCATTGTCCTGCCCATCTACTCGTTCTGGAACCAGGACAACTTCACGTGGGGCAACACGCGTATCGTCGTCGGAGAGTCCGGCAAGAAGCAGGTGGTCGCCGTGGACGACGAAGGATTCGACCCCCGCTCCATCCCCCTGCAGCGCTGGGACGACTACGCGCTCGCCAACGGTCTCCCCGGCCGGCGCGGCGGGCCCTCAGAGAAGATCGGCATGGACGGCGGCATGGGCGTGTACGACGAGAACTACGAGATGGACGACATGAAATCCGTCTACTCGTCGGTGCGCCAGCCCTCCGTCCTCGCCGGCCTCCCCGGCCGCGGCGCAGGCGCCTACATGCCGCCCACCCCCGGCACCCCCGGCACGCCCTTCACGCCCATGACCCGCACCAGCACCCTGCTCGGCACGCCATACACCGACAACCCCGCCCTCGCCCAGCGCCAGAGCATGATGTCGATGGGCACCGTGGCACCTTACAGCGACTTCCCCGCGGCCACCGCCCAGCGCGGCAGCGTCGCCAACCTCCCCGGCACGCTCGGCGCCGGCGTCGGCGCCAACCGCCTCTCGATGGCGTCGACAGGCATGCTGGGGCCTAGCCCAAGCCGGCTGGGCCTGCACTCGGACCTGAGCACGGGCTCGTTCAGCGGCGCCGCCATGTTGGGCACAGGTGGTGGTGGCGCGCCGGATGACGCGGCCATCATCGAGGCCATCCAGGCGGTGCTGCGGGAGGTGGATCTCGACACGGTCACCAAGAAGCAGGTGCGCGCGCTGGTGGAGCAGAGGCTGCAGACGGAGTTGGCGGGGGAGAGGCGGACGTTTATGGATCGGCAGATTGATAATGAGTTGGCGAATATGTAGTAATGGGTGTGTGGCTGGCATGTTAATAGGTTGGTATAGAAAAGGGGCCTTTTTCTTCGAAAGTTGTTTGTGTGATGGTTTCTTGGCTTGGCTTCAAAGATGAACGGGGTTTTGGGGATTTGGATCTCTCTCTCTCTCTCTCTCAGGTTGTGATCTATCTATCTGTCGATCAGGCTATCTGTCTGTCTGTCTATCCCTTGGGTAAGGTGCCTAGGTAATAATCATTGCTGTCCTTTTGCTTTGTCATCTGTGCTCTCAATTTCCCATCTCTCTTTTACACACAAAACAAACTGTGTCTCTTTTGGATGCTTGTTGACGACGTTGTACATATTTATTGCCCTTGCTCCACTTCGTATCTGTTTTGGTCAGGTCAAAGTAATGCATGGTTATCATTATGATTGAGGAAATCATGAGCCGGCCTACTGGTGGGTATTGAGAGCTATGGCTGCTTAATTCAGGGGCTAGGCAGGTTCATGTTCAAATGATGGACTGTCTTCCCGTGCAAGAAGCTTGAGTGATCATGTTACGTATGGCAGGTGGTTGGTTGGATGGGTAACGACTGTCCTGCTTGGACTAACTCTGTGGTATGACTCGTTGCTTTGCCTCGCCTCCTTCACTACCTACGTACCTCCCAGATGCGGTTGTCAGGTGAATTCTTTGCAAGGGAGAAGGATATAATGGGCTGGATGGAATGACCATCTAGATCCCTTGAAGGTGAGCCCGCTGCTCTCAATATTCAAGCAAGGCTTGCCCCTCTCCCGAGCAATGCAGACAGAGAGTGAGGAGGCGCTAAACTAGGAGCAAAAACAAAAAGTGTGGGAATCCCTAGGGAAGAAAGCAAAAGTTCATGACAAGAGTGGGATTCGAACCCACGCCCTTTCGGACTACGGAACCTCGGAGGTTGTTATTAAGGGTACACCTTAACGTAGCGCCTTAGACCGCTCGGCCATCTTGCCTTTGAACTGTTAGGCACATGTGAGCTTTGCACACATGAAGTTGTTCGCACCTATCCACAACTCCTTCCCTCATATTCCTCCAGCAGCTCCGGATGAGTTTCACTCCGTCAGCTTTCAGTCATGCCTTCATTTCACTTTCACTTCCTTTCACTTCATTCCATTCTATCTGATTTGATTCGATTTCCTCATCACACCTGCCCGCCTAACTAACTAACCACCCATATATTCAACCACTCATCAATTCTCAAACACTTCCATCCCACTCACTCCTCCCTACTTTACCTAACCTTACACAGTCAGGTTGGTAGTATTCCCCTCAGCGCTTCCCCTGGTAACCCACGACACGCACCTCCTGATCCAGCGGCAGGACATCCGGCACCGGTCCCACAGGCGTGATGGCGTGCGGGTTGATCTGGGTGTGCGAGCGCGTGTAGTGGTTCTTGATGTGCAGGAAGTTGGTCATGTCGCGGAAGGCGGGCACGTCCGGCTGCCAGTACAGGCGGCGCATCCAGCGGTGCAGCGCCGGGTAGCCCGAGCGGATGTCGCGGATGTTGCACTTGAAGTGCTGCACGTAGACGGGCTGTGCGTGCGGGTCAGGGTTTAGTTGGGGGGTGGAATGGGGAAGGGGAGAAGGGGTTGAGGGGGAGGGGGAGACTCACGTCGAACCGGATGATGGTTACGAACCTGCCGGGATAAAACGAGATATCATCAGTGTTGACCAGAAAAAACCACAGGGCTGCCTAGGCAACTCACAGCCGAATGTCGACCTCGGTAAGCGTCTGCCCGAACCAGTACGGCCCCTCGCCGGCCGTCTTCTCCAGCCACGCCTCGGCGCGGTCCAGCGCCTCGAACAGCGCCACCACATTCCGCTCGTACGCCTCCTGGGTGGTGGCAAAGCCCGCCTTGTACACGCCGTTATTGATCTTGTCGTACTGCCACTCGTGCGTCTCGTCGATCTGCGCGCGGAGATGCTCCGGGTAGAAGTCGAGGCCGCGGTATTTCTCCTCGACCAGGTCGTTGAACTTTTTGGGTGCCATCTCTAGTCAGCTCTCTCCTTACTTTCTTACTTACCTAACTTTTTTTGCGAGCAACGAGAAAAGACAGGGAAATACTACTGACCTCGGTCGAGAACATGCGCAAGATCTCGCTGCTCTCGTTGCTGACGATGGTCTGCGTCTTCTTGTCGTACAGCACGGGCACGGTGAAGCGCCCTTCGTACTGCGGGTTCGCCTGGTAGTAGATGTCGCGCAGGTGGGTGAAGTTCTCGTGGCCGGGAACAGGGTCAGGGATGACGTTCTCCCCGGCCGCGTCGGTGTCGTCGACGGTGGGGAAGCGCCAGCCTGGGGAGTACGTGGTCAAAACCAGTGTTCCGAACGAGATGAGGGGGCGGGAGCTTAGACTCACCCTTCTGTCCCAGGTGCCAATGCACAGACGAGAAGGAAATCACATCCTCCAGGCCCTTGAGCTTCCTCGCGATCAATACGCGCGTAGCCTATTATGTCCGTTACTTAGTCCGCGCACTCTCGCTCCTCACTTGATAGTACTAGAAGGAGGGACTCAACTCACCCACGGACACGCGTAGCTCACATACAAGTGATACCGACCCTTTTCAGGCGGGAACTGGGCTCCCGGTTCGCGCGAGATCCAGTTGCGGAAGGAGCTCTGCTGTCGCTTGAACTCGCCCGACGAGTCGCCGGGCTTGACCCAGTCCGTGATCTTGGACTCGGCGGAGGAGGAGGAGGGTTTGCCTCCGGGGGCGTCCTGGGCTGCCTGCAGGAGGTAAGCAATTGATCCCTAAGGTGGTTTCCCTCTCTTACTACGAGTGGTACATGTCACATCACATGATGACAACTCAACTACTCAAGATGAAAGTGCACTTGCCATGGCTGTGTAAGACCTGACTCCTGGATGCCGTGCAAGTGCAAGTAAACTCCGGCTGGATGATCCAGGTAACACAGCGCTTGAAGATATCGATCTTTGTGCCTGCGACGGAAAGATTCGTGCCCTGCGAGTTGCTGCAACGAGTGCTGAAGGTGATCCTCGGACAAGTGGCAGGTTCTCAATGAGTGGGAGGGCACGACTTAAGCTCATGAGGGGCTGTCATGTATGTCCCCTTCCCTTCCTTGACTTTGTGCCCAGAGAGGGGAGAGCAGTACTAGTGGTGTTAAGTAAGTCCGTATGTAAATACCCATACCAGCCGTACCTACCTATGTGGGTAATAGACCCTCATTCTCCATTTTCTAACTGCTTAGATTCGTCTTATATAATAGACATCAGATGGCCATTTGTCATGGTCAAATAATATCCCCACACATTTCCATCTCAATTATGTTCCTTTTGCGGGGAGCTTTCAAATGGTGACGTATGCGTAAAGTTCTCCACAGTTGGCGCAGAGGGATGAGTAAGGCACTTACACAAGCCTAAACTGAAGAACCGTTAAGATAGGCATGGTACGGATATACCTAGCCCGAAAAGAACAGGCAGCACACTCGCCAAAGCCAAGCAGATAGGTTATTCGTGCTTCGTTCTACGAAAATCTCCATCTGGAACACTCGACACCTGGATGTGCCGGACTGTGTGCTGATACATACATCGACGTCGCAACCCGGCGCAACATATGGAAGTAAACCAAACACCAAACGCAGTCATCTAGCATCTACCTCCTACCGGCACCCTTGATTCATTCCCCCTACAGTTCGCACCAGCTCAAGGAAACCCGCACCCCGTCTAGCATTTACCGAATCTTCGCCTTGATGTACGGCACCTCAACATCCTCGCCATTCGCATCCTCCACGACCACCTCAAAGATGAGCTCTGATTGATGCGACGGGATCGGCTTCTTGCTGACCGACTCCACCAGCTCGCTCAGCCGCATGCCAAGCTTGTCCTTCTGCTTGGCCGGCGGGAAGAAGGCGGCAAAGAGGAGGCTGACCCCGGAGCTCAGCATGGCGATCGTGAGGCCGCGCTTCTCAAAGTCATCGATCAGCTCCCGGAGCGTGATGTTGCCCACCTCGAACCGGTCCCAGATCTTGTCCAGCGTCACCTTGCCGTTGGGGCCCTGGTACTCGACCTTGGGACTGGGCATCGGCTCGCTGAAGCCGAAGAAGGGCAGCGCCATGTTGACGAAACCGTTCTTGTACTGCGTAATGTCCTTCTTGCCGTCAATGATCTTGTACAGCTCCAGAACGACCAGCCCAGTGACCAGCGCCGTCGTGGTGGCGATGGCAGGGATGATCTTGCCCGCAATGAACTTGGTCTTGTGCCGGTCCGCTGGCTCGATCTTGTAGTTCTCGGCCCGCAGGTTACTGGCCGCCGTGATGAAGTCGATGTGGTAGTTTGTGTCGTCATCCTTCTCGAATTCTACCGGTGTGAGCTTGAAGCCCGCCATTGTCTTGGGATCCGGCAGCTCGTTGATCAGTTTCTGAAGCTCCTCCGTATCATCGAACGCGCTGGCGCCAGCGTTCGGTTCCTAACCCGCATTAGTCACCAACTCATCAGTTTCAACTCAAAATCGCACCGAGAGAACTTACGGGGTCCTTGTCATCGGCCTGGATCTTAACATTGGCGTCTGGCGAGAAATCCGGAACGATCACCGATTCCACGGCCCGCAGATAGTCCTGCTTAGTCTTCCCCTTAACGTTAATATTGTAGTTGAAGGCATGCAGGTTCGTGGCGGCTTCGATAAAGGAGAAATGTGTCGGGTTGGAAGGGTCGAACTTGAGCGGATCCGGCGCCCGCTTGGGACCCGACCAGAAGGGTGTCCCGGTAGAGGAAACGGCGTCCTTGGGGAAGTTGTAGAGGAGTTGCTGAATAGCATTGTTGTACTGCTTCTCGAACAACATGCGAGCCCACTGAACGCAGTCCTCGAACGTCAGCGCACGCTCATTCTTCAGAAAGTCCACCAGCATCTCCAGAGTGGCCTTCTCGTTGCCGCCCTGCTTCAACGTCGTCTCCAGGTAGTTGGGCTGCGTGAGGTAGAGGTTCACTGTCTCAGCTGGCTTCACGAAGGAGCTCTCAAACAGCTCCCGTGCCCACGCGATCGTGTGTTCAATCCTGTTCGGGAAGCTGCGGAGAGTGCACATGGGGAAGGACTGCTCTGGCGGATCCTGCGACGAAGAGTACGACTCGGTAATCATAGGAAGCACCACTTGTGTGTTGCCCTTGGTTCCGAGCGTACCGCTCTCCAGGAGAGGCTTGTGGAAGAACACGCATCTCCTGTCAACATATGTCCTCGCCTCGACGTTGTCCAGCGCGTTGGTCACGCCATCCAGGCTGTGCCAGAAGTCCTCATTGAAGATGTGTTCCGTCTCCGGGCCGACACGGTCCTTCAGTGAGATAATCTTGCCGTTGAGATCAGGATTCATGGCCTGCACCGCCTTCGCCGCAACCTCGCTCTTCATCTGGCCCACGTCCTTAGGGCGGAAGAGGAACTGCCTGTTCAGGTTGCTCTTCTCGATCTGGTCATTGTCGGTCACCGTGATACGGCCGCCGGGGCCAGTTCCGAGGCCCATCATTGCCCAGTTCTTGAGCATCTCGCAGCCAATTGCTCCGGAGCCGACCAAGAACTGCCGCATGTTTGCGATCTTTTCCTGAAACTCGCGACCGAAGACCGCAATTTGGCCATCATAGCGGGAGCCAATGGGCTTGCACAACTCCTCCGAGCGAGTGCATGATGTCGGGAGCGACTCAAGCGAGTCGAAGTACATGAACTGTTTGATCGGGTGGAACTTGCCCGACACAGCTTTGAGCACCTCCTGCGCAACGAGACCGCCGAAAAATGCTGCCATGCCGCTGATATCGCCCGCCGCCTGGTAGCTGAGCTCCTTGAGCAGCTTCTCGTCGAACTCCACCTCAATGCCCTCGGCCTCTGCAAACTTCTTGGCCGAGTTGACAATAACAAGCGCATCCTCCTCGTTCATCGGCCTAGGAAGGCGGCCGTGAGTCTGGACGAAGGCATGCAGAGCCTGGAAACCGATGTGGAGCTGCTGCGGGCGATCGAACTTGGCGAAGTCGGAGATGACGAACTCTGGATCCTTCATAGCAGCAGAGATGCCCTTAAAGTCGAGGAACTTGGGCATCTTGACTTGCTGGTATAGCCCTCCCCGCTTGTACTGGCCCAACCCGGACACATCGCCGATCGAAAACGTGTAGGGTCCTTTGACGGTAACCTTCCGGGGTTCGCAGCCATTGAGACCTTCCATACCCTCGACTTCCGAGAATGTGACATAGTCTCCGTCTTCAAGCCCATGCCGGGTTTCGTCGAGCGCAGAGACCACGCCCTCTTCATCGATACCAGCAACGATGCCATTCACCGGGTTCTCGCCGGTAGCGTCAATGACCGTGAAGTTCTTGCCAAAGTCGCAAAAGACAGAACCGAAGAGACCAAAGGTGTCGGCAACGATGAAATAGATGCCCTTTTCGTGGCAATAGTCGCCGATGATCTGTTGGAGAAGGAGTGGCGTGTTTGTGAGGACGACGACTTGATACTTATCGAACTGGGACAGGTTCTCTCCGAGACTGCGGCAGAAACGATGGGTGTTAGCTTCACATAGCCCTAAACTGGCACGGTTGAGCCCCATCCCGCATACCTTGGGGACTCGTGGATGCGAATAGGCGTGTACGCATTGAGCTCGGCGACTCGGGGAGCAGTGACCTGATCGCGCGGCTTGCCGACGTCCTCGGGGCGGAGGAAGAACTGGGAAGAGAGATCTGCGATGGCGACCGGCGCCGGATCGTGGAGTGTGAGGCTCTTGACACCAGCAAGGGCGACATTTTTGGCGATCTCGACCCCGAGACCCTTGAGACCGACGATAAGCACATTGGACGCGCTCATGCGCTTCATGGCCTCGTGGCCCAGCACATAGAGCTGCCGGCTGTAGAGTGACTCATCGATTTCCGTAGTGCCCACGACCGACTCGTCCACCTGCATCCGGGTGACGAGGTCGACCTCGCCGGGCTGCGTCTTGTCCTGCATGTCCATGGTTAGAGCGTGGTCAGTCAAGCCATATGGTTGCTGGGTTGTCTTCGGTGTAGGACGAGACGGCGAAGTTGTGGGCAAACGCCAGAACCGACGCAAGCTCAAGGCAGAAGGACTCGAGCACAACTGAGGCTGAGGCCTCCTCCATGTCTGGCAGCCTGGCGGTTGCATGGACCGGGAACGAGCAGCTTGCAACTCACAGTCATGGTTCTTTTGAGGGAAATAGGCAGATCCCCGTCGGACACCTTGCGCTTCCCCAGCTTGTCCAGTTTGTTAAGGTGTAGCAGGTATGATAGAGCTTCTTGGTGATCAAATATGCGAGTAGCAGGGAGGAAGCGGATGGGGTTGTCACAGGAAAGTTCGGGTTCTGCTTCTGTTTGTGAGATGGATCAGCCCCGCCACCGGATGACGGCGGCGGGCGGAGCTGCTGTTGGCTGGGTCCACAGAGGGTAGCAATCTGCTAAATGTACATGGAGCTAACTATATTGGGCTTGTATCAAGAACAGTTGCTCTTACCTCCACTGTTCTATTTCGTTCCATCCGTCCTGTCTTATCTCTCCTTGTTTTGCTCCATTCAGGTCTTTCAACAACTGTTTTCCTATGCTCTGTTCTTCTTCTCGTCATTTATCTCTTCCATTCTCAGCTTCGTCTCCTTAGGTCCCTTCTTGTGTTGGTTTATTCCCTTCGCTAAAGACATCATGCAGCTCTCCATCCCCTACGATCTGGCTGACAAAAGGAGCTGCTTAGCAATACCACCGCCTGATGGGACGGGTGTTATGAGTGGTAACCTCTCGAACACTCGGTCAAACCATGATCCGTCGTCCGTTGGCTTCTCCAGGGACGTGGCTGCGTCTTGATTTAGGAGATATCAATGATCAATTCGACTGTGCTGAGAGCGAACCACGTTCGTCTGTGTCCTGATCCGCGAAGAAAACATGCTGTCCAGCTCATGAAGATGCCTATCCCGACAAACACCCAACCACGGGGAGCCACGCTCCCGTCAAGTGGAA
The DNA here is from genome assembly GCA_033296875.1 of Achaetomium macrosporum. Taxonomy (NCBI): domain Eukaryota; kingdom Fungi; phylum Ascomycota; class Sordariomycetes; order Sordariales; family Chaetomiaceae; genus Achaetomium; species Achaetomium macrosporum. The sequence goes on along the minus strand of MU860014.1, from coordinate 67,427 downwards.
GCAGACAGGGAAACCATTTGCACAGCGTCAGTTAATAAAAGCCGCAATACTGAGCGGAGGACTTATTGAACGGCTTTGAGATGCACATCGCTGAAGTGATTGTGTCAGACCCAGTCGAGTTCGGGCAGGTCTCGAAGAGAAACTTACAAAATCAGATCTGCATTGGGAGGGATGTGGCCGTGGAAGCCCCTGACGGATGGTTAATCTCCAGCTCAGACGCTCATCCTCCCTTCTGGATGCTCACTTCTCTCCATAAGCATAGTCACTGTCATTCGAGACATTAGATAAGCTCCCTCGCATAGCCAACACTGTAGATGCTCGGCAGTCTGCTCACCTGGTGATGTCAAGAGTCGCTTGCTCGCCGACCCTCATTTCGAGGACTGCCTCGTCCCAGCCTGGAGAGCATCAGTCGTGGGTCTCGCTGGTGAAGGAGTTCACTGTTGGAGTTGTCCCTTACCCCTGATGAGTCTGCCGATTCCAATCTCGGTGACAAAGTCACCTCGGCTGCGGGAAGAGTCGAATCTAGATGGTGAACGGGAACTCGTTAAGTTACCGGCAGGAAATAGCGGAAGGCTCGGGGGCCACCCACTCTTGTCCCTTGTTGTCTGGTTTGCTTGTGTCTTTCAGCCAGCCAGTGTATGCAATCGTCACCTTTTGGCCTCGAGCAGGTTGTGGCCCGGTGCCCTGGACGTGGGTTGTCCTGGTCACACCCATTGAGGCTCCTGGTACCTGAAACGGTGATGGAAAAGGATGCTGGAAATGCCTATGTGAGGTATCCCAATGCGATGAGCTCGTGGTATAAGACGAGCGCTAGCACTGTCCCCTGGATCGCTGGAGTCGACAGTGGCGAAATATACGTCGATGGTCGTGACAAGAGCAATGATTCCGGGAAAGGATAAGGAGCAGTTTGGGGGACAGCTCGGAAGCGGAACGCAGCAATGTTTGAGTTGATGCTGACTGACTGAGTTATGCCGGGAAGTATGAGCGTAGGTGAAGAGGGTTGGCCCGAGGAGAAGGTCCAAGTTGCCTTGGTGCAGGGAGGCACGGGCAGATATATGGAGAAGAGACCTTTGGATGAATGACAGGAGGGAATCAACAGATCTCCGTGAAAGCAAGGGTCCAGCCTCTACCCCAACGTACCTTCCATTAGGTTGGTACGGTTTGATAGGGAGTCCTTCCCCTGCATTGTGGCAATCGCTGTCATTTTGAAAAGTTCATGTACATATACCTGAGCCTGAAGTTGGCGGCTTATAAGAAAAGGGGTGGGCCGGGGGGGCAGTACCGGGACAAGCAAGACACGATGGACCTAAAGTTCAAGTGACAGATGTCTGTATGCGGACCGGCTTCCATCGTCGGTCGGATACGGATGGTACGTTGCGGAGCCAATCTTGCCTGCAGTTCTAGTCTGGGGTGCCGGTTCAAGTTGGGTTCAGTTTGCATGGTGGTGGAACTTGAGGAAGGAACTGCCCAGGTGGTTTCGGTGGCAGGAAGGAGCGATGGGTGAGCTGGTCGGCGACTTCCTGCACGAGAACATCACCGGTCTTGTCCCGGCTGGCTGCGTTGTGGTCACGCAGAACAAGATCTTAGCGCGGGGTTTCCCTTTGCCAAAGCCCCCTCCTCCCCTTTTATGCACTGGGCCACATCTGCGCCCAATCTGTCAAATGCATCTTGCATTCTCGAACATGATCATCGTGTCCAGCGCCAATGATCTGACTCCGATCGGCGCTATCTACCGAGAATGTTGCATGCGCCAAACTAGTCCTTGAGCACACCACTGTGACCTGGCCGCAGGCATGTCATCGGAGACCCGCCGGTCAGCAATCAGAGACATGCTTGGTGAGACAGAAAAAGCTCTGTCAACAAGTGGCGAGATGTATCGTTCGGCCCAGGCGCCGAGCCCGCTGCTGGGCGCCATCATCCTTCGCATTTGAGCTTTCATCAATCTGCCAGGCATAGGGCACCGAGCACACTGAGGAGGAAGGGATGAGATGAAGTTCCGGTCTCACCTTACGCTTCCGGTGAGTCCTCCTGAGCCACCTTGCCAAGTCGCTTGATGGCGTAGCCGAACCCGAGTCATGTTCCCGGACCGGATGCGGGCCGTATCTGGTGCTCGTTCCGGCCCGTCTGCTGCTTGCGACATCATACGACGGTATACACAGATCTTACCGCCCAGTCTTCCATCGCCCCATCCTACATGGACGGGACAAACACGCGGCTACCAACACAGTACCTCGTGAATCCAAGCCGCATCCGGCCGTGGTCGGACGACGAGGCGGCAGGATTCGCTGGTTGGGCGCAGACCAAGTCAACTCGGCGACCTAACAGCGGGCGCCATTGCTCCGTCGCCTGAGACTGGGGCCGACGGACCTGCATGTAGACCCCGTATGGTGGTTGGGGGTCACCGGCTTACCACCTTGCTAGATGTCATAATGCTCACTGACGGAGCCGAGAGCTTTGCCATCTCGACTTGCCATCTGCTTGACTCCGTAAGCCGTCAAGACACCGCTGAAGCTTTCCCAGCTTGGTTATTTCAACGGCATCTGCATCGCCACTTATATCCTATCGGAAGGCCGAAAGTTGAAAGTGGAGCGTCGGCGAACGAAACGAGAACCGGACCAGGTTCCCGGCGCGGATACGGTAGAAGCATCTGCTCTTCTACCACTCTCGCCAGGATGTGCCCCGCTTCGGCTGCAGTACAAGGGTTCAACGCGGGCGATGGCATATGATGTCTCGATCTGCACAACCAGGTCTGTTGCAGTGTTTACACGCACACAACGAGCACCGAATCTCGCACCGGCTAGATAGATGTGACTGATCTCGGCGGGGCGCAGGACGGCACGTTGGACGAGACATCCCACGGTCCTGACATATCGGGATGCTTTGTTGGGTAAGGAGCCGCCCTCCCAACTCGTCGACCGGTGAAGATGCCCGTCCTGTAATGCCTTCTCTGCTCTCGGCAGGGAGTGTGCAAACTCGCGGCTCCAGCCGGTGTGTTGGTGATCCTCAACATACCCCGCAGGCAGACCCGGGCTTTCGTCCACCGGATCGGCAAACCAAAAGCTGCTCCAACCGAGAGCCGTTGACCTGATGAAACCTTACTTGCACGCTGGGTAGATCATGATCATGATCGATGTTGCGGCCGATCCTGGCCCCCTTGCCGGCTGCAGTTGGGCCAAACACAAAGAAGCGGTAAGCAACATGACGCTGGGCGATCGTCTCGGGCGATCGCGGCATCGAGATGGGAGTGGTAGGTGGCCGAGAAACACGTGGAGTGGCCCAACTGGGCCACTCCCTGCGTGCTACGAGCTCGGGAGACCACTTAGCTAGACCCTGCTGGTCTGGTCGATGGCGATAGCCGGGGCGTATTGGACGCCCTAGTGTGGTCGCTCTTGGAGTGGGACAAAGAAGGATCTTGTGCTTCTTCATCTTTCCCAACTGCGTCGGGGAAAGTATGGCGCAGGTAGACACTGGTTGCCTTATATGCATCTGCCGTCACAGCAGCGCCCAATGGGCGCCCGATGGCTTTCGGCCGACCAGAACAACAGGGAAAAGAAAAGGCATCCGGCACATCATGAACACTATGAGACACCGCAACGTTGCCTCCTCCCTCAACCACAACTGGCACCTCAATGGTCAATCACGCATCCCGAAATTTGAAGGCTTGGGCGGGAATCCGAAAGGCATCCATCCGAGAAGAGAGGCGAGGCGGTCCGACGAGCTTTTCAACTCCGTGGAAGCAATGAGGATCCGATCTGATTCCGCATCTAAAAAAGCATCAAAGGTGCGGCAAGAAAGGGGATTTTAGACTGAGGAAGTCGAGCAAACCAATGCGAGGTGGAGAAGACTAGGTACTGTACCTAGCCGCCGTTCCCGCCGGGCAATGGCCAACCTGCCCCGGTCTGGCCGAGCCCGGAAGCTGCCGCCATAGGCTCCGGCGCCGGGTCGGGCTCAGATAACGGGCATTATTTCATGCCCATGTATCTTTACATAGCACACAGCAGCCATCGTTCAGGTAATGTACATAGTATAACAAGGTCGATGTCAATCTTCGCACGACATAACGTTACCGGGGAAAGCCGAAGCCAAGGCCGAATCTTGGGCGAAGATCCGAGATCAACTGAGATCTGCCGTTGTCGATCCTCGATCCTGACTATGGAGAAGAGACCAGGAAGAGAGCGGCCAGGTAAGAAGCGTGGGAAGCACACATTCTCCACTAAGAGGGCTGATGAAAACCCACATGTTTGGCTTTGAAATAGATCTCATCTTCCGAAGCAGGGCAAAGCACTGAAACGTTCGAAAGGAATCGATCGGTGGCAGGCTACGGTGAGGCTGAGGATGTCGTGCTGTGCCATCTCGTGTGTCTATGCGGCGCTTTCTGTGGGTCTTAGGTACAGTCCTCCAACATTCTGTTGGTTTGGAGAATGAGAATATCCACAAGATTTGATAGACTGCAGTTCAGAGCTCTCGCCAACCTGTTCATCTCGGATAGTCTCTGTGGTATTGGCAAGTATGCCAATCAATTACCGTAAGCCGGTGTGATCCTGTCCTGCGATCCAACCGCCAAGTCCCACGGGTTAGGCTCCATCGTCAGCCAGTTGGTGATGACGGATGGCTCGTTCCTGCAGCTGCGGCTCGGCTCACCTGTCACTGCTACGTTGCGGCCCTGTTGAGAGTGAGTTGATCAGTTAGGCAAAAGCGGTTTAATATAGCAATTCCGTTATCAAGTTGGCTCATATGCCTCCGGATATGACAATGGTGTATACAGGAGCGGTCTTGTTGCCGACTGTGCCTGTGCCTGTGCCTGTGCCTGTGCCTGTCGGATACAAAACTGAATATTAGGTAGTTTGATCTCGGTATCATGGATGTCTTGCGGCACATAAGTCTGTTAGTATGTGAGCCGCCCACACAAATCACCTCGTCTCACCCACCTCACCTCATGCGCATCACCTGACTGGAGGAAGAAAGATTCAGATGAGCGACAGGCGGGGCGTATCGGTTAGAAGGGGCACAGAAGGTGCCTGGTCCTGGAGGTGAGGATCCCCTGAGATGCGAGCGTGCGGCGGTGATGAGTGAGTCCAGGAAGTTGGGAGATCAGATCCCTTCTCTTGCCCATTTGGACACTGAGGGAGTCAGTGCCTCCGTGGCCATCCCATCCTCCCTGCCCGTAAGGCTGTTGAAACCAAACACTCGATAGTGGGAGAGTCTGGTCAGCTTCTGTGTTGAATTCAACACACGCTACGGATAGGGCTCGCGGCTTGCGGTTCGCTTGCTACCTGACACGGATTTGGAATGACGACATCCCGTCGTCGATCGTCGGGAGCGCTGAAGATGGTGGCTATGCTGCGAAAGCAGGAACCATCAAGCCACAGCGGCGCTGTTGCCGACGTTGGTTCGAACTGTGAGACGATTCAATGACTCGTGCTTTGGGCTTGAGTTGGATGCAATATTCCTGAAAGCAGCAATTATCGAATCCATCGCCTTTCCGTAAACGATAGGTGCGCCGTCTGCCAATGCTGACACACATGGAAAGGGTTCTCATTGTGGTCAGTTCCAGCACGTGTTTTGTCAAGGCACATTTCTTGGCGCGAGCCAAGTCTGTTTGGCCTGGCATCTTTGTTGTCTGCCGTTCCCGTTGGGTCCAGCGTTTCGAAACAACAGGCCGGATCTCTGCGCGACTCCGTCACCTGCCAGGTCATTCACTCCTGCGATTGAGATCTCAGAAAACCAACTCTTGTCCGGAGAAAATGTTTGATTAAGCCACAGTTCGGTTTGCCGCCCACCCATCTCTATCCGCTTACACACAAAGTCATGCCCTCGGCAGCCGTGCTCTTCCTGCTGGGCGCCCAGTGCGGATTGGGCGACATGGACGTTGCGCGGAGGTGCCATCCACCACCAGTCCACCACCACCCGCAAGACCCCAACGAGCCGTGCCCGTCCATTGCGTGAGCAGCAACCACAGCTCGGTGGGGTTCCGTTGCGCCCGCCCGTGAGCCGACGTGCGAAGAGTACGTAAGCTGGTGGTATCGACACTGCTGCGCAACAAACATCTGCAGCTTGCGCGCGGTCCGTCGGGAGAAATACGATGGTCTGTCGCCTGATTTTCTCGGCGCGCGGTCGTTTAGGTGAAGAGCCCCGGTGCATTGGCGAGCAAAATGGGGATCAGCGTGTTTTGCACTGCGATATGCAGCAAGGTCTTCGACGGAAGCAACGCGTGTTTCTCTCTGCTGCTCGGTTCATCAAGATCGATGTGCCGAAAACAGTGCAGCCTCTTCAGAGAGCAATTGAGCGTATGCGAGTCCGAAATTGATTCTTTCTGCCGCGATGCATGGGTTCAATGCATGGCGGAACTGTGCAATATTTCCTTTAGTGGAGACGCTATAGCACGCTAGCCAATCATGTTGGATTGGCGTCGCCCTGCTTGACTGCTCCTTAATAACGGCCAAGGTTGACAGTACCAGCCCATCCTACTGAAGAGGCCAGATGCTGCACTCCACCAAGAAGTTTTATGTACTTTTCAGCCTATTTTCAGCCAAAAGAACCTGCCCTTTTGGATCGCGAAGCGCTTTGGTGGTGCCTGCATTTCCAGTTCATCGCATCTCCAGCCTGTGTCTCCGTTTTCCCCTTTGCGTATGACTCAATTTGCATCTGAACTCGGTGCATCCTCAAGCCTGTAAACTACGTGGCTTTGCCAAACGCAACTCTGGCTTGTTTTGAGATGAGCGCTCGTATCCGCGATGTTTCTTTCATGTTCGAATCCAAGAACTCCCGGGGCGTCGGAACGTTATCGCCGTTTTGTCGCTGAGCGAGGCTCCGTTTTAGCGAGATAGGTTAGGAGTACCCTTCCGCGTTCCCTAGACGCAACTGTACTCGACTTTCTAGCAGACCCACTGTGCCCCTGGCCAGACGCAACCTGGAAGCGCTCAGCGCCGGGGACCCTGGCGGGTGCAATCTGCCCGTTGCTACCCTCTGCTTCTTGGTCCGGCACCCTTGCGGCGCTCCGCCCCAAAGCCCTTCCAGTTCCAGTTTCCCCCTCGGTGCCCCTTGTTGTTTCTTCCGCTTTGCTTTGGGAGCGTCTCTGCGATTTCGTTCGTTCCGTTCCCTTCGAGACAACCCTTCCTTTCCCTTTCGCTTCACTCTGTCAACATCCCGCTCCGGTGATTTCCCTCGACGACGTCCTTCCACGTGGACTGCCCCGCGACTCGACGCCGGATCAGCGCTTCCCCGTCGTCGTCGTCCGAGCTTTGCGACTTGGGACCTGAAAGAAGGACCCTCCCGGAACGCCAACCAACCGTGTGCTCCCGATGCCCGCCCTGTCATGACCCATGAACGCGAGCTCCCGACGCCACGAAGGTGAAGACACGATAGTTCGAAAAACACGATCAATTTGACGATATTTCGTCGAGTCGCTCTTTTATACGCAATCCATCGTTTTGCCTTTGGAGGGACTCACCCCGAGTTCCCTCGAGTCGACAATTGTGAGTTTGATCGAGAACTGGGAACGGCGGCAAATGTAAGGGTCGCCGGGGATTTGAAGCGCATCAGCCATCGACCATCGGTGGGACGAGCAGGGAGAGCAACTCCCAGCTCTCCATCGCGCCCAGGGAGGCTTCCGATGTGTGCAGGTCGATCTTGCGGATCATCAATGCCGGGGGGTTCTGGAGAATCAGCTCTAGGAAGCAAGGTTACTGACAAGCTTTGAATCAGAACCGCACTCGTTGACAACCTTTGTCAAGTACACTCATTACGATTACCCTGACAAGTGAGTGTCTTCTCTCCGTCGCTGCGGCTTTCGTGGCCACTGACATGGCATCTTTCTGCGCGTGCAGAGCCTAAACTCCTTTCGTGTGACGCCGCCCTGCGCGACAATCAATTCAAGGACGAATACTCAGCGCGCATGGTCGAGACTGCATAGTGAGATAGAATGAGAACGGCTTCAGCGTTGGCCGCCGCGCTGGTGGCGGTCTCGTCGGTGCTGGCTAGTCAGGACGCAGCAAAGCCAAAGTATTATTTCCCGAGCCATGTCAAGCGGCAATTTATCAACGCGACAATAACGTTGCCTGAGGGTCTCTTACCGAGCTCAACCTCTGAAACGACCAGGCTGGAGACCAGCTCGAACTCGGATTCATCCAGCGACGTGAGGGTGACAACAATCATCATTTCGAGCACAATTGTTGTCTCGCCACCACTACCGACGTCGACTACGAACTGGGGGTCATCTTCACCTATAGATAGCTCGTCTAGCAGCGATTTCTTAGGCGGCATTATTTCTCCGAGCGATAGCTCTTCGAGCAGCGCATCTTCCAGTGACGTCTCATCTGGCAGCAGCGTTTCTTCAAGTGCCAGCTCATCGGCCAGTTCCCCTGCTAGCGATAGCGCGCCTGCCGCTCCCTCATCGACTGAGACTTCGTCTGATAGCAGCTCTGCGAGTGAGAGCTCCTTTGCCGGTGCTTCTTCGACGGAGACCACACCTGGCAGCACCACCTCTCCTGCTCAAAGCTCGTCTGTTCCAAGCTCCGCTGCTGAGAGCTCCGCTGCTCAGAGCTCATCTGCTCAGAGCTCCTCTGTCCGAAGTTCATCTGGCGATGCCTCACCCAGCAATGCCCCAACTAGCGACGCCTCGACCCGTGTGCCCGAGTTGCCTTCGTCGACGCTGGTGCTCCCGCTTCCTGACACCAACAGCACCAGCAGCTCTGCTAATGGAGCCACGACAACTCGCTCGCCCGACTTGCCTTCGTCTACGCTGGTGCTCCCGCCTCTCGACACTAGCAGCACTAGCAGCCCCGCTGTTGGAGCCACGACAACTAGCGAGTCCGACCTGCCTTCGTCGAGCCAGGTGCTCCCGCCTCCCATCACCAACAGCACCAGCAGCTCTGCTGAAGGATTCTCGAGCAAAGACGTCTCGACATCTCAGCAGGACCCTCCGGTTCCGACGACAACCTCATCCGAGATCCTCCTGGCTCCTACCGGCATTGTTACGACGAGTTCATCAAGCACAAGGGAGCCAGGCAACCCTCTCAGCTCCCTCTTGAGCGATATTAACTCGGTCATCACTAGCGTGCTTAACCCTACTCCGAATACGACCATCTCTCTGATTCCCACGTCCCTCATTACTGGGCCGGGTACGGGTCTCACGACAAGTGACACTCCGACAGAGACTGTGCCGCCAACGACGGAGACTTCGGCCGCACCTCCCACCACAACTCCCACCAGTGATCCGCCGCTACCTCCGGTTACGAACACGACTATTTCAGCTACTGAAACCAGCAGCAGCACTGATGTCCCGTCAGGGCCTCCCACCACCACGACACTACCCCCCGGATCTGGAAACAACACAACGACAACGATCTCCACGGAGCCGCCGATTACTTCGTCGAACAGCTCAACCATTCCGACCGGCAGCAGCAATAGCACGGTGCCGCCTGAGACATCATCGGCCACCCCGACCCCCACCACCACCGTGATCCCTACTACCATCACTAGTGCCACGCCTACCAGCACCTCGACCAGTGTTTCTGTCGCGACCGAAACCTCTGAGACGGGAGTCACGAGTATTCCCCCTCTGAGTACAGTTACTAACTCGGAGCCATGGCTTCCCACGACGATCATTGTGGACACGAGCTCGACCTCTGCCTCGGGAGTGGTGCCGACGACAGCAAGCGGCATTCCGACGTCATATCCCAAGGCGATTCAGCCCAACTCTGGAACGGACAGCGTGCCTGAGGATACGATGCTCATCCAGATCGGGTTCCTTGAAGGATACAAATATCCGTTCGTGGTAAGCAACGACAGGGCGGCGGCCCAGATTTTCAATCTGCTGCCCAAGGCTCTCAGCGACGCTGGTGGGTTTGATATCAGCAAGGCCGAGGTCAAGCGCCTTGTTCCCCTGGATACCCAGAGCTCGCTCGGCTACCTTACGACATGTGCCGTCGTGACGTATCCGATCAGCATGGTATCTACATTGTCGTCTGATATCGGGCTGCCCAACTCGAAACTGTACAACCACCCCGACAAGCTCATCTACAACCTCACGCAGCAGATCAACCCGGCGATTCCCATCACTCTGGGTGCGTATCCCGACGGTCTCGGCGGCGGCGATGCAGGTAGCAGTGGTGGTGGCAGCAGCTCTGGCGGTGGCACCAACAGCGACCCGTTCAGCGGCGGCGGCGACAGCAGCTCCGGCGGCTCGAGCAGCGCGAAAGGCACAACTGCCGGCATTGTCAGCGGCGCGGTCGCGGTGGCGGCAGCATACGGCGTGGTCATGTTTGTCGTCGCGCGGCGATACAAGCGCAAGAAGCAGGCGCACCGGCGGGCCAGCTCCATCAGCAACCCGTCCGAAATGAGCGAGGCCGGCCGCGGGAGCCCCGCTCTCATGGGCGGCGCCCTGCTGAGCCGTGATTTCACCAGCAGCTACGGGGCGAGCTACGGGGCCACCCAGCCGGGTGGCCGGGACAGCCACGGCAGCGGGAGGAGCGGCATGGGCAACTCGGGGCGGACGCAGTTTATCTCTGCGCCCGTCGCGGCAGAGAACTCGCTCGGCTGGAACTGATTTGTCCAATCAGTTCAAGTTCCGTGCCCCGTCCTGTGATGACCTAGACTGAATCCCGATCTGCCATGGCCATGTTTTCCATACTCTACGTCGTTTTCCCGATCTCAACCACAAATCTCTCACCATCGAATGACGTTGAAGGATCCGACAGTTTTTACGCTTCGATACCCCTCGGCAGCGGTTGCGGGTTTGGCTCTTACGCAAGCGAGCGTGGCGTTTCGTTTTGCCTTGCATCCGCTTTCCGGGCCCTTTTTGTTTATTCTTATTTGTTTTTGGCCAGCATCATCTACTTCAAAAGCTCAAATCATATCAACTCCATCTACCTACCTATAGACAGAACCAAGGAACGGCAACCCCCTGACCTGATGAGACCCAGACCAAGGTAGATTCAGAGTCGGGCACAAAAAGCCAGGGCGGAATCCTTGATCGATCTTCAAAGACATTTTTTTCTATCTTCTGCGCTTGTCTTAAATCTAAGCTTCTTGGCCCACCACCCTGATGACCGGTTCCTTGGCTGGCCCCTCCGTAACCTTGTGTATATCAATCTACTACTCTTGGGGAACTGGACAAGGCCGGTCGGATTTTATCTACTAATTTTTGTGTTTTTCCCGCCTCCCCTTCTCCCCCGCACCATGTCATTTCAGGGCTTCTCTGCCTAGGGAGGGATATACGGTATAAAGCTTTTGGATAGGGATGGAACCTGGAATGCGAAGACGGCAGACCCACCACATACGCCTTTTTTGGAAACCTTCTTGCGGGTCTGTCGTCTGGTGATCGGGGAGGGTTTTGGTATTATTTAATTACTTTTTTCCCTTTCTTTTCTTTGTCTGTCGTGCTCGTGGTACTGTGATTACGCTGAAGAGGGGGCGAGGCTGGGCGAGTTGTCTTGAATGGCGTGGAGGTGTGTGAATGGATGGGGATGGGATGGGAAAGTGACGGGAGGAGGAGGAATAACTTGGCTGTTGGGGAGTCGGGCGGCAGGAAAGTGAGAGAGAGAGAGAGAAAGACGGGGAGGGAGAGAAAAGCTTTCAGAAAGGGACGCTGCGAGAGTTCCATATCAATCGATCGATCAGGGCAGGAGGTGAGGTGAGGTGAAGTGAGGTGGGTGACTCCAAGGGGAACGCGGGCTCTGGGAGGAGATTCAATTCATTGCGTCTTGTTTTCTCAGAGGTCCTGCGGCTGCTCTCTGCGCCCTTGGTCTCTGGTAGGTGGTGTGTGAAACAATCCATGCCTGCGACTGTAGTTTGTTTGCTACACAAGTACTCTACTGTATGTAGGTACCTTACCTTAGCTTTACCTTTCCTTTTGCTGAGCAGGCGCCCGGGCAAGATAGATCAAAGCTAATATGTCCGCCGAAATTGTCTCCTTGTTGTGAGTTGATATATTCGTGTTTCCGCTTAATGGATGGGGTTGTTCCGATGGTCCGATGTAAGTGACAGTGGACTTCGTGATAAACCGTCCGAACTGATTTTCGCATTGAAGTCCTGAATTGGACCGGATGATTGGCGACAGGATCGACGGCAGTTATCAGATGAGTGCAACCAAGCGCGGGGTTCCATGTCTGCACAAAACGGCGAGCAGCAACGGAGCAGGTGCATGGTAACGCGAGCTGGACTGGGCTGATGGCATGAGCTCATTCCCGCCTTTCCTTCAACAACCTTACACAGGAGAATCGGTAACCTAAAAACTCCGCAATACCTATCTATGGCTGTTCCGTAGTAGGATATCCTTCTTGATCGGTGGAAAGACAAAAAGAATCAATTCATCCTGGTCATTCTCACGCTCGTCGCTCGGTGCTGTCAACGGAGAACGGCGGCTCCACCCGCTGAACGGTGGACCGCTGGACTCGTTTCATCGCAAGACAAACGGCCCTTATAAGCCAGGGATATATGGATTTCGCAATGTCATCGGATCGAGCGGGGTTGACGAAGGCGGCATCGTCGCGCGGCATTGGGGACGGCAGTCGTCGTGATCATGATCGGGCTCGGCCGTCATTGTCAACCACTTCGTCATCTTCTTTAGAAGGAGCGGGCGCGGGAGCTCTGGAGAAGGGCAGGGGATTGACCCCTGATACCAGCTCGGACGACGATGATGATGATGGTGATGAAGATGCGGACGATGAGGCGGAGAAACGAAGTGTTGAGTGGTGTAAACTTCAAGATGGAGTAGGAAGGGAGCATAAGGAAGGGGACGGAACGTTGTATACCGCAGAGGAAGAGCAGGCTGTCATCGCCAAGTTTGATCGGAGACTGGTGGTTTTCATGGCCGTGTTGTATCTGTTGAGTTTCGTGGACCGGTCGAGTACGTCCCGTTGCCCCTCCCGTGCAACTAGTGCTCCACGCTGACAAGTTGTTTGTCTCAGACATTGGCAATGCCCGCGTTGCCGGCATGGATGAGGACCTGCAGTCGGTCCCGCCCCGCGATGGCTGGTACGAATGGTCCCTCGCCGCCTTCTACATCGCCTACATTGGCTTTGAATGGATGTCGTTGCTGTGGCGGATAATCCCGGCACACATCTACGTCGCTGCACTGGTTCTCTCATGGGGTGTGGCGGCCTCGCTGCAGTCTGTGGCCGTCAACTATCCCATGCTGATCTTCTTGCGCACGCTGCTCGGGATTGGAGAGGCGGGCTTCACCGGGGTGCCGTTTTACTTGTCGTTTTTCTTTAAGCGGGATGAACTGGCATTCAGGACGGCGATTTTCATATCAGGTAAATGTCTCTTAAGAATTCCTCCAACCCGTCCGAGTCCTGACAGAGCCAAACAGCCGCCCCGCTAGCAACCTCTTTCGCATCCTCTCTAGCCTGGGTGATCCTGACGCTCGCCGAGTCCGGCCCCATCGCCCCCTGGCGCCTGCTCTTCCTCATCGAGGGCTTCCCCTCCGTCGTCGCGGCGGCCCTAGCCTGGCACATCATCCCGGACTCGCCCCAGACCGCGCCATACCTCACCCGGCGCGAGAAGAAAGTTGCCCGTCTGCGCCTCCAGCACGAGAAACGCACCATCAGTAATAACCGAAAAGAAAGAAGAACCTCGGCCGCCCTCGACACCCTCTCAGTCCTCGCCGACCCAGCCGCCTGGCTCACAGCCGCAATCTTCTTCCTTGCCAACATGGCCTACTCCTCCCTGCCCGTCTTCCTGCCGACAATCCTGCACGCCATGGGCCACTCCGCCCACGCGGCAAACGCCCTCTCCGCCCCGCCCTACCTAGCCTCCTTCCTCCTCGTGCTCGCCACCGCCCACGCCTCCGACACAACACGCGTCCGCTCGCCCTGGCTCATCGGCCACGCTCTGGCCTCCGCAGCCGGGTACGCCGTGCTAGCTACGGCCACGGACCTCGAACCGGGCAACAACAGCAGCTGGTGGGTGCGCTACCTGGCCGTCTTCCCCGCGGCGGCGGGCTTCTTCAACGTCGTGGTCTTGACCATCGCATGGAGCATCAACAACCAGCGCGGCGAGGCGCGGCAGGGGGCTGGGTTTGCGCTGCTCCAGGTCGTCGGGCAGTGTGGCCCGCTGGTCGGGACACGGCTGTACCCGGACCGGGACGCGCCGTATTACGCGCGGGGGATGGCGGTGTGTGCCGGGGCCATGCTGGGCGTGGCGGTGCTCGCTGGGGTGCTAAGGTGGTGGTTGCGAAGGGTTAATCGGCGGTGGGAGAGGGAGGAGGAGCAGGAAGGGGCGGGAGGAGGGGGTGATGGTGCGGGTGAGGAGGGGGAGGCTCTTGTTGGAGGAGGAAGAGGAGGAGGGTATGAGGGGAGGGGGCCAAAGGGGTTTCGGTATATGTTATGATCTATGTGAGCTGGGGTTTGGCTGGGATGTTATCGACAGTTACACCGGAATTGGATATGAAAAGGGCAAGCAACTGTTTTGGCATTTCTGGATATGGAGGCTCCGCGTCAGCTCATAGACTCTGTTTTGGTTTTTGAGTGTATAAACTACAAGCTGGCTGGGGAAAGCCATATGTAAGGATCTAGAGTCAAGCTTTAAGGAGGATCGTCTTAGTCCTAATCCCCAAGTCTCGGTATGCATGGCAATTACCGCACCCTAGAGAGCATGCATTTTTGCGTCGGGAACACACTTTTGAGGTTCCATGGGCGAGTCCCTGAGGCCGAAGCTCTATCACGAAGAAGACCGAGTGACCCAAGATGTCTAGAGGTTTTGTGGTGCTGGCGAGAAGCTCGGCCACCAGGATGTGACCTTCAATCACCTGAGCTCGTCCTCCACGCAGTCACACTCCCTCAGTTCTGATCGAAGGCCCGTTGGCAGGAGCCAGGCGAAACGGCGTCCTGGGGGTCCTCCCTTGAAGAAACGGTATCTCCACCATCAACCAACCACCCTGGCGTCAAATCCCAGCCTGGCATGTTCCCCGTCCTTCTGCCCTCTCACGCCATCGTTCTGTGGGAAGGTTAATCCCAGAGGCTATGTGCTTTTCGCCTAGGACCGGATTCGCTGAAAGCCGCCGGTGGAAACGCGCCCCAGGAATCTTGTTTCTGGTCTTGTCCGATCCGAGACGCCTCGAGAGAGGGATGCTGGCCCGCCAGGAGCTAACCGCTAACGGGTGTAAAGAAGAACTTTCAAACAGCCCACAATCCCCTCACGGCGCGGCCATCTTCATCTTGACCATAGCCATCTCAGAGCTCTTGGCCCACGTGCCATCCGGTTTCTGGCGATAGCACATGAGCTTGCCCTCGTCGCCCACACTGCCGAGGATCTGCCCATCGTCATCGAACCCGACCCTCCACACCGGCGTTCGATGACTATCCAGCTTCGAGATCTCCGTCATGACATGCCTGATGCGCCCGGGCAGATTCCCCGTCCTCCGCTCCAGGTTCTCCCTGCTCGGATCCAGCCCGGCCCGAATCGCAGACGACGCCATCAGCGAGGCCCGCGCCGTACCCGTACCGCTGTTGTTCTCTTCGCCGCTGCGCCTGGGAGCATGCTTCTTGACCCTCTCGGCAGCCCACTTCCCCCTTTCACCCTCACCCTCACCATCCTCTCGTTCAGGCGACGACGGGACGGCATCCAGCCGGAAAACCCTCACAAACCCGTCCTGGCACGCCGTGGCGATGACATCGTACCCGCGGATATTCCCCGGCGCCCAGGCCACGTCCCGCACCAGCCCGCGATGCACACCCACCACCTCGGCCGCCAGATAGAACCCCTTCCACGCGGCCGCCACGCCCAGCGACGTGCGGATCATGTCCCGCGTCCGGTACACCCGCACCGTGTCCATCACCGCCACCACCAGGCCGAGCGCGTCCGACGGCACCCCCGCCCGCAGCGCTGTGTAGCACACCTCCGGGTTCGGGTCGAAGCGCACGCGGAAGGACGTCTCCTCGCCGCGCGCGGCTACGGGCGGGGTTCGCTGCTGGCTTTCTTCTCCTGCCGCTCCTGCTCCTGCGCCTGTTGTTGCTGCTGCGGCTGCTCCTCCCCCTCCTCCTCCCCCTCCCGTTGCAGTAGTAGCAGTAGAAGCACCAGTTGTTGATGTTGTTATTGGAGTGGTTGTGGTGGTGGTGGAAGAGAAGCTGATGATGCTCGTGTTGGTGGTGGTGGTGGTGGAGAACTCGTCGAGCAGGGTGAACTGGGCGAGGTTCTCGACGCGCTCGTTCTCGTAGACGGTCAGGCTGCCGTCGGCCGAGAGAAGGGCCAGGTAGGTGATGTGGGAGTCGTCGAGGTGCTTGATGGAGAAGGAGCGGTATGGCGAGCGCGGGTTGCGGGTTTCGAAGGCCGGTTTCACTTGGGGCGCGCTGCCTCCTCCTCCCGCTCCTCCTCCTCCGGCGGCTGTGTCGGAGGACGGGGGAGGGACCGGCGCCGGGCTGCCTGGGCCGGTGGTGGGCAGGCCCGGATTGCTGGTGGTGGCGTGGGGGTAGAGTGAGCGCGCGGGGATTGTGATCAGGGGCCCGCTACGGGTGGATTCGCTGAAGCGGCGGCCTTGGGCGGCGGAGGGATCTTCGGCCCAGAGCTTGAAGCGGCCCTCGATGCCAAGGGAAGCGAGAAGATTTGGGTAGATGATTGTCGGGAGCCATTGGATCTACGCAGGAGAGAGAGACAAGACCAGCTGTCAGCGGGAAGGATGAATGAGGGATGACGGCACGAGATGAACAAAAAGAAATATGAAATACCTCGAGAATCTCACTCGCATGGGCAGCCCACGTGTCGCACAGTCGCCAGGTGCCGTCCTTGTGGCGGTTGAAGACGCGGATCCTGCCATCGACCGACCCCGTCGCGCAGCGGTCGCCGTGGCCGTTGAAGGCGACGGCCTGCACGAGGTCCTGATGCCCGTGCTTGATAATGGTCTCGAAGCTCGGGCGATCGTCCACCGCCGGCGGGTCGTTCAGGAACGCGGCCGCTTTGGACATTTTGATCTGGTTCGCGGCGTGCGTCTGTCGTCACTTCCAGTGGATTGGAGGGGTTGTTGCAGAGGTGCACACTGACATCAGACGGAATTCGATTGAGCGCGAAACAACGTTGGGCCCGCTTCCTGCAGGGCCTAGACCCCCCGAATTTCAGGGGTCATGGTCATCACCCACCTCCCGGCTGCGTGAGTGCTCCCAAATGCAAAACCCCGGGCCTGATCTATGTCGGTCTACCATACGAGGCAAACATTATACACTTCGCAGCAAAAGAAACAAGGACGTGAAAAACTAACTCTGGCCTGCTATGCTCCAGTTGTCCTGCTTAAAGATTAGCAAGGCCAACCGGTGCCTCACAAACAAGCCAAACAGCCCCACAGCTGTCTGCATCGCCGTGATCTCCAGCGCCAACCGGTCCTCGCGCAGCGGGCCCCTCCACACCAGCCAGAGGTTCAAGATGGTGAAATTGCTTGTTTCAACCAGCCGCCCCTCCTCGTCCAGCGTCACCCGCAGCAGCCTCAACTTCCCCAACAGCTTCAGCCCCCAGGCGATGGGCGGCTTCGGCTGCCGCGCCGGCGTCCACGGCGTGACGCTCGGCTCCAGCAGGCCCGTCCGCGCATTGAAGCGTGGCAGGCGGTGGCGCGGGCAGGGCACAAGCCCAAAGATCTGCGGCGTCGAGTAGACAAAGTTGGCGATCTGCGGCACCAGCAGCAGCACGAGCGTCTTGCTGAAGTGGCCGAGGATGCTCACCACCACGAACACCATGCCGGCGAAGTAGCAGTACGTGTCGCCCACAAACACCCGCGCCGGGTACCAGTTGTGCCAGAGCAGGGCGAGCGACACGCCCAGGAACGGCAGCAGGAACGAGAGCGAGAACAGGTGCGAGTCGGTCGCCGGGTGCGGGTACGGGGTTAGCAGGTAGAGGCAGTCGTTGATGGCCAGGAGCAGGGCGATGACGATGGACTGCGCCACCTCGATGCCGTTGATGCCCGCTAGGATGTTGATGCTGTTGGGGCTGAAGATGGCCACGCCCGCCATGTAGACGTAGTAGAGCGCGCCCAGGTCGAGCAGCTGCCCGAGGTAGGGCTGCAGCTGCATGGGGATCACGATCGAGGTGACGCCGAAGTCGACGCGGTAGACGACGAGGAGCGGGATCGCGGCAAAGGCCGGGATGAAGAACTTGTGCCGCCAGCGGATGTCGAAGAGGTCGTCGGCAAGGCCGAGAGACGCGATCGTGTGCAGAGAGACGATGGCGGAGAGGTACGAAGAGAGCTGCATCGGTTAGCAACCCAGCGTGCCTTCTTGATCGGGGCGCAACACACCTTGCTGTGCGGGAACCGGTGCAGAAACCGGCCCTCCTGCACATGCTCAACCGGCAGCACCACATCCCGATTGCCGCCGCCGCTCGTCGCCGCGACGACATCCTTGTAGAATGCGAACGGTATGAACACGATGATGGCAAACAGGTATACCGCGGCGCACACCGCACCCATGCATTCGGGAATCTCCCTGCGGTGGTGCTTGCTCATGTCGACGCCCTTGAAGCCGGCCTTGACGAAGGTTGGCCCGAGCCAGCGGATGAGGGCGAACGAGGCGCAAAAGGCGAGCCCGCTCAGCGCGAGCGACACGATGAGCGGCTTGTCATCGCCCTGGAACGCGTTGGCAAGGATGGCGACGCAGGCGGCGGCGAGCGCGAAGAGACTGAGGCGCTCGGTGCGAGACAGCGACGAAGAGCTCATGGCTGGCTGCTGGCGACGCTCATCTCATGGCTGGAGATATGCTTGGCCGAAGCCGTCTTGCTTTGCCGGGGGAAGGAGCGGAAGCTTCAATGTAAATATAACTGTGGTATACAGTACAACACATATGAAGACAGATTTCAGTTAAGACGGGATGACGAAATGTCAAGACGCCAGCAAGGACCCTGACGGCCCCACTTCGACAATTATGTACAATACGATGCTGGTTTGTTTGTTAGTTCGGAACATCCCCCCACAAAACTTTCCCTTCTACGGCAGCTGCCCGTGGGCGATGCGGCTAACCAAATCCCTCAGATCAGACCCACACCCCGATCTTGAAGAGACCGGCTATGGGCACACTCAGCTTGCTGCTTAGGAGCAGACCGGCTAACCTATGCGAGCATGGCTTAGGGAGCGCACAATCTAGAAGGGCTAATGTGATGGGACTTGCAGTGTTGGGTATGCCTTCGTATTGTTGTGGTTGCGCGAAGGATAGCAACTGTGGGCCAGACAGGGCGGACGGAAATACAGCCCTGACTGCAAGCACTGACCACGTGAGTCAGTGCAACCCTAACCCTAGCTACGTACATGATGTCGCAGGCAACGCCTGTGACAGGATGGATGGATGGAATTTATGTGTACGGATCCGCACTGTGGTGGAATGGGTAACTTTTGTTCCCCTGTTCTGGTACCGACAGGGCTCCTGATTGGTGGGCGGCGAGTGAGAACGGGGCTGACAGCAGCTGGCAGGAAAATGCAAGGGCCCTGGTCGGTACCCGAGCAGGGGATGAAACTTTTGCTCGCAACCACAGTATTCCGCTCGCAGGGGGCTTGACACGCTAACTACATCTGGTTCCCCCCCGTTTTGCTCTCAATTCACACGAGCCCGCTTAAGGCAACCCATCGCATGCCTCTACGACCTAAACTTCACGATCCAGGGGCTGACGTTGAAAAGGCACTGCAAAAGATGAATATGTCTAGGCAAAATCGACAAAAATTAGACTCGGATACCGGGAGTCGAACCCGGGGCTGTTGAGAGAGCAGTCACTGCTGAGCAGTGAGAGTCAACGATGTTACCGCTACACCATACCCGATTGGATCGCGGATGGCTTCCGATGCTTGCTGGAACCGACGGAACGCTCTCTGATACAGGACTGCTTTTGCATTCAATGTTCAAACGGTTCTCTTTCAGGAGGTAAATCGCTTTCTCATTCTAACTATCCGCTCCAGCCAAATGTCACACAGCAGTTATCGTCTCACATAGTAGGGTCGGAATAGCGTCGCCTTCGTCTGCCCCGTTGCATCAGAACAGCCACAGTCCCCTTTCATCCCCCACCCCCGGCTCTCCTCTCCTTATCCTTCCCTACCTTAATTCCACCAAAAGCTCACACTAAAACTCACACTGAGCCCCCTCACATAATGCCACCACCCAATGGGTATATACAACACCTCCCCCTCGCCGAGCACACAATCGAGGTACTCGACCTTCTTAAACTCTTCTTCCTCCTTTTTCAGTTTCCCTTCTTCACTCCCACCCCCTTCCCCATCCCCTCCATCCTCCTCATCTTCCCTATCAACAGCCCGACAATCCCACCCTTCAACCACCCCAACGTCCCACCAACTCGTATTCCCCATCTCCACGCCGCCCTCCTTGCCCCTCGCCCTCATGGCCCGGGCATTCCCCACCCACGGCGCGTACAAGCGCACATACTTCCGCCCGACGACCTGCGCCAGCAAGTTGTGGTACGGGTCGGTGTGCAGCGGCGTGATGGTGCCCGCGGGCCCCAGCCAGGCGTTCAGCTGCGGGCCGTCCACCAGCTCGGGCTGGTTTTGCGCAGGGTCGGTCGGGTGTGGCGGCGGGGCGGTGTAGCAGAGGTCTGGGATCAGGATGTCGTTGCGCAGGGCGGGGAGGTGGGTGAGGAGCGGGTGTTGGGCTAGATAGCCTGTCCTTTTTTTGTTGTTTCCGTCATCCTTCTTCTGCGATGGCTGGTTTGTTGTTGTTGTTGTTGTTGCTACTGAGGAGGAGGAGGAAACTGGTTCGGTGGTGCTGTTGATGATGTGCTCGGTCAGGAAGGCGCCGAAGGGGAGGATCTTTTGGCTCCAGCCGGCGTCGACGTAGCTGCGGCCTAGCTCGACGGGGACGAGGCGGCGGCCGCCGAAGGTGCGCGAGAGGAGATAGGAGGGTTTGGACCACGGCCGCGTGGTGCGCGCCGGCCAGGTGTCGGTTAGGCCGGTGATGATGAGCGGTAAGGGGCCCGGGTTGTTGTTCTGAGGGGAGTCCATGTAGGTTTGGAACTCCTCGAGGGAGATATCGTGGACGCGTGGGACGGGATGCTTGACGGGTGGTGTAAATGGCTCGTGCTTGGAGAATGAAGGGGCGTCTTGCCAGGGGGTTGGAGCCGGCTGTTCTGAGGTTTTGCTCCTTTTAGGTGGTCTCCGGTCGGGAAAGTCTGCGCTCCAAGAAGATTCTGTTGACGATGAAGACGATAAAGCCTGCCATGACTCCTCAAGCAGAGAAAAGGCTCTGTCGATCCAGCGCCTGCCTCGTCTCTCTCCGGCTGCGCCAGCAAGGATGACCGCAAGATCGAGCGTTTTGATCATCTCATCTAGCTTCGCCTCAGCTGCGACTTTGTCGATTTGCACTCCGGGACGAGGACAGACAGCCGGCCACGATACGTACAGCAGGGCAAATTTGAGGATGCTTGCATCGGTGTACAGCTGCCGCCAGCACGTGGGCAGTTCCTTGAAAAGGTAGGCATAGAATCTCGCGTACGACACCTCTATGAGGTCGTCCAGCCGTCTACGCAGCAACGTTCTCCTCCTCTCCTCTTCCTCAGAAATAGCGACAGCTGTATCTAAAGCTCCCTGGCCCTTGTACAGCTTGAGCAAGTGTGATGCCTGCCGCCGAAAGAGCTGCACCAGAGGCTCGCCGCACCCCGCAAGGCCCCAGGTGATGATGCCATCATGGTCTTCCAAGATCCCTTGACACTCTGACGCGATCTGCTCGGCTGCAAATAGGCATTGTGCCTTCAGTTTGTCATGCGCTCCTGCCATGTTCGCAGACGTCAGCGAGGTGAGTGTACAGAAACATCGGCCCCAATTATATCTGCGATGTTGATCTTTTTCTGATGCATGGAAGGTCAGGGGATGCAATTCTGAAAGGGAAATGCGGGCTGATCGATCGCTCTCTCTTCGCTGCGCAGCTCGAGTTTGGTCACTTAGGTACCCTATCCACTCATTCGATGTAGAAAGGCTCTAACTGCCTACAGCCTAGTTCCCGCACAAGCGCTTACCGCCATACGGCTTTAGGCTCGGCGTTTCGTCCATGCATGCCGGCTGGCCGATCTGCAAATCTCTCCTTTGTCCTAGGGTTAGGGCTATGTATGCGCCCATTTCTATTACAGCCATCATTATGACAGCCATCAAGCATCACAACATTGTTCGAACTGCATATGACACAGCGAAGACCAATATCATTCCCGAGACAGGTCGAGTTCACCTTGTCTGCCTGATGGACTCTTTTGCCGATAAAAAGCCAAAGTCCAATTCTGAACTTCTGGCCAATACTGTAACTAATGTTACCTATTCCTTCGACGGCAGGGATCTCGCGTGCTGACGCGAATGGGGAAGTGCCCGCCCGGGTCCAACAGCAAGGCTGCCCTGATCGCACGTCTGCGGCCGGACAAGGCCGCTGTCATGGAAACCTCGTAGCACACCCGATCTAACTCCGTCCAGCGCTGAGGCAGTGTGGGGACGTCTTCGTGATGTGGCTGGGCCAAGTACAAGGGGTTGGAGCTACTGCGGGGCCTCAGCGCATCTTCACCCCCAGCCAGAGCCAAGCTAATACGGTACCCAACATTGAGTCTCTCAGCACCCCCCGCCTTAACCAAAGGTCATTCAGATCACTAGGTATGCATATGATTCGGCCTGACCTTTGTCAGTTTATGGCTAAGGATATCGGGTAACACCAACTGGGCGCATGAGTCGAGCCCTGGATGACACACCTAACATTTGGACAGACATGGCCGGGGACCTTGACCGTCGTGCTGCCCAAGTAGACGTCCTTGTAACCGGTGCAGGTCAAGCCGCCACGGTCCTGGCAGTTGGCAAACGAGATTTCCTCGACTACATGCTTCGGTGTTGAGGTACAGTTCTGGTATGTCTTGCGGACAATGCGGCGCTGGCAGACACAGGCCATGATTCTTTCCCAAGGGCGGCCGATTTTGAAGCAAGAGTGTAAATAGAGTCGTATCAAGTTGTAAACGGTATTGAGAGGAGCTGAGCTCTCCAGGTTGAATGTCCAGATGCGACCAGATGGCTCCTTATACACTTCGGTCACCTCCCTAGTTATCGCTAACCACACTGACGGCTACCATCCTCGCCTGCAAAACGCAGACCGACTCAAAGTCGAGGCCATGTGCGGCAGCAAGCCGAGAGCCTCCATTAGGCCAGAGCAATGACCGAAGATCCCAGTAACCCTGGGCCTCACGAATGAAGTGGATTACTGGATGTGCTAGAGCGGAGATTATGTAAGTCATCCCATGCCGAGATCAGGGCAGGCAACCACGCAAGCCGGATGCCTCGCTGTGGTGTTGTTGGACGAATCTGCAGCTCGACTGTCATTCGCCGCCTCGTCCGGCCAGCTTCTCCGTACGTAAACCACCAAGGAAGAGCCGCCCCAAACCCGCTGCCTGAATAACCCTCTCGAAGGGTTAGACCACCTTGAGTAACCAGAGTCGCCAAACAGAGAATGGCCGTCGGCTCACCAGTCATGCATAGGCAACGAAACGCCGGTCGACATCCTGCTGCCCAAATGCAAGATTATAAATGCCCATGCCCGCAAAAACGGGATGCACCAAATCTCACCGAGAAAGGCGCATCAAGGCCGTTATTCAACGGAGACGGCTTGCAGTCCCTGTGACCAACATCAAACGGTTTCGGTGCCCGAGTCCAGTCTTGTCCTGCCGCCGGTCGAAGGTGTCCTCTGCCATCGGCTCTCCCGTCCGGTCAGGACACGACATATTATCCGAACAGCTGGCTGTTGAAGCATGTGAAATACTGTCTGCGTTGATTCGGCTACAGTTGAAGCTCAAGGCGAGTTCCAGGGTTGGGGAGAAGACGTGCACCCAATCACTGCTGTTGTTGCCTTCTTGCCGTCCACCTTTTTCGGAAATCTCGAGCTCATTTCAGTGGAATGGGAGCAATACCTTGTAAAGCCTGAACTATATCCCTAGCCCCACCATATTTGCCCTGCCAGCATTTCTCGATAACGGCCCCAATTGCTCCAAGAAATGCGGTCTCGGGGAATCGGCCCTTCCGGTACAGATCGCGGATCTCAGTGTCGTCCAATCCATTGTAAGGAGCTTGGCCGGTGGTGATTTCGTAGAGCACACTACCGAGTGCGAATAGATCAGCCCAGATGGACAACAGAGGCCCTGGAAACTCGTGGCTCTCGGTGACGATAACTAGCAGCGGTGAGCCATCTATTGACGACCCGGCAAAGTCGGCCACCTTTTCATTGAGACTGGCATCCAAGAAGACGTTCGCGCAGGTCAAATCCCCATGGATGACGTCGGCATCGTGGATGAATCCGATTGTCTCCGCAACCTGGACAGCCCAGCCTAGCCGTTGTGCAGGACTAGCGTTGCTGTCTCGGACGCGCAACCGCAGGTTGTGATTAGGCGCGTACTCTAAGCGGATACCCGACTCGAAACACGCCGTGGTAAGACAGGAGGCCCTCATGGCCGCCGCGTTGCGCGAATCGTTCGTACACCTCGCGCTCTCTCTGCATACGGAGAAGGCACTCTTCGTTGCCATGGTCAAAGGGCACTTTGATGACCGTATTAGACGACTTGTCCAGGACGACCATACCAGTAGTACCCCAGCTGACGACGTCGCCTAGTCCAAACCCCGTCGGATATCGTATCTCATCGTCCGCAGCATGTTCAGACATTTATACTCGTCGTCTTGTTTCTTGCTGGAAAGAACCTTCAGGCTTAGACTTCGCTGGTGGCCTGGAGGGCGATGAATTTCTGGAGTGACCAGGATTTTTGCTGAACGTTCTCCAAATTCAGGTTGGTTTACTATGGCACATCTGGACAACCCGTGAGACGCGTTGCGATGGACGCGAGATGTTAGGTTCAGAGTCCGTGCACAGCCCCTGACGGACACCTCTCGTCTTCCCTGCTGCCAGGGGACACATTGACAGGTAGCTACCTTACCTAACAGTATAAGGTACCTTACATATTACTATGTTTGTACTGCACCACGGGAAATGAGTAACAAGAAGGGAGGGAGGTCCAACCAACGATTTGTCTTCTCTACCCCCGAGTACCTGCCATCCGCGGACTACATCGCCCAATGGCAACTTCACCGCACATCTGAGAGTGTTGATGAACGGGCTTTGTAAGAGTCAAAGAACCGCTCGGAAGTCACGCGACAACCCTTTTGCTCAGGTTTTCTTCGGGCAACTTAAACCTACCTTACCGAGGTGCCAAAAGTTCGCCGTTGGCGGACATGGTGCGCTGAGCGACGGTTGGCTGGACATCACCCCTCCTGCTACCGGATCGCAAGCCTAGGTAGGTACCCAGTATGAGCCAGTTTATCAAATATGGTCTCCAACCAAGCTCGAGTAAGGCCCACGGGCCCGGGGACCGGGCAACGAATACAAAAGCACCTTCCAATATCGCGATACCGACCAAAGCTACGCTTTCCCAACCCTATCGGCTGACTCGACGACCACAGCCAAACGAAGACTCCGACATCTGAGCTCCACATAGTATGCTCCTGCACCCTGAAATACAGGAGGTGACGTGAGGTGAGAAGAGGTGAGAAGCTTCTTTCGACCCGTTAACCGTCTCGCGTCATTTATGGCTACCTCGGCCACCCTCCGGACCGCATCTACACCCGCCGTTCCCTCTGTCTCGGTCAAGCCCAGGCATACAATTGGAGCAAGGTATCCAGACAACCCAGATCCAAACACCCGTGATTCCCTTCATAGCCGTTTCGGTGACCTCGGCGGTTTTCCATCAGAAAGCGACGATACCGGCGCGAGCGAATCACCGTCGTCGTCTTTTTCCCATGGGGGGTGGCCGCGCAAACGGGCCAGACCTGCATCTGCATAACTGCATGCAACGCTGAGCTTGACCGAGTCGAACGACAGCTGGTAACGTGGCCATGCAGGCTGCTTTGTTATCTCTGCAATTTCGAGGGGTTTGACGCAGACGGCACGCTCGGTGGGGAGGAGGGTGGGTGGGAAGAGAACCCTTCTGGCCCGTCCGAGGTGGGGAGAGGTCCCTCTTAGATCGCAGCCTGCAAAATGACTCGCGTGCAGATGGATGCTTCCCCGGGCCGAGTGGGGTGGTTTGTTTCGGTGTGTGTCTGTGGATACCTTCCCCTTGATAGGCGAACCGTTCACCGGGACTTCCGGGGATGCCCCTCTCCAGGCGGGTGCTCAGGCCGGCGGTTTCTGAGCCCAGACGAAGTGTATCGGCAAGTAAGCGTGGATCCGCCTATTGCTCGCAGCAGCAGTAGCATTGCTGAGCAGTTCCTCAATCTCCTCCCTCTCATAACCGGCTTCGACGAGCGGCCGCGCTGCCATGGCACCGAAAAAGTCCATAAGGACCTCTCGGAAGTAGCGACCGAGAAGCCTCAGATGGGCGTCCCGGGCCCATTCGCCGAGGGGCATGTGAAACACCTTCCTTTCGACGTTAACGAAGCCCAAACTCTCTAGGAGACTCGGCAGATTCTCGAGAATCCTAATCTCGAATCCGTACTTGTCCTGGAGTACTGGTATTATCACGGCGTAGAATCGGTTGATAGCATAGCCCGGTGGAATCGTGTCGTCGTCGGATAAGACCTGTGGGAAAATGTCCTGGACCTCGACCCAGCCTCCTGGCTTGAGGTTCCTGATGCGGTCTCTGGTTAGCAGCGTGCCATTAACAGCTCAGTACGGCACTAGCTCACTGAAAGACCTTCCGAAACATTGCCGTATTGTCCTTGAGGAGACTATTGACGAAGCGGAAGTGTGCAAAATCGTAGTCGTTGGCATGAACCCATTCATCCTCGATGTCGTCTACGATGAACTCGACATTTGGCGGGATCCAGTGGGGTTGAATAGGCGACAGATCCACGCCGGTTACTTTGGCACTGGGGAAGGCTTCACCTACTGCTGTAAGTCAGCCTTTGGATCGTCTTCACTGCCTAGATAGTTGAACACGCACTTTCGATAGCCCATTCCCCAAACCCGGTCCCCAGGTCGATGATTTTGTGAGGGTTGTCTCCGATCGGCGCCAAGTACAGCTTGCCGCTCAAGAGGTCCTTCAGCATCGTGTGCCTCAGCGATTCCCTCTTGTATTCCTCCTCGTCGTTAGGTACTGGGTATCTCCCGTATCGGAAGGCATGGTAGCGTCTGGCTGTAGCTTAGCACTCGCCCTATGACATACTAGACATAGCACAGACAGAGTTTAGTAGGAGACACACCTTCCATATTCCCAGACATGGCCACTGACGCTCGAGGTCAAGGAGCCAAATGTGGTTTCCTCCTCGCTCGGGTCATAATCCGAAGTGACCTCGCGCCCTGCCTCGGGCAGTTCCTCGTCTCCCAGCGGTTCGATGATGCCGTCTTCCTCCATCCCGGCCGGGGAGCCGCCCGTCTCCTCCTGCATTCACGGTCGAGTAGCTTCTTAGAAGGACTAACTCGAACACTACGCCGTCTGATCTGAATAGAAGGAATGAAAGAAGTGGGGTTCAAGGACATTGCTTGACCCTGGACTAGATGAGTCCGCTGCAGTGAGGAGCTAGGTACCACTGAAGGTCCCGAGAGTGCCGCATGCGGCGGGGACACAAGAAACGAAGAGCCTAGTATTCCAACTTGACGGGTATATATCAACCAAAGTCTGCGGGCCTCACTGCCTGAAGTGATCCGCAGCAGAGACCAAGCAACGGAAATATTTGTAAGTGGGAAGACCTGGAGAAACAGATCCCGCGAAGCGGACGAGCTCCGTGGAGCTCAGTCCAAAAGTGTTGGTCATGGCCGCCAAGAGGGGAACAGTCCTGAAGCGAGCCAGCGAGAAGCGAGCTAAATATGTAATCTAGCGTCCCAACAAGGGCGGAGAAAACGTGGAGGTACGGAATCGACTTCATCAAACGCAACTTGGGAAGCTCCCTGAGCTCAGAGGGCCAGAGAGGGGTGGAGCAGTGGATATCCACTCAGCTCTCGGGCTGGAACCAATCACGGACGCACATCTCCAGGACAGCGGGAGATGGTGGCATTTTTTGCAGTATGGCTGCATGAGGAAAACGCCATGTCTGCATCCCGACGCTCCGTTGGGAACCACGCCACACCCGGGACGCCTCGAACTGACCCAACCGAGCGGGTGAGTGCAGGCCACGGCACACGAGCCGCCGCCCAACCCCCTGCGGGGACCTTCGGAGCTCAACCAAAGCGCTGGGACGTGGAGGCAGCTCTACCAGTTACCAGAGTGTCGGGAAGAACGGCCCAGGCGTGGCTACACGAGCAAAAGTATGAATATCGGGAAACCAGCAGAGGCCGCAATGGAATGACTGCAGGGATCGGAGACGTATGTATGTACAGATGAACGTAGAAGGTCCTAGACCGTTAAGAATCCAAGGACTTGAATGCGACTCTGCGCACCTTCCGGGCAGGAGGGGAATCGATGAACCCGAGATCGGGCAGACCCCGCTGTTGCCGAGAGTGGTCTGGGCGAAGACTTATGTGGGTAAGGTTTCTTCCTCTCGAAGGTGGTGGCGTGGTGACACCGAGACAGAGCAAAATGATACAGATCATAGATGCCTCACGAGATTCTTCTGCTGTGCCAGGACCGGCAGGTGGCGCCGGAGCGTGTGCTGCGGCACCCCGAGCCATGGCGGAATGCCTGCAGATTGAATCAGAGAATCCGAAGAAGCGGTCAGGCAAGCCACGCCAAAAGCACAGCCTAAGAGGGGAAGAATGAATGCATGTCCGATTTGAGGTCCATTCACGAGGGATGTCAGCTTCAGCAAAGTGCGGATTGATGGAAGGCGACAGCGGGGCAGACGGGCAGAACACCAGAGCAGGCAAAGTTGGCGAGAGGCCCGTGCGGCACAAACTGAACTTCAGATTGAGCCAACGTTACAGTGCCGTTATACCGTGCGAACTAAGCCTTGTAACATTGCGTCCCTCCATCCATCGCGTCTCGAGCCGCGTCTTGCCATGTGCGGCGCAAGTCTTGCCCATGCACCCATAAACACCACTCCACTGTTCTGCTGGACGCCAATTCTCATCCAACCTGTCAGTCGTGCATAGTTGTGGCCATACAATTCTCATTCCGATCTGGGCACCATACTCTCACCAACCGAAGTCTACCTTCTACGCTCACACTCAAATCGAAGAATCGCGAAACCGTCGCGTCCGCGAGACGATATAGAAGGCGCGATATTACTTCATAGACGTCATAACATCGGCCCCAAACCCTGCAACAACATAAACCAGGACCCGAGCAGCCGCCTCCATGTGAATCTCATCAACTAGGCACTCATGTTTACGTGAATCGAGTCGGCACGCCAGAAGTACATCTCACTTTTAAACAGTCCAGCCAATATCAGACAACAACATGTACCTCCCGCGCTCGCTCATCTCCAAGCTCTACATCCACCTGCAAAACACGCGCCACCCGCTCTCGCCGCCCGTGCTCATCCTCGTGGCCCTGGAGCCGGACGCGCTCTGCGCCTGCCGCATCCTCACGCGCCTCTTGAAGCATGACTACATCCCGCATAAGATCCAGCCCGTCGCGGGCTATGCCGACCTCGAGCGCGTCGGCGCCGAGCTGGTCGCCCCGATGATGGAGACGCGCGGGGGCACCGGCGGCGTGGTCGTCTGCCTCGGCGTGGGCGGCATGGCCGACTTGGGCACCGTCCTGGGCCTCGAGCCCGAGGGGGAGGAGAATACCTTCGGCAAGGTTGAGGTGTGGGTTGTGGATTCGCGTCGGCCGTGGAACCTGGGAAATGTCTTTGGAGGGTTCCCGCTGGAGCCCGAGACGGAGGAGGCCACGACGTTTGCGGCGCGCTCGCCGGTTGGGGTGACGGGGGGGTGTATTGACCGGGCGTATCGGCCGGGGAAGGGCGGGATTGTGGTGTTTGACGACGGGGATATTGAGGATGACTTGGCCAAGGAGCAGGAGGCGTACCTCGCTCTTGTGGACATGCCTGATATCGAAGACGACGGGGAGGATCTGGGGGACAGTGAAGATGATGAGGAGAGCGACAACGAGGAGGAAGAAGTTGTTGCTTTGCCGACACGCACCGGTAACAAGAGGAAGTCGTGGGACTTTCTGGATGAGGATAGTGAGGACGACGACGATCGTCCGAGACAAAGGAGACGGAGCAACTCGGTGCGTGAAGTCCCGTGGTAACTCACTCACGCCCATTTACTAACAGCATGCAGTCCACCTCAATCCCGGAGTCACCTCGGCGACCCACACAACGCGGCCTCATATCACTGAGAGACGAAGCCATCTTTTCCAGTGATTCGCCGGAGCCACCATCGGCCGCTCAGCTACCTAAAGCGCCTTCAGCGCGGACACTGAGACGAAGGCTTCTCCGACTACGGCGAAAGAACGAGAAGATCCTCCGAGACTATTACCGGTTGGGCACTTCGTACTCTGAGCCAATTTCCTCCATGATGTACTCACTCGCCTCCGAGCTTGGTCGAGAGGATAACGACCTGCTCTGGATGGCCATCGTCGGCGTCACGTCAATGGAGCTCTACGGGCGCTCCTCGGCCGGTGTCGCCGTGCCGGTTCGGAGTTCCGAAACTCGTCCGGCCTCTGGCTGGCTGGGCATGCGCGGCGCGAGGATACGACAGCTACTGCGAGACGAGGTTCGACGTCTAAATCCTCCAGAGATAGGAAACGGGAGGGCGCCGCCAGAAAACACCGGCATTATCCCGACCACGGCTCGCAGCCCTGAAGACACCAGCATCCGTCTCTCACCAGAGCCCAAATTTCTCCTTATTCGGCATTGGAGTCTCTACGATAGCATGCTGCACTCCCCTTACCTCTTCTCCCGCCTCAAGACATGGAGCGAAACCGGCCTTAAGCGCCTTCACAAACTCCTAGCCAAGATGGGGGTCAGCCTTGTGCAGTGCAAACAGAGCTACACGCACATGGACATGATGCTGAAACGGGAGCTCCGCACCAAGCTCCTCAAGTACGCATCCCTTTACAATCTCGACGAGCTTGTACCCACCCTTGATACCGACGGCCAAGACCGCGGCGGCGCCAAAGACGGATGGGGTTTCGTCCGCAGCTGGGGCTGGCGCGCAACCCTCAGCGCGCAGGACGTGGGCGTCGTCATCGGCGCGCTCCTCGAAGTAGGCAAAAGCACAACCTCGTCCTCTTACTCATCCGACCCTCCCCCGAGCGCTCCCTCACAACAACAACAGCTCTCCACTCAAGCTCCGAGCGAGGAATGGATCCCGCGCTTCTGGGAGGCCTACGACGCGCTCGAGGACATCGAGGCCCTGAAGGCGGGCCTGCCGACCGCGCAGTTCCTGCACAAGGCCATCTTCACCACGGGCACCGCCCTCCTCAAGAAGAAGCAGATCTCACACCTGCGCGCCTTCCGCATGTGCGTCGTCAAGGACTCGCCCGACGCGGCGCTCTTCAACCACCCGGGCGCGCTGACCAAGCTGGCGCTGTGGATCGGCGAGGCGCTCACCGAGCAGGAGAAGGACGCCATGGGCAAGCTCGCGCACGGCGGGCGCGGCACGCCGCTGGTGGTGGCCAGCCTGGACGAGAAGCGCGGCGTGTACGTGGTGGTCGGGACGGGTGGTGGCGGTGGCCCGGACACGGCGTTTGTGGATCGCGAGGCGGCGCGGAAGAGGGCGAAAGAACGGGAGGAAAGGGTCAAGGCGAGGGAGGAGGCGAGGAAGGTCAGGGAGAGGATCCGGGAGGAGAAGAGGGAGGCGAGGAGGCGGTTGAGGGAGGAGAAAAAGAAAGAGAAAGCGGGGCAGGACGGAGACGATGAAGAAGAGGAAGAGGAGGAGGATGAGACGGACAGTAGTGAGGAGGAGGATAGTGACGAGGACGAGGAGCTCTCCGACGATGACGAAGCGGATGCCTCGAAGGAGAGGGGATACGGGCTGAACAGGTTTGGCACAGCGTTCCAGGATGTGGTAGCCGAGACGAATGCGCGGGTGCGGATCGACAGCTTTGAGCATTGCGTGGTGGAGGTCAAGAAGGAAGATTTGGGTGGGTTCTTGGAGAGCCTGAGCATGAAGACTGTTGTTGGGTGAAGGATTCTCTCGCTGGGGTTTATGGGTGGTTGGTGGGCGAATGGGCGGTATGATGGGTTGGGGCTGGAAAAATTGGTCGGTCTCTGTTGTTTCACTGTATTGGGTGTTGGGAGCCTTTGTTCGCCGGCCCCTTGAGCTGCGGTGATGTAGGTTTGGTCTTTTCCTTGCTTTTTTCAAGTTATTGTATGTACATACCCGCATGACGATGGGCTGGGCTACGGAGCATGGCGAGGCAGAGGTTGAGGTGTTTGGTTGTGGAGGTAGGTAGACATAGCTAGTTAACTTGTTTATCGTTCACATGTGATCAGAGGCATCTCCTACCTGACCATTGTACTTGGAAGCCTGGTGACGGAGAGCGCGGTCTCTAAACTGCAGTCCTCTGCTATCGATATTCGCTTCCATGATGAGGTTGCTTCGGTGCAGAGCACCAGCTCACTGGTACCCTTCACCAATCGGTTTGTCTGCCGTGCCTCATCGGAGCCCTCCCAAGGATGAATCGGCATGTCGGACTGATTGGCCCCTCTTGGCAAGTTGCACAGCCACAATGATTGAAATCTGAGTTGGAGGACCTCCCTCTTTCGTTTTGGTATTGCTTGGTTACCTCCGCAGTTGTCTTGTCCTCGGCGAGAATTACCAGCATGGATGAATTCACCGTACTTATGTGCATAGAGAACAGTAAGATTACCTAGGCACTTTTAAGTTCCAATTGACTGCCCTGGTTCTTCCTCTGGCGTGATTGCTTGGTTTACGACTGATCATAGGGGAAATGGTGCTGGAAGATAGGGCGGAATTCTCCTGATCTGCACACCAGCACACGATGACTTCATAAGGGGTCCTATGGGAAAGGGACCCCGATGACGACAGATCTGGAGGTAAACTCAGGTACACTCCACTCTGACGACTGGGCTTCCAATTGATACTGCTGTTGATGGATTTGATGTCGGTTGCCCCTCAATGCTCCTCACCTCCTGAAGCGGAACCTCAGGACAACCGAATGTCGTTGTGTTTGATGCCCATCGCCATTTCGATTGCTTGGATGTGCTTCTAGCATCATAAGAACAAGTGACTCTTCATCTGTTGCGTTGTACACCTAGGTACCATCTAAAAACAGATCACCGAACGGGGTCTCAGCGAGGAGCTTTCTACAGTAGCGACGTCCAAACGCCCGGGCCTAGCCTCGCCCGGCCTTTCGGGGTGCTTCAGGTGGTTGCTACAGTGCGAAGGTCCGTGCGAACGTGCCGTTACCTCTCAGCGGGACGTCACTCCAAACGCCCGCCGTGGAGGCGCCTTTGACTTTGCCCTGTCTCTTGTTCCATAGCCCGTCCAACCACTGGTGAACTTGCAATATCCGAAACAACACTTCCACCTTCTGCGAACTTGCGCCTGGCGGACCAGAGTCGACGAACCATCATCTCCAGAGACTTATAATATCCACGAAGACGTAAACGAGTGCAAGACGACTGCGATCTCCTAGCATCGCACCGCATCCGATCGATCGACAATCGAGCTATTTGACCCTTGTCGCAACACCCCTCCTCCCCCTCCCTCCTCAGCGCGGTCAGTCTGATAACTACTGGCCACGGCGGCAACGATAACCTAGCCGGCATTCAGACATGGGCAATTTGTGAGTGCGCGATCAAGTGGGCAGACACTGTTGAGGGAGAACCTGGGTGTGTCGGGAGAAGCGGTTGGCGGTTGTGCAAGCGGCGTTGAACCTCTCAGCGCCCTCTCAGCGCCCGCTCAGCGCCTGCTCAGCGCCTGCTCAGCGCCTGGGAGCAAACCCGAGTCAACACCCCCGTCATTGTGCTCAAACGCGGTCGTTAACACGCTACCGCTCGCAGACAGTCCAAAAAGCTCCCGGATGACCAGCTGAAGGAGCTGCAGAAGTCGACCAACTTTGACAAGAAGGAGCTGCAGCAATGGTATAGGGGTGCGTACTAAGTAGCAACCATCTGCGCCCCACGCACGAACAACAACAGCAGCAGCAGCAGCAGGAAACAAACCCCAGTTCTAACGAACCCGCTAGGCTTTCTCAAAGACTGCCCGTCGGGCATGCTCACCAAGGCCGAATTCCAAAAGATCTACGCGCAGTTCTTCCCCTTCGGCGACCCGTCCACCTTCGCCGACTACGTCTTCAACGTGTTCGACACGGACAAGTCGGGCACCATCGACTTCAAGGAGTTCATCTGCGCGCTGAGCGTGACGAGCCGCGGCAAGATGGAGGACAAGCTCGACTGGGCCTTCCAGCTGTACGACATCGACGGCGACGGCAAGATCAGCTACGACGAAATGCTCAAGATTGTCGAGGCGATTTACAAGATGGTGCGTTCCCGTCCCTCCAAAACCTTAGATGAATGCGAAGAAGGGCTTGCTAATTGGTATAATATGAGTACAGGTTGGCTCGATGGTCAAGCTCCCCGAGGACGAGGACACGCCCGAGAAGCGGGTGCGCAAGATCTTCCGCATGATGGACAAGGACGAGAACGGCAGCCTCGACATGCAGGAATTCAAGGAGGGCAGCCAGCGCGATGCCACCATCGTCTCGGCTCTCTCGCTCTACGATGGCTTAGTGTGACAGAATAAGAGGGCGGTATTCCGCCTCTTCGCGGGTTTGGGGTTGTCTTTCGTTTTTATTCATTCTGTGATGCTGTGCGAGATGAGCGATGCTTATATGATGCAAGGATACATCAGCGGACATGGTTGGGGGTAGCGATCATATCCATTCTCCTTGGGTTTTCGGGCGGTTTCTATGTAGTCCTAGATACAATATCCCAGGGTCCTTCCTAACCCTATTGAATTCTCCTTTTGGTTAGATGCGCTCATTCCAAAGTATGTGAGTCCGTCCCGGAAAGCGGCCCTCAATGCCTGAGAAACTCGGCCGGTGACTCTTGCGCCTCAAGAGGCAGAGTGGTTGTTTGAGTTCACAGGCGGGCGATGGGAATGAGCGCCTGAGGGCTGAGCACGCTCAGGCAGCACACACCACCTCGGCCTGGAACTTTAGAACCAAAGGAGGGAACCCATTCAATGTGGACGGAAAACGGCAGCAGTGGAGGCTGTGCATGGACAATACATGAGCTGAAGAGGCTGAGGAAGGACGCACAAGATTACTTGCCAACTCTGTGCCGGTGCCTCCTGACTCCGAAAAGAAGCACATCCTCTACGCCCAGCGCATGCACATACATAGGTAGGTAAGGAAAACTTATACATTACACGTACGGTACATAAGGCACAGTACGTACGCCGCCCTCTCCTAGGGGTTCGGCGTAAAACCAATCAAACTCAGCGCACAACAAGGCAACAAGGCAACAAGGAGATAGAAAAAGCATCTGAGAATAAATCGCTGGGGTAAACATAATAAGACTCTAGCTAACCACCAGGCCCTGCCTCGCGCCACGGGGGAATCAGTTAGCCAGACAGTCAGGAAGCCCAAAGCCCATAACCAGTTCCAAAAGGATGTATCACAAGTAATAGTCACAGTTACGCTGATTACACTGCTCATTCACTCCTCGCCACCAAACTCCTCGGTCCCGCATCGACCTCCTCTTCTTGGCCCCCCTCTTTAGCTCGAGGCGCCATACGCCTCGGCGACTTCCTTCCTGTACTTGTCGAGAATGCCCCTGCGGTTGAGCTTCTGAGCAGCCGTGACCAGTCCCTGCGTAACTTGTTAATCATCACCGCCCGGTAATTGCTAATGCAATGTTACATGGAGTTGGGAGATGCTTACGTTCTGCGGCGTCCATTCGTCGTCAACAACAACCACCCCGTCAATGATCTCGATGCCCGACAGGCCACCAGCACGGCCTGCGGCCTGGAGCTCCCTCAGGACGGCGCCCTGCAGCTTCTTGTCGTGGGTAAGCAGCTCAATAGTCTCGCCCTCCACGCCAATGGAGGCAGCCAATTTCTTCAGCGCAGGCTCGGCGGGAACAATAATCGCGATGGGCTTAGCTTTTGAGATGTCGGCGTACACGCAGATGTTGGCCACGACCGGGGCCGACCGGTAGATGGACTCGAGCTTCTCGAGCGCAATGTACTCGCCGTTGAGCGTCTTGACGAGGTTCTTCTTGCGGTCGATGATCTTGAGGTGGCCGTTCTTATCCCACTCACCAATGTCGCCCGTCTTGAACCAGCCGTCGGGGGTAAGCGCCTCGGCCGTCTCCTTCTCGTTGTCGTAGTAACCGGACAGCACGGTTGGGCCGCGCAGCCAGATCTCGCCCTGCGGGTTCGGCTTGTTGGTGGCAAAGTAGCCGGCGTCGGGGAAGTCGACCAGCTTGGCCTCGACCGAGGCCGTCATGGCGCCGATCGACTCCGACGTCCACTCGAGCGGGCTCTGCAGCGTGCCCATGGCCGCCGTCTCGGTGAGGCCGTAGCCGATGATCATGGGGCAGATGGCCATGCTGATGAACCGCTGGGTTTCCTTGGAGACCGGGCCGCCGGCGCTCAGGCAGAGCTTCATACGTCCGCCCGTCGCCTCCTTGATCTTCTTGAAGACCACCGCGTCCAGGACGCCGCTTCCCGGAAGCCCCGCAGCCATGAGCCTCTCCTTGAGAGCCAATGCGCCCCAGAATAGCCCCCGCACAACGGGGCTGCCGGCGTTGACCTTGGCGATGATACCCTTCTTGACCGTCTCCCAGACGGCAGGCACACCGATGAGGACACTGGGCTTGAACTCCCGGATATCGCCATTGCAGTTGCGCACCGACGCGTCGGACAGGGTCTTGGGATTGCCGTAGCCTAGCGTAGCACCCCAGTAGATGGCGGCATGCTCAAAGACGAACTCGAGAATGTGTGCCAGGGGCAGATACGTAAGCAGCCCATCACCCGGTCCAATAAACTGCTCGACGATGACGCTAGCTCCCGCGACTGTAAGGAGTATAGATTAGCCGCATGTATCCACGGAGCGGACCTGATGGATGGGGCGGAAAATAACAGGGAGGAACGGGAAAGACTCACCAGCCGCGATAACGGCCTTGTGCGTCACGGGCACACCCTTGGGAGTGCCCGTAGAGCCAGAGGTGTACATGATACAGCAGAGATCTTCCGGCTTAGGCGGCACTTCATCGACAGGGTTCTCCTCGCCCAGTTTCCGTAGCTCTTCGAAGCTTAGGATGTTAATGTGAGGATAGGACGCCTTGAGCTTGTCAATGTGCTCCTGGTTGACCTGATGCTGGCTATTCCAAACGACGTGCTTGATATCGGTGGCGACGGCCAAGACATTGGTGAGGGTCGGCAGGAGATGAGGATCCAGGAAGATGGTCTTGGCCTTCGTCGCGACCATCGAGTACCGCAGACCCTCCTCACCCAGCGTATCGTAGGCCGTCACGATGGGCATGCTCTGGGAGCAGGCACCGTGGGTCATGGCCAGCCAGTTCTGGCTGGTGGCGGCGTAGATGTGGACGCGGTCGTCCTTGACGAGCCCGAGCTTGCGAAGACCGGCACCGAGCTGCTGCGTGACGCGCTCGTAATCGGTGTAGCTGATGTATTCGTACGAGCTCATCTCAAAGTACGTCCACGACTTCTCGACCTCGCGCTCCTCGCCGTTCACCACCTTCTTGATCATCTTCTTTTCTTGGTGCGTGCGCACCAGCTTCCGGGAGCCCATGCACTTGGCATTGCCGAACTTGGCGACGCTGACGCGGACGAGTTCGTGGACGGTCGAGATATCGTCGCTGGGCTTCTCGACTAACCCATTGATGGCCGCCGGATGTCTGCGAACGGGCGTCTCGCCCTCGACAGGCTGCTGGCCGGGCACCTCGACCGAGAAGGGCGCCTTCGCGGTCATCCGCGGCATCAGATGTGTCGGTTTTGCTGCCATTGCGGGCGATCTGAGAACGGAGAGCACGACGAATTACACGAATGAGTCGCTAGCCACGAGGTTGGATTGGATGCCTTTGAGTCTAAGGGATGCTGAAGAAACACGGCGAGCCAAGGCACCGGAGGTCCCCCTTGCGTCTAAGGGATTGCACAACTTTTTTGATTGTGTGCTCGTCGCTTGCCGGATGGTCAAGCCAGGTGGCCTTTAAAAGGAAGAGAAGGAGAGGCCAATGGTCTGGAGAGTGCAGACTCGAGGCTACCTCGGGACGGAAGGGATAAGATGCAGCTTAAAAGGAGCAGAGGCCGTGTCGGCGAGGAGCGATCCAACAAAGCCCAGTGACTGCAAGGAGCATGGGGCTAGCTCTCCATGCTTTTCCGGAGCAGTCCGCCCCACAACTATCCTGCCTGTTACGCTAGCCTCTCTTGAGTCTCGGCGGCCCACTTCAAGCGCTTCCCAACAAAAAGTGGCACTGGTCACAATGACAAGCGGAAGACGGCAAAGTGATGGCTATTTAACATCCTCCGGCGAAAGAAGTACCTTGGGCACGATGCTATGGCTGTCTCGGTGTGCACGGGGCGCGTGGTGAAAGCGACGGCAGGCCCGGGGGATCTTTCCTCGTCACTGCATTTCGAACAGGGTACGGATCATCCCCGAAATCTGCCGCGAGTTCAAGGTCCACGTTGCATGCAGTACGAAACATGGATATCTGTAGTAGATTCCGTACAATTTGACAAGTTTTCCGACTGCGTACATACCTAATAACGTTACCACACGTGAGCACGTAACAACCAACACAGAGCGGCAGACTGCAGAATGTATTTGGGTTGGCTCTCATCGATTGCTTGCGACTCCGAAACCCAGAGCTTCAGCCCCGATCGATAGCATGCCCCTCAGTCGAGCTTGGCACTGCGACCCAATCGAAGTTTGCATTTGACTTCGCGGCTGTTGCAGGGAGCGGTCTTGGCAGGCAGGACAAGCAAAGCCTTCCCCGCATTCAGCCCGCTAACGTTAACCTTAGCTTCTCCATCTTTGAAAGCAATTTTTTGTGTGGGTGATCCCGAGCCCAACAGCAGTTCGCCAGCAACCTGGAACTGGGTGAAATGAAAGACACGATGTTTTCCGATACAGTGGCCGGTACCGAGGCAGGGTTTCACCACATTGCCGCGTAGCATCCAAGGATACTTACAAGGTAGGTCGGTGGGGCTTAAATTCGAACGGTTGCCCTGACTGCAGGTCCGGTAACATTGGTCATGCAGCCTAGGCTGTCTAACCGCATCCAGCCCAATCCCGGCCAACGCCATTGACGACGTCCGGATATCGACTTATCTGGCTCGCCTGATATGTGTGGTATCCTGGTAAAGCCCAAAGCTCGTGCCGCCTATTCTCGGCCTCTGCATTCTGCGAGATTGCGGTGTAGTTAGTTGAGAATTTACTCTCTTCCAAGGGAGTGTGGCAGCTTACGACCTTGGGCAACAACAGCCAAACAAACGAGCAATGAAGTTAGAAGGCGCGTTACAAGCGCTCGGCACACCTGTGCAGTCTGCCGAGGAAGGTGGGAGAACGGAACACACAGCTGTCTAACTGACGGTCCGGGGCTGCCATATACATACCTAGGTTCCTGGTGAACTGACACCCCCGGTCATGCCTCTAGAGACATTCGAGCTGTTTGCGCAGGACCTGCCATCACAGAATCTCGGCTTCGTCGATGCCAAGGCTACAACTCTCGAGCTCACCGTCGCCGGACAAGACTTAACCATCCACCAATCCCCGGCCGTCCTCTCGTCCAACCGCGCAGGCGGCACAACAGGAGCCGGTGCGTTCCACCAACCTACTCCTATATCGATTCTTCACCCTTTTTTCTCTCTTCCCTTGGCCTTACCGCCCTCAAGCCACTCCACATCCACTGATAGTCCTCTCCTTGCCAAAGTCGTCTGGAAAATCACCCCGCTCTTCGCAGAATGGCTCGCCTCACCAGACAACCCCCTGTTCACCCACGGCGTGCTCTCAAGTTCTTCCCTAGTCCTTGAACTGGGCTGCGGCATATCGGGCCTCGTAGCCTTGCTCCTGGCGCCGCGCATCGCCCGCTACGTTCTGACCGACCAGCCGTACGTCGCCAAGCTGGTCGAGCAGAATGTCTCAGACAACCTCAACGCAACCTCCCAAGCCCCTGCCAAGACCGCCGCCGTCCGGCCGTCAAGGTCGCGACGCGCCACTCCGGACCGTCACCCACACCTGGCCTCAAGCCACCGGAAAGCGGTAGCCAACAGCTCCCAAGACCGAAACGGCTCCCGGGATCGGGATCGGGACCGGGGTGGAAGCGGAAGCAGAGCAGCAAGGATCCGCTTCACCCCGCTAGACTGGGAGACGGACGAGGTCACTCCCACGCTGGCCGGGTCGGACGAAGCAAAGAGCTTTGATGCCGTCGTGGCCTGCGACTGCATCTACAACGAAGCGCTGATCGACCCGTTCGTATCGACGTGCGTCGATTTGTGCAGGCTCAGGGCGAACGAGACAGCGACGAGGACGGGCACGGGCACGGGCATCGGGGCTGAGCCTTGCGTGTGTGTGGTCGCGCAGCAGCTGCGGGATCCGCTGGTCTTCGAGGCGTGGACGGCGCGGTTTACCAGGTCGTTTTATACCTGGCGGGTTCCAAATGAGTTGCTGGTTGCGGGGCTACGGTCGAACTCGGGGTTCGTGGTGCATCTTGGGGTCTTGAAGGAGGCTATTAATCTAGGAGCGACATGAAAATCGCTGTTTCTACACCAAATGTTTAATCCAAAGGATACCTCATCCTGCGCAGCGATTGTTGGTCAAAACCCATGCCGTCATGGTACCAGCTCCCACCGCACCAAGAAACAATAACTATACCCGCACCGTCCCTTCCTCCTCAACCATTCCGCCTTCGTCAACCCCCTCGCGCTCTGCCCATCTATCGTCTCAAACCCCACCAACACCACCGTCTGCCCCGGCGCGCCTAGTTCCCTTGCATTCACATCTATGTACCACCAGAACCCGTCGCTGTTCAGCGGGATGATATCCTCCTTCCTCCCATCCACGCCCCCAATCTTCAGCCCAAACAGCATCTGCTTGCCCACGCCGTTCCGCTCGGGCGTCCAGTGCTCACACACCTTGGCAAACTGGAACCGCACCGTTCCGCCGCCACCGCCGCTAGAAGAATACACGCTGATCCTCTTCTGCGCCGGCGCAAAGTTGCTCTCGTCCAGCCCCTCGCGCGTGGCATCGCCCATCCACTCGGCCGGCTCGTCGCCGACGGGACCCACAATATACTCCTCCCACGACGGCGGCGGCGGCGCGCGCCCCCCGTCCTGGCCTAGGTACCAGTGCCGGTCGTCGGCAGGGTAGTGCCGCAGGCCGAAACGCTGGTTGCTCATGGTGAAGCACTCGGGCGCGAAGCGCTGCGCGTACGCGCCGTTGCAGAGCGCGCCTGCGCCCCAACAGGCGTCGACGAGCTTCCACGCGCCGCCGTCGATGCGCACCGCGTTCCACGCGTGCCCGTCCGGCTTGCGCGGCGGGGGCCGCTGGCTGGCTTTGAGCGGGGTGAAGCCGTAGCCCTTGCCGTGGCCGGTCACGACGACGCATGCGAGCCCCGCGCGCGTGGCGATGGCTTCGTAGACGCGCGCGTACCCTTCGCAGACGGCCTTGCCGGAGAAGATGGTCTCGGCCGGGGTCTGGCCGCGCGGGATGCAGTTGTTGAAGAAGCCGTGCACGTCGTAGACGATGTTGTGGTGGCACCAGGTGAAGATGGCGCGGGCTTTGTCCGTGTGGGAGGGGAAGGGCGAGCAGAGGACGTGCGCGAGGTGGCCGATGGGGTCGTGGCGCGGGAGGGTGGATGTTGGGTGCTGGGAGGCGACCGTATCCGGGCCAGAGAAGTCACGGCACGTGAGGCAGGCCCCCTGGGCTAGCGGCGACGGAGTTGAGGAGGTGTTGAGAGAGCTTGAGGAGACTCTGGTTGCTATGGCATCGATCTCGGCCAGAGTCGGCCGCGAGCTCAGGGGGATAGGCGGCGGGACTGGAGGAGAGGACGGTTTGCGGGCGCCCGAATTAAAGCCGCATTCGAGCGCTGACTTAAAGGCGGCGGGGAGAGGAGGAAGGCGCCGTGAAGGGAGCGCCGGGGATGGGTCTTCGGGCGGAACGACTGCAGAAGAATTGTTCGGTCTTGACGGGACCCGAGGAGCCAAGGAAGGCCGTGGCGGTTCGGCAATGCGCCTGGGTGGAAGAGAGGGCGTATTGCTTGCGGCCTCCTTCTCCGCAGCCTCCGTTGCCTTCGCCTGGAGCTCGCGCCGGGTTGGTGGCAGCGGCGGGAGCTTGGCTTGTTCAAGGGGCGGCGGTAACCTCCTCGGTGTTTGCCCCTCCGATGTTCCATTGGCAGTAGCTGACTTGGCGTGATTCAAAGATAGGCTGGAGACGGTAGATAACTGGGAAACATCGGAGGCGTCCGAGTTCCTCCTGACGGATAGAGTTTGGGCGGAAGGCCGACGTGTGGGCAGCTTCGGCGGAGTGGCCTGCGGCGAGCTTCGCGCCGGTAACGGGGGCGGCAAGGGGCGCCCCGGTGATGGTGCCGATGGATGTCCCCCATTATGATCATTATCCTGCTCCGTAGTCCGGCGCGGGAGTGGCGGCGGCAGTCTCTCCGTAGCAGCCCGGACCGGCCGCGGAGGAATAGAAGGACTCTTTTCCGCAGAGGTAGGATCAGGTGCTGTGTTCACATCCGCGGTGGCACCACGGACCGGACGCGGCGGAGGCGGGGGCCGTTTACTGACTGTTGGTGGCGGGGCCTGGAAATTCTTTTGCTGGTTGAGGGCAGCAATGCGCTCAGCGAGCGTGGTGAACCGCGGCTCTTCGTCGACTTCTGCCATGCCTACCACTTATCGGGAGAAATAGTTCGAGACTCGGGCGTGGCTGGACGGAGAGATGTTAAGAATGCTGTCAGCTGTGCCGCCGTCAGGACCGCACCCAGAATGCAACACAAGATCCAGGCAGATTACTGTGGTATCCGCCCATGGAGCAACTGAAGCAACCCTGCGTTATCAATTGGCCCAGCTGCCGCATCAACGACGGGAACAAGCCCGGAAGGAACGAGGAAGGAAGGCTCAAGCGGGGCATGAAATGAAATGAAATGCAATGACTTTGCAGGAAATCCATGGCTGCCCATGTTAAACTGGAACCCACGGACCATGACACGGGCAGGTAGCGAAAGCATGTATGTACAGTACATACAAGTTGGCGCTGAACCCGAACGCTGGGAAAATCTCCGCGGCAATTCAAGCAATCTCATGTCACCTCAGAAGCTGCCGCTGGGGCCTTGCAGCGCAGGATGGACCAAGGGGTCAGGGTCTCTCCTGGACTGTGGGAATCGGTTAGTTTAAGGTCAGGTATGCAACACGAGGTGCTTGGTCGTATACAGTCATCAGGTGCATAATGTATCTACGTTTCCTGCCACTGAATTGCTGCCGGACATACCTTCTCCAAGTTGATTGAGTGCCCAAGCCATCTAAGGTGAGGTGAAGGGCAACTGGAATGGCTTTCGGTGTTGGTTGTAGGCGAGGAACCTGATGTCCCGCAGGCATTCTAACAAAGCTCGCCGTTTCAGCTCACCACCCCACGGGACCGCAGCCGCAGAACATTGGATGGCCGGAACCCTAGCCGCACAGGCAACAACCCTGCTTGCGCAGTGGGGAAGGAGCAACGGGCGGGCCGGATCCAAGCCGCCTCGTCTTATGTCGATTAAAAACAGTCATCTGGTCTTTTCAGTTTGTGCTACACCCTAACCCAAT
This sequence comes from Achaetomium macrosporum, assembly GCA_033296875.1. Lineage (NCBI taxonomy): Eukaryota > Fungi > Ascomycota > Sordariomycetes > Sordariales > Chaetomiaceae > Achaetomium > Achaetomium macrosporum. The sequence continues at coordinate 23,895 of MU860014.1, read as the reverse complement.
ATAAGGTATATTCAAGAAGCGTATAAAGGCGCGGCTGGACCTGACCTTGAGATCTGCAGCGTCCCATGTGCAGGCCAATGCGCTGCAAATAGTTTAAGCGGATCTTTCTCCAACCCCCTTGTCGTGAGCCTCTCTTCAGATCGACGCCCCACTCCCTGGGTGCTAACCTCCAAAACCCCGGCACTTGCTCGTACGGCGACCCGCCAGGGACCTCTCCCGCGCATCTGCACCTTGGAGTTGGACTTTCCATACTGCTTGTCCATCCTTTACTCTGGTGCTTTGGAAGAACGAACAAAAGCACGCAGACGATCCCAACACCTCTGCCCTCCGCGACTCGCAACTCACGGCGAGCATTTTATTCTTAGACCGACCAAGTCAGCAAGCCACTGCCCCGCACCAACCTCCGCTGAGCTACCACCTCCCGTCCGGCGTCCGGTTCGTACATACCTAGATACCGGTACCTCAGATAGCGACTCAGCTTCCTTAACTGCCCGAGCCTCCCACTTTCACTTTCAGGACGCGCAGTCCATTTGGACCCTACTTTGCATCGTTGTGACACTGGCTTCGCACTCCATTTCTTCCGACGTCCGCCCACCCAGAACATGGCTTCCTCGACCAAGCAGGAAGCCCCTACAAACCCGCCAACAAGGCGGGCGCTGGCTTTCACGGACCTGCCGCAAGAGGTACAGAGGGAGATAATCAAACACTGTTCGACGCGCGACCTGATCTGCGTCGCGCTGGTATCGAAGCATTTCCGTGACCTCGCGGCCGCCCAGCTCTACCGCGACTTTTCCATCGTCTTCCCCGACGAGGACAACCCGCAGTTCGATACCCGCGTGGACTCCCTGGCCGGTGGCTTCGATACCTTTGTTACCAGCGACTACAACTATGCCCAGTACCTCAAGATCTTGTGCTTCGACACACTCTATATGGGTGACAAAGCCGAGGTTGCCTACCGCCCATACCTTGCCAACCTGAGTTGCGGCAAGTTTATGAACACCCTGCTGCTCCTGACCCTGCGCAAAGCGAAAGCGCTCGAGGCCTTCAAATGGAACATCCGAGTCGAGCTGAGCCGTCCAGTTTACCAGGAGCTACATCGAATCCCTGCTCTATCGCACGTCCATATAAGACTGCAGGCAGGCCCCTCGCAGTATGAGACACCACCGCCTCTCCCATACAACGCCTCCCATTCACCTTCACCACCATTGCCGGCTCACGTCACGCCCGTTAGCTCCATTCCTCCTCCGCCGAGCTTCGGACTGATACCGCCACCTGGGGCGCCACCAGGCCCTCCCCAGGGACTCTATGTGCCGGTCATGCCCGCCTCGGCCGTGCCTCTGCCTCCTCTACCCAAGCCGCCGCGCCCAAAAACTCTCAAGAAGGCGCCTGCCGTGAATGAACCCCCGACATTATCCGGCTTCAAGAAGCTGAAGAGCCTTGCTGTTCTTGACATAGATACTCTGGACATTGTGCCGGAGCTGCAGGCGTGCATCCGGAACTCTGCCGGGACTCTGAGAAAGCTGAAGCTTTCCTTCTCAGAGAAGTTGGCGTCGTCAGCCCGGAAGCCGTCCATCGACCCCGAACCGGAAGACTCGGATCAGGACGACGAAATGGTGCCTCCGCAACCGCATTTTCCGAACGATGAAGTCAGCGGACCTGCCCGGGCATTCCGCGCGCAAGAGGAGAGGAAAATTCAAGAATCCGTGCTGGGCAGGATCTTCGACGTTGAGCCCAACCCCACCGAGAAAGTGCGTGGTGTCAGTGTCGAGAAGAAGGCGAAGAAGGCTAAGGTCAAGTCTGAGCGTGATCTCATTGACTTCATGAAGACCATCGCGCCCAAGTTCATGGGAGAGCTGAACGGGACCACCGACTTTGCGCCGCCGCAGGATGTTATCGATATGATTGGCCAAGCCGCTCAGAAGTACATCGATGAGGCGAAGTCGCGCAATAAGATGCAGGGCGAGCAGCCCAACCGCTCCGACGCCTCTTCTTCAAGCGCCAGCCAGCTCTCTGATGGCAAAGCTGGAATGGCACCTGCCGCCGAGACAAGCGGTTCTGGTGTGACCCTGTTCAGCGACGCAGCAGCGGGGAGCAAGGCGAAGAAGATCCAGCGAGACGCGAGCCCTGAGGATATAGACATTGAAGAGCCAGAGGAACAGCTTGCTATCGACCACGACGACTCGCCAGCGGGGGATGCTTCGCCGATTGATACTACAGGGTCTCCCTCAGATAGCCCCATATCCACAGAAGAGACACTGGCCAACGCCAATGCAAACCATGCAAAGGCGCTGGCTACCGTCGAGTCGCGGCGTGGTGAATACAATGCCGCGGCTGCAGATTTGGAAATGTTCGCATCCCGAGCCAGCAGCTTGAATGACGAGATTCGTCGCTCGCTGGACAACAACAGCGCACCCGCCGTCCGCAAGGGCCTCGCTGAGGCCCAATCGCTGATACAGGAGTTCAATCGAATCGTCCAGGCGGCGCAGGAGGCCGTCAGCACGTGCGATGCCGCGATCAATGGCGTGGAGAAGCTACCAGCCGACGTTCAGGAGTCGGTAAAGCGGGACCACGCTCACCGCATGCGCGACTACCTGCGGGAAACAAGGGGCGTCGCTCTTGAATCCCTCAGCATTTACCTTGTTCCCGTGAAGGCATCAGTCCTGTCACGAGCCATTGACATCCGTGTTCTCCGCCGCCTCACGCTGCTCAATGTCGGGGTTCAGGCGCCTATTTGGGCCCTTCTGCACTCGGAGAACAAGGAAGCACCGCTGCCATTACGGAAGATCTACACCGACAATGTTTCTCACACATTTTTGAATTTCGTGTCTTCACTCAAGGAAGTGCATGAGCTGTTCCTCCTTGAGAGGGAAGCCAAGGCCAAACCGGAGAGCTTCGCACCCAAGACACACACAACGATCGACCAGATCCGGCGGATGGTCCTCAAAAAGCACCTCACAACCCTGCGAGGGCTCATGATCAAGAATTTGACCGACACGGCGTGGGACCTCAATGAGAAGGCCATCTTGCTGCTATGCATGCAGGGGAAGAAGCTCGAAGAGCTGGCCTGCAATATGAGCATCCGGGCCATGGTATGTTCTTCAGCCACCTGCTCCCCTTCTTTTTTCCTGGTTCCTTTTCTTCCCACTGACGTTGATACTAACTTGCAACAGCACTGCCTCATGCAGCACATCGCCGGCCTGGCCTCCCTCCGCGCCCTGCACGTCGTCCACCTCCGCAACGACGACACCTGCGTGTGGGTCATGCGGGAGACGAAGCGTTTCCTCATCGACAATGTCTCGCACTATCCCCACCTCAAGCTCGAGTATATCGCCATTGACGAAGATGACCGCGCCGACCAGCTGATCAGAGTTTCGGACTGGTACAAGGATGGCGGCGACACGAAAAGCGGAGAAGGGAAGAGCGCGGAGAAGGAGGGCAAGGGGAAGCAGAAAGCCGCTGGCGTCAACTTGAGCTCGCTGAATCTGGGCTCGACCTCCGACTTGGATATCCCGGCGATCATTTCGGCTGAGCTGGGTGAGGAAGGATCGAGCGCCGGGAGTGATGACTGGGAGACGGACGAGGAAGGTGATGATGAGCCAGTGGGGCAGAAGATTGAGACGATAGACGGGATTCCGTTCTGCGACGTCCCCGGGGTGAGGATCTTTAAGAAGGAGATCGTTGCCGGTCGGCTGTAATGCGACGATGGGGGCAGGTGGATGCGCGGATATGGGAAAGGTCGGAAAGGGATTTGGGACAGCGAGATAAAGAAGGATTGGGAGGCCCAGCGGCATTTGGTTTCCATGAATGAATGGCTGATGACATGCCCAACTTCTTTTGGTTCTTTTGCTCCCCTCAGCGTTGTTGCAGTTCCTAGCGTGGAATACCCATTGTTATCTCTGTATGGATAAGAAGTCTTGAATTCAGCGACCTTGAGTGCGGACAGATTGCGACGGAAATGTTGGTCATTGAAGTGGTGGGAAGCGTCATATGATTGTTACAGGCGCTGTTGTTTGAAACGCAGCGTGCCATGGAGCTTGGCGGAAGGTTGTCAAGGGATTGAATGTCAGACAAGGGCGAGTTTTATCCCATTATTTACACTAGACCCATTCCATCGGCACATCTATAACTTTTATGAAGTGTCTCCATTACTGGTTCGGTAAGTGAACCACCCCGGTGCGGGGGCCGAATGCCCTGTGGCTTCACACCTATTTTCTGCCTGACTCAACCCCCCTCTCCCCCCCTTCCTCCTTTCTTAGAGAAACCCAGCCCCATATCTGTTGGCCTATATTAGGCTTAGGCACTCACTTCATCTCAGGTTGCCTAGTAGGTAGGTAGCAATTTACACATGTACAGCACGAAGGTAGGTGTACTTTATTTATGTCATCGGCTACCTAGACTCCAAGCCCTGAGTACCCGGCGCATGGCTATGCTCTTTACATACACATATACACATAAGCGCATTATATCAACATCACCCTCACACTCTCTCATTCCCTCTTTCCTTCCTCTCTCTCCCAGGTTCTTCCCCTCTCACCCCACTCCCTTCTACTCCCGTCCTACCCCGCCGCCGCCTCCCCCCTCCCCACCTCCTGCATACCCAACAACGCATCCCAAAGCAAAGGGAGACAACACCCAACCCCGACCAGCGCCCTGGGCACCTCAGCGCTCATGGTCATGGACAACCAGCCACCACCACCGCCCCTTCTCCCCGCCGCTTTCTCTTTCTCGTTCTGGATCAACCCGACGATCGTCTCCTCCACCACAGCTAGTACCCTCCTGCTGCTGCCTTCATAGTGCACCTGCTGCTGCTGCTGCTGCTGTTCCGTTTCCGGACGCTCGTGGTGATAGTGTTGTTGGTAGGAACAGATAGTCTCGGCGAGCAGCCTAATCGCGCCAGTGTGTACTCCCGCGTCTGGCGTGTGTGTTGCGACTAGGTAGAGGGCGCCCAGGAGGTGGTTGTGGAGATCGTTCAGGGTACGGGTGGTGGTGGTGGTGGTGGTGGTGGTGGTGGTGGTGTTCGTGGGTGATTTGAAGGATTGCAAGATCGGCGAGGCGGCGAGGCGGGAGGCGAGATGGAGGATCGAGGGGAGGAGGGTGAGCTCTGGGCCGTCGTCCGGAGTGGTGGCCATGTGGGGAGGTGGTTGTTGTTGGTAGGGCTGGAAGTTGGTGGCGGAGAAGAACTCGTCAAAGGTGGGGGTGAAGCCGCTGCTGCTGCTGCTGCTGTAGTAGGCGGTGGTGGTTTTACTGAGGAGGAACTGGGCACAGCGGAAGTAGAGCAGGTCGAGGTGCAGGCCGAAGAGTTCCGGGCTGGTTGGATCTGGGTTGCCGAAGCGGGCTGGGGAGAGGAAGTCGGCTACAAGGGCGCCGAGTCGGGCACTGCGGGCTACAATGCAAGATTGTTGTCGTTGCTGGATGGGGTCAGACCAGAATGCGCTGACGGCTTCAACCCCAGACGCGCTGACGGCGGCGATCTCGTGCAGGCGGGCCATGGCGTCGTGGTGGAAGCAGGACATTACGCTGCGTGCGTTGGTCACGTCGGTGAAGGGCCCGTTGCCGGAACCGTCATCGAAGCGGCGGGTGCGGTACCCGCGCTCTGAAACGACCGGCTGGATGCCGTGGGTGAAGAAACAGACGGAGACTTCGAGCTGCGCGAAGAGTTGGATGATATCAGACATGTGTAGGGTCTCCCCGGCCGGACGCCAAACATAGACGGAGCCGTCGGCAAGGCAGTCGAATGCGGCGTCGGACAGAGACTGCAGAATACGCAGGCCATTGATGAGATGGGTGACGGCCACAGAATGGTTCCCTCTCAGCGTCTCGAGCGAGATGAAGGCGAGGCAGCAAACGAGTGTCACGCGGATGCTCTCTGAGCCCGCCGAACCAGCACGGCTCTGAAGTTGCTCTATCGATCTGTTGTACTGCTGGATCATGAAGACCTCGAGCTCGCCCCTGCTGAAGCCATCGATATTAGGGTCGTGGGGATACCTGAATAGCTGGTAAGCCGCGGCCAGGGCTACGACGGCATGTTTTACAGCTTCATCTTGGCAGCCGGTTGCCGGCGTTAGCCTCCTCCAGAAGGCCGCGAAGCAGCACAGGTGTGCGGCGACGCCTTCGGCCGTGGCAGCCCGGAACCGGGCAAACAGCCGCTTCTCGGTCTCGGTTCCCTCGATACTAGCCTCGAGGCGTCGCATTGACCGGAGCGCTTCGTTCCATTCGCATGCCCTGACAAACTCGGCTCTTGCCAGCTCGGCCGCCCTGGCCGGGTCCGGAGAGCGGTACCGGGCCAGAGCCGCCTTGTCGTAGCCGTCGCAGGTTCGGCCGGTCGAGGTGCATCGGAGACAATCGGGCTTTGCCTCGTCGCATTTTACACGTCGGATTCTGGTTGTTGCTTAGTTGATCTGGGTATGAATGGCACGACTGCCGTTCTGGGTCTTACTACTCACTTGCTGTCAGAATAGGGGTGTCAGCAGTCGCCACAAACAACCACATACATATGCAGGAGATGATGCTACTTACCATGTGATGCAGCCAGTACGAACCTTGGGCTTGCTTGCCCTTGTCCGTTTCTTTGGGGGGTCCGAGGGGGTTGCCGCTGGTGACTGTGACGGGCTGCTGGGGTTGCTGCTCGGCTCAACACTCGAACGGCTCGAGTAAGACGTCCCGGCCATGGTGTGTCGTCACTGAACTTTCGACAGCAGGAACACAGCGAATAACGAACATCAACCGAGACAATCAACCGAGACCTCTCGTATAACTGCGGGGCTGGTTGGTGAGGGCAAGACTGCCCGTTTTATTCTCCTGCATCTCTCGACATGGCACGCGGATGTGGGCAGCGGCAACACCGTCCCCGCCATCAGGATACGACAGGTTGGCCCAACCCACAAATGTCCAACTATTTCCATCGGGCAAGCTCTGTGTGTTCACCGCCTGGGCCACCTTCGGCTACATCACCACCCTCCGGCTAGTCTCATCACCTTAACACACCCGCCGTGCTCTCTGCGGGACAGACCCAGGGGTTATGGCGGCATGGCGTCAACCTGGGTGGCAGTCAACCGATGCTGTCAGGCTGTCAGCGACCAGGAAAAGGTGAGAAGCAGAAGAAAGGCACTGAAAAGGGAAGGTGTACCATGCATGGAAATCGGGTCAAAAGGTTGATCTCCCAAAGTTTCGGCACTCACTCTAGCAAAAAACCACAGAGTTGGCAAATCAGCGTGAAAGTCCCCGGGCTCAGTGGAGGTTGCCTTCTCCAGTGCACTGAGTAAGCCAGACCTGTTGAGGGACATTTCCACTAATTTTAGCGCCTCGAAATGTCGCTGCCTGGCCCGAACTTCAACTTGCGTCTGGCATCACTAATCACTTGCTGATTCTTCCGTTCAAAGTGTACCGGATGTGCAACCGGTGGAAATGCCAGTCTGACAAGCCGATCGAGGTATGTTCGAGTTGAGTTCTGTTTGTGTTTGACCTCGGCGGCGTGGGCGAAGGAGCTATTGAGGAAGGTACGAAGTAGAGGACTGTACTGGTCCTGAGGTTGCTGCGGTGCTCACTTATACACATACAGACCAGGACAACCAATTAGAAGAATGGAAGCTGGGTTGTTTGGACTTTGGAGGCGTGTGAAGGAGATTGCCCAAACACCGGGCAACGTCGTCCATATTCCTCGGTGCCCTAAACAAATTGTGTGCTTCACATATTCTCGTGGCGTTTGTAGTTGATGTGACCAAAGGGTTTTGCGGGTGGATTCCCGAAACCAGGCATCGGCTATGGAGATCGGTAGGTGAGAACCTCACGATGGGCCTCCTGCTACACCCGGGTTCTGGTAAGAACCTAATTCATACTTCCGCTAGTACTTTCCTATTCCAGATCCCAGCGTTGCAGCGCGAGGTGCTAGATGAGTTAGCCTTGGTAAAGATGCCGTAATTGGTTCCAACCCCAGGTGCCAGATCATTGACATTCAGATCAAAGCCAGAAAAAGATCAGACCAGGCAGCACAATTCGAATAGGTCGGGTCAGCTCTCCCCGATGCAGCTCTTACACATGAGAATCAATGTAGGTGAGATGGTCGAATCCTCCAGACTGACGTCTGCCTCAGGATACGAGAGCTACTACGGTCACGTACGCTCTGATTACAGTGGGGGTCCAAAAGTCTGGCCCACCCCACATCAATTAAACGCGCCTCGCGGCGCGTCGACCGCTACCTTCATTCTTCCAACTACCACAACTCCAACCCAACATGATCAATTTAGATGAAGTCGGGTCCAAATTGACGGCTGGCCGTCAGAAAAATGAGGAGTTGTCGGCTTTTGCGCGTGCAGCCATTATAGGTGCTGTTGCAGCTGGGGCAAGCCAGTCGGCCGTGGCTCGCGCGTTTCGCGTGGACCGGAAGGCAGTCCAACGAGCGATTCAACGGTTCGAATCTTCAACCACTATCGAATCTAGACCTAGAACTGGTCGGCCGGAGGTTCTTACACGTCGGGAGAAACGGTACATCATTCAGTTGGCAAAGCGGAATCCTGGCCTATCAACACAACTGCTTACCAACACAGTTGATACTCGGATCTCGAGATCGACGATACGCCGAGTTCTCCGCCACCACCGGATGCGTAAATGGCGTGCGCAAAAGAGAATCCCATTGACAAAGGAGGTGGCTGCTGCTCGGTATAAGTTTGCTTGTCTTTGGTTGGAGAATATCGAGGTGTTGTTGCGTGTAGGTGACTTTGAAGTCTACACATGTAAACTTGCTAACAACATCAAGACAATCTTCACCGATGAGTCGACCTGCCAGAACAATACAAGCAGCCCAACCACCTGGGTGTTTCGGTTTCCTTCTCAAAAATGGGACAAGAACTTCGTCAATCTCAAGAGCCATGGGAAGGGTAACATTTCAGTCATGATCTGGGCTGGTATTTGGAAGGGGGGGAGGACCAATCTCATTGTTATGGAACGTGACTATCAACCGCCCCAAAAAGGAGGTTACAGCTCTTGGAGCTATCAACAAGCATTCCAAAAGGGCCTCCTTCCTATTTATGACGGCACGAGGCACTTTCAGCAGGACAATGCTCGGGTACACACTTCAGGATCCTCGACCGAGTGGCTGCTCAACCGCGCAATCGAGGTCCTGGAAGACTGGCCAGCTCACAGCCCAGATCTTAATCCAATTGAGCATATATGGGCATTGTTGAAGCGGAGGATGAAAAAAATATACCCTGACATATGGGAGCTCAAGAAAAACGAGCTGGATGTTGCTAAGTTTGTCAGGTATCTCAAGGAGTGTTGGAGGGCCATTGACCAGGCTGAGATTGACCGTCTTATCGACTCGGTGCCCCGGCGACTGGCTGCAGTCAAGAAAGCTAGGGGTTGGTACACAAAATATTGAAGCCTGGAACTAGGGCTTCAAACTGTATGTATTTGCATTGCTAGAACTTAAGCTGATGGAGTGTTATTGAAAGATAGGTGACTTGGTCATGGTGTCAAAAATTGTGTGGCGGGGGGTGGTTGGTGCGGGGTGGGCCAGACTTTTGGACCCCCACTGTACTTGGTATTATCCTCGACGAACGTGATGGACTGGCTCCTGAGAGGAGAGAGAGAGAAGGTTGAGACTCAGGGCTTCCGTACCAAAAAGAGCGGCGGCATACATCATCAGGCATAGTTCAGTATTTCCTGCATCGGCCGTTTCATGCGCCCAAATAACCACGTAGCCAAAGCAACACCGTGGCTTTCTGAAAACATGGGTGACTGAACCAGCACTTGAACCACGTCACCCCTGAGGAAGTTCGAGCGTGATTCAGCATATCCACAGATACAACAATCTTATCGCCATGTTGTGCGCGGAAAAGCAAAGTCGAACCTGTATTCCACACTTAACCACCCCGTCAGCTAGAACATTCTCTGCCGACCGAGCAAGAGACCTCTCCCAGAACCGAGCAGTGCCTATTAGCAAATAGCAACAGCTCAACGCAAAAAAACAAGGGATGCCATCATCATCATCACCCTAGGTATCATAAAACATCACCACCCCCTCCCCAACCCCCTGAACTCATCCCCCCTTTTTCTCCCTCTGTTTTACCACTCCAACGGCTCCGTCTTAACATCCCCCCTATTCGTCTTGGGCACCGGCGCCGGCTTGACCGCGAGTTTCCCGCCCATGCCCTTGCGCTTCAGATAGCCGGACCCATCGAGCCAGGGCGTCTCGCGCGACATCTTCCTCTCAAACTCGGCAATCTTGTCCTCCAGCTGCATGGTCAGGCCGATGTCGTCGAGCCCATTGACCAGGCAGTGCTTCCTGAACTCCTCGACCTCGAAGGCGCAGAGGGTGTTGCCGTCGGCGTCCTTGATGAGCTGGTTCGGCAGGTCGATCTCGATCTCGCGGCCGGCGACGGCCTCGGCGTGCACGCGGTCCAGGTCGGCCTTGTTCTTGATCGGGATAGGCAGCATGCCGTTCTTGAACGAGTTGTTGAAGAAGATGTCGGCGAAGGACGGGGCGATGACGCTGCGGACGCCGAAGTCGTTGAGCGCCCAGGGCGCGTGCTCGCGCGACGAGCCGCAGCCGAAGTTGGGCCCCGTGCAGACGATGATCTTGGCCTTGCGGTACGGCTCCCGGTTGAGCACGAAGTCCGGGTTCTCGACGCCCGGCGCCGTGTAGCGCATCTCGTAGAAGAGTGCGTTGCCCAGCCCCGTGCGCTTGATGGTCTTCAGGAACTGCTTGGGGATGATGGCGTCCGTGTCGATGTTGGGCTTCTCCATCGGCGCGGCGATGCCCTTGAGCACGGTGAACTTGGGGAGCCCGCCGGCAGCCGAGGCGGCGCCGCTCCGGAGGACAGACGTGTTGACTTGTGGTGACGAGTCCTCGGGCTGGTCGGTGAGAGCCTCCTTCTCGTGGTCGTCGGTCTCGATGCGCTCGTCCACGTGTGCCTTTTCGGCGGTCGGCTCCGGGGCGATGGCTGCCTCGATGTGCGGGCTGCCGTTGTACTGGGAGAGTTTCCTCACATCGGCGAGCTTGCCCGTGATGGCGGCAGCGGCGGCCATGACGGGCGACATCAGGTGAGTACGGCCTTGGGCACCTTGACGGCCCTCGAAGTTCCGGTTGCTGGTGCTGGCACACCTCTCCTTGGGGGAAAGGATGTCCGGGTTCATGCCCAAGCACATGCTGCAGCCCGCTTCCCGCCACTCAAACCCGGCGTCCAGGAAAACCTTGTCGAGGCCCTCCCGCTCGGCCTGCTCTTTGACGAGGCCGGACCCAGGCACAATCATGGCGCGCTTGATATTGGACGCGACCTTCTTGCCCTTGACCACGCGAGCGGCGGCACGGAGATCCTCAATTCTCGAGTTGGTGCAGGACCCGATGAACACCTTGTCCACCACGATTTCTTCCATGGGAGTTCCGGGGACGAGGCCCATGTACTCGAGCATACGGCGGCCGGCCGCCTTCTTGGCCTCGGTAGGGAATGTCTCGGGATCGGGCACAACGCCAGTAATGGGGACGACGTCCTCGGGGCTGGTACCCCAAGTGACGGTGGGGACAATGTCCTTGGCGTCGATGAAGACGTCGATGTCGTACTTGGCATCGGGGTCGGACCGCAGCGACTTCCAGTAGGCAACGGCCTTCTCCCACTCCTCGGAGCCGTACTTGGGAGCCAGCGGCTTGCCCTTGAGATACTCGAAGGTAGTCTCGTCTGGCGCAACCATGCCGGCCCTCGCACCACCCTCAATGGACATGTTGCAGATGGACATGCGGGCCTCCATGCTGAGGGAGCGGATGACGGAGCCGCAGAACTCAATGACGGCTCCCGTGCCGCCGGCGGTGCCGATCTTGCCGATGGCGTGGAGGATCACGTCCTTGGAGCTGACACCGGGCGCCAGCTCGCCGTCGACTTGTATCCTCATGTTCTTGCTGCGCTTGGTGATCAGACATTGTGTGGCGAGGACGTGTTCCACCTCGGAGGTGCCAATGCCAAACGCGAGCGCGCCAAAAGCGCCGTGGGTCGACGTGTGGCTGTCGCCGCAGACCACGGTCGTGCCGGGGAGAGTGAAGCCCTGCTCCGGGCCAATGACATGTACGATGCCCTGCCTCTTGTCGCTCAGACCGAAGTATGTGAGGCCGAACTTCTTGACGTTCTCTTCGAGCGTAACACATTGTGTCCGGGAGTCGTCTTCCTGGATGAAGCTCGCGATGTCCTTGAGGGCTTTGCGGGATGTTGTGGGAACATTCTGATAGTAGTATTGTTAGTGACCGACTTTCTGGGGGCTTCCTAGGCATAGCAGCAGCAGCAGGCACTTACGTGGTCTGTCGTGGCAAGAGTGCAGTCTGGTCTCCTAACCTTGCGGCCAGCGACCTCGAGACCTTCGAATGCTTGCTGTGTCGCGGGTCAGCAAGCGGCAGCCAGCGGTGCCCATTCTGGAGAACTTACCGGTGATGTGACCTCGTGCACGAGATGGCGGTCAATATAGAGGAGGATGGTGCCGTCGAGCTTCTCGTCAACGATATGGGCCTGGAAGACCTTGTCGTAGAGGGTCTGGGGTGTCCTCTCGGCGACCGGCATTTTGATCTGTGTAACGCAATCTTGTCACTGCCAATTGGTGCTGAGTAGTACTTTATGGACCGGAAATTAAATAGGTCAAGACAGCGACGGCGAGGTTGGACAGAATGTCTGATGTAAACCCCAATTCATATGTTGCACCTTCCAGCAAGATTGAGAGTTTCGTGTGGTAAATGACTGAACCTAATCAGGCTCGGAAGTGAATGAGACAGCTTGAGTCCACGGTCCGGTCTGATGAGGTCAACTTCTGCCACTTATAACGGTCTCGGCGATCACGGTCGCCCCCGAATCGAAGATGTTGGAGACGCCGATGATCGGAGCATTGCACTGGGCTCCGGTTCACGGAATGCGGGGTGGCCCTCCAATTGCTAAAGAGCAGCCAACCATTGGTCGTGTGGAGCCGGCAAAGGCTGGAAATATGTGGGGCGGAAGCCAAGATCAGGTCCCGCTGTGGGCGGAGAAAGCTCGACGTCGACCCGAAGCAGCAACTGGAACATCACACGTGCACAAGAGTCGCTGCTCAGAGGGAGCTACGAAATGATCTATCGAAATGATCTATGGCAGCCGGCTCAATCATTCGATAGTCTGCATGTGAAAGATTCCGGGCTCATCGTTCCGTTTTCTGTTTCAAATTTCCCGACTTGAAAGGCGGCCCGGAACGCTCGACAAACGGATCGGACAAGAATCCCGGCCGATCAGAGATCCTCCGCCGGATTTGCCCTGGGCCGGCGTCCCCGCATTAAACGTAACGGCATCAGCTTCGATTCGACCAGGTCGCCGAGAAGACAAAGAAATTCCACTAGAACCTGCAAGGCGGTAAAGAAGATGATGCATAAAAAAACCAATCTCGCTTTTCAACACGCCCGTGACTCGCCGGGGCACGAGATTCCTATCGGACGGGACTAAAGATCTCATTTACAGGACCCCTGCGCAAGGCCGAATCTACGGAACACGTATGCACTATGCATGTACGGAATACATGTACATACAGTACAATACACATTACACCATGAAAGCGAAAGCGGCTGTTTCTTTTGAGAACCTGCAGCCGTTCACACATCGAACAAGACTCCAGGGGGTCTAACGGAATAAACTTTGTGCCCGTCCGCTCTGCCTTCTTGTCTCGGCGGATGACATCTATATATATGTGCCTACTACATACTAAGGTAGTACGTGTATATATGTACATACATAGTGGTATCGCCTGCACGGGCACAAGATCCTCTCCGTGTTTCGCTGCACTATCCACATCGACTTTGCCGATCCGTCGCACGACAAAAACTGAAAGAAGCAACCGGGAACTTTTGGAAGACGGTGAAGAACAGGGACACGATCACGATGCCAGACGGGGCTCGGAAGATAAACCCCCGATCCACAGCCGACGTCGACTCCCAAACGGGCAGTCCCAAATGCAGCAGCATCAAAGGAATCCAACCAGAGCCCGCCGGGTCAATAGCTCCCGACTCTCTGCTGCAGGACCCATGCATATCTTCAGTCCAAGCAAGCTTCAGCCCTTATCACGGGCAGATGCCGAGCATGCCGGCTGTGCTCACCGTGACGTCCGGTCAAGCTCCCAAGGCGAAGGAATTCTAGACTGTGTAGGCTAACGGTCTGCTACTTGGCTCTCTTCACCTAGGGTACTGCGTAACGAAGGTACTTAGAGAACTAACGATGTTCAACACACTCTCAAGTGATGTCCCCCGGGCCACTTCCCCAGACTCAGCGTGACATCCAACCTGAAGTTGCTGCACAGCACCTAGGTAGCTTCACAGCCCCGCCACAACCCTCATCACGCCCCAGACCTCCCCCAACACGCTCGCGATCCAAACAGCCGCCCTGGCAGCCCAGGCGCCGGCCGAGAGCACCAAGACCACAAACACCGCCGCCAGCACACACACCACCAGGTCGCCTCCCGTCGCCTGGGCGCTGTCCACCCGCTTCCGCAGCTCAGAACCACCGTCAAACACGGGGCTCACCACCTGCCAGTAGGCGGCCACTACCCGCTCCAGCGTCACGGCGGCCATCCGCGCCCAGCGGCTGATCAGCTTAAGACTCAGACTCCCGGAGGAGGAGGAGCTGTTGTTGTTGTCTCCCCCGCCTTTCGCGTTACTACTGTTGCTCTTGTCCTTTCCCTTCTCTGCTGCTGCTGCTGGTTGCTCCGAGTCCTCATCCTTCCCCTTCTTGTTCTTCTTCTTCTGCTGCTGCTGGCCTCCCTCCTTTCCTTTCTGTTCTACCCCCTTGCTCCCCCCTTGTTGTTGTTGTTGTTGTTGTTGTTTCTCCCCTGTCCCCTTGCCCTTTTTCTTCGCTGCCCCCTGACCCTGTCCCCGTCCTCCTGCTCTACGAGGGAGAGGATGAGAGCCTACTACTGGGTCTGATCCGCCCAGCAGCCTTGTTATTGTCGTCGTCAGGGGGTGACGATGATTCAACGCCGCAAAGGCTGTTCGTGCTGCACCGCGAACGAGATTCGCCTCCTCCTCTGCTGCCGCCGCCGAGCCTGCTGCGGGCAGTGTCATGAGGTATGTGGACGTGCGTGTGCACGTGGGTGATGACTTGCGGGTGCCGGCGGCTTCGTTTCCGCTGCTGTGCGGTGGCTTGCGAAGTGTTTTGGGCATTTCCCGGTCTGGTGGTGGTGGTGGCTGCTGCTGTGGTGGGCCGTTTCCTTCCGCTGCTGCTGCTGCTGCTGCCGTGCGCTTTTTGGGCGGTGCCGTTGTCTGTTTCTCCTCCTCCCGCTCCTCCTTCTTGGTAGGCGTTGCCGTCTTCTGTGTTGTTGTGGTGGTGGACGACCACGCAGTAGCGCTGCCTGGTTCTGATTCTGGTTCTGGTTTGGGAGGCGGAGGGGGGATAGGGGCGTTGTTGTTGCTGTCCAGCGGGTTGGTGCCATCGGTCTTCTCCTGAGCGAGTGTCGGGGTCGTCATCCCAGTCTCCGGACCCGGGTTGTTGATACTCCGCCAGACGCTCAGTTGCATACCGCCCGGGGAATCCGGCTGGCCCGAACAGACGCTGCTGGGCGTCGTGGTCGAGGACGGGAGTGATGCCGGTTGTGAGAGCGCTGTCCCCGTCGATAGACGTCGTATCAGACGAGCGTTCCGAGATCCGTCGAGGGTCGCGTCGGAGGGACGGGCGTCGATGCGGTAGCGGGGAGGAAGATGTTCGGAGCCAGTAGTGGTGGTGGTGCGTGTGCAAGCAGATGGGTATGCCTGGCCCAGGCCACTGCCGCTGGCTGCTGGCAAGTTCACTTGCAGGATCATATCGGCATGGCTGGATGAATTCCACTTGTTCAGACTGTCTCGGTCCTGGATCAGCCTGCCCCCCCACTGTTCTGTTGGGACCGACTCGTCCAGTTCCATCACTCGACCCATAGCTAAGTCTCCCACTCGGCTGTTCTCCGACAGTCTGCGGAGGTCCGTGGGGACCACAATGAGGTCGCCCACCTCCCAGTCTGGATGATACTCCAGTAGCCGGCTTGCATCCTGCGGGAGGGAACCTTCCCCTCGAGGGATCGCTGGCGGCAGCATGAAACGCGCCATCGCTTCTCTCAGCAGGGACACACCACCTCCCAGGACCTTTCCCTCCTCTTCCACCCTCTCGAGCGAAGGCTGGCCTGGCTGCTGGCGCTGGACCAGCGCCATCTCTGCATCTCCCCTCATTATCAGGCAGCGGCGGCGGTGGCTTTCCACCTCCCTCGCCACCACCGCCGCCATCCCTAAAAAAGAATCCGTCCGCTCCGGTATGACAACAGGCTGCTGAGGGGTACCACCCTCCACACTCTGACTCTTCCGCGCCGACGAAGACGACGACGAACCAGAAACCGACCCGGGAATCGGACTCAACCCGCGCGGAGGAGGCTCTGCAACACCAACAGACGACCACCCGTCCTCCCCCTTCCGCCACCTCACCCCCTGCCTAGCCAGCACCTCCCGCAGCGCATCCTTCCTCTTCTCCGCCTTTTCTTCTTCCCGCCGCAACACCACCATCTCATCGTCTTCCTCCTTCTCCCTCCGCATCCTCGTCACCAGCTCTCGCTCGTACGCCGCCTGCTGACCTCCTCTACTGGACGACGACGACGAGTTGGTATTGGTAGTGGTGGCGAACGTCAGGGCCGGCGACGAGGTGATGGCGGAACCACTCGCCGCCGCCGTCGTTGTCGCCGTAGTTGTCGGTGTGAGCACGTCCATCTCGCCCGTGTATGGGTTCACGCCAGTCACGCCGAGGAAGTCGCCTGATTCCTGCAGGGCGCGCCGCTGGCGGCGGAGAGCGCGCTTGGCGAGGAAGAGTTCGCGGGAGCCGAGGTTGCTGAGGTTACTACTAGTTGAGAGGGAGTTGTTGTTGTTGGGAAGAAGCGGGGAAGAGGGGAGCAACGGAGAGGTTGCTGTCGAGGTGGTAGTGGTGGGCGGCTTTTGGGGGACCGGACGGCGTGGATGTGCATGTGCATTTGGACGCGGAGGAGGGATACGCCGTTTCTCGTCGTTGTTGGCCGCGTTACTGGGCGGGAGCCGGGACCCTGCTGGGTGGTGGCCTGCCATCATCCTGTTTCCTGTGCTATGCGCCCTGCGAGGCAGCACCGCGGCGTTCGCGCCATGCCTGTCCAGCGATTTTGCCCTCTTTCGGCCGCAGCTCTGCTCCGGTATTCCCGGTGATGCGGCCGCCGGCCCGCTCTCGTGCTCGCGCATGGCGGTCTCTCCTCTTGTCGGCCGGGCGGTACCGCCACGCTCGGGACGCTTGCTTGGTCGGAGCTTGGAGAGGAAGCTCGTTACAGTCGTCACAGATCTGGACAGACTCCTGCGTTTTGCGGCATCGTAGGATGGGGAGGAGGCATGGGCCCCGTCCAGTTGGCAGATCAGGGAGGTTGTAATGCTTTCTGACGTCGGGCTTGTTCGCCGTGATGACGGCGAGTTGGTGCCCTGGCGACCTCCTCGTATCGGGATGGAGGCCATGGCCGCGGTTCTATCTCGCCAGGTAATGATGTTTTCTCTTTTGAATGAGGTATACTACTGCGGCTGCATCTTATGCGAGTGCAAGCATCTAATAACAGATGAGCACACCCCGCCCGGGACTGACGCCAGGCGGGCCTTCCGGGCCCTTGGGAGGATGGGCATTCCAACCTTCGTTGAGCCATCTGTGTCACGAGAATGGAGAAGGCGGCTGTCCGGGCCAAGCAAGCGCGAACAAGTACCGGCATAAGGCTTACTAGTGCGTGGTTTATCCCACCGTGAGGAAGGGGCGGGTACCCGATGTGCTGTGGCATGGGGAAGCTTGGATCGGCCTTGAGTTGCCTGTGCCAACAATGGCAAAAGCCGCTGGCAGGAAGAACCATGTCGTCCCGGCTCCCACGGAGTCATCTGGATGGCAACACCTTCCCGTCCTTCTAGAAGCAGTGGAGAACTTCCCGGTTACACCTCATCGGCCCTGTCCTCAACATGGCACTTCCTTTCTTCCGCTGCCGAAGGCTTCTCTTTCTATCTTTCCCCTTGACCCCACAACGGTCAGCCTTACGCCGGCCCCACACTTGATGTACTCCGTAAATAGAGCCGAGTAAACACACGAAACTCCACGGAGCATCCGCAGTGATGCCCAACCTCCAGGGAATATTCATGTGTAGCGTCAGTGGTTTAGTGGTTGGGCCCCGCGTTCGATTCGCGGCTGACGCAAGCTTTGGCCCCCCGTCCCTGCTTCTCTTGGGGTGTTTTTGCTTTCGACCTCCTTTTGTTTCCTGTTTATTGTCTTTACTGTGCAGCCTCTCGGGGCTTCGCTTTTCGGATGATGAAAGCAGGGCGAGCTGGAGGCTGGATTGGGGTTCGGATATCTTCGGCTTTCGCAGGTTTGAACCCTTTTCAAGACTGACGACAGACATCCACGGGTGGTGATGCCCAACATGGACAGGCAGAAATCAATTCCAATAACCATTTATCTCCCCGCTGGCGCCACAACGCCTGGATATGCTGAAGTATGAAAATGCCCCATAAATACCCAGTTTGCCCCTGCAAGCCCCATTCCCCTGGCGATACAGGCGGGCATTGCTTATCCGCCCTCCTGCCGACTCCCTTCCCTCCCTCTCGCAGCCTCCATGGAAACTCCCCTGCTACACATATCTCGTGGGAAATCTCTCCTGCGTCCACCGGTTCGCCCTCGCCCTCGCCAGTTTTTCGGGCGAATGGGCGAAGCTGCTCGAATCCGAGTGTGTCGCCGCCCGCCGGTTCTCCTTGAGCGGGCTGCTCTCGCGGATCATGCGCTCGGCGATCTCACGCTGTTCCAGCGCCGCCATCTCGCGCCCGTTGCGCGGGGACGCATAGGCGCCGTTCATGTCGCCTAAGCTGGTCGCCTTTTTGAGGGGCGAGTTCATGTGGGTATACACGCCGAGGCTGCCGCCAAAACCCGAGTTTGGCGGAAGTTTGAAATCGGTGCCGGTGCTCGTCCCGGCAGAGGAAGTGGAGGGTTTGGTGGCGACGGCCGAAGGGGTGACTGGGTCCTCTCCTGCGCCTGCTGGTACCGTCGGAGTGAAATTCTTTCTCAGCGCTGATTGTCGATGCTGCTGTACCTGAGCAGCAAACGACCGCGACACTGCGGAGTTGGGCTTCGACAAGGGCGTGAATGGGCTCGGCGACATTGCGGGCCGCGGTTGTGGGGACATGACAGCCCTATTTTGCCCAGCGTCGGGATCGACATATCTGGCATAGTTGGGGTTCGGATGCGTCTGGAAAGCTCGCCGAATCACTGTCGCCGGCGTACCGACGGTCACTTCCTCCTGGTCAATCATTCCGTCGCTGATTGATACCTGCGTCGCGACTTCACGCATCACCGGGTGCAGCCGTGGGTGGACGTATTTCACGTCGTACTCGTGCATGACCTCCTTGTGAATAATGGCTGTGTCCTTGCTCTGCTGCGAGAAGCGGGAGTGCATAAGTAGTAGTTGTGCCGAGAGAATGACCTGCAATAGGAAGCATTTGAATACGGTGACGCTCGGCCGCGGATCCAGAGTCGGGAGTGGCAGGAAGAGCATGTGGATGAGGACGTGGCCTGGGCTGAAGAGGCAGAACATGCGCAACGTGGCCGGGTAGGGATCCCACACCTTCATCTCCCACACGTCGCGTGTCCTATCTGGATGTGCTCGCTGCTCGGCAGTCTCGGGTCTCAGAACCTCCTGGATAAGCCGCAGGGGAGTCGACGAAGCCGGCGACGAGTCAACACGCACGCGGTGTGCCGATGGTGTCCCCGGCCCTGCGGCCTCGACATTCATCTCAAAAAGCCGGTAGTGGCGCGATCGCGTCATTGCGTAGAATGCATTCAAGGCGGAGATGGAGATCAGCATCCATTCGAGGAAGT
This sequence comes from Achaetomium macrosporum, assembly GCA_033296875.1. Taxonomy (NCBI): domain Eukaryota; kingdom Fungi; phylum Ascomycota; class Sordariomycetes; order Sordariales; family Chaetomiaceae; genus Achaetomium; species Achaetomium macrosporum. The sequence goes on along the minus strand of MU860014.1, from coordinate 4,042 downwards.
TGGCCTAACCGGCTCTCGCACGTTAGCGACACATTCCAGAGCTGTTGCGCAGCGAGCAACTCTGACTTACCCCGAGCGTGACCCAACCATTAGCGGGTTCATCGCCAAATACGTCGTCCACGGCATCGCGTGTCCTGCCGGAGTTTGCTCTCGCTAGAAGGAAAACGAAGTTGGCCGCAAGCCCGAACCGAGTTCCAAACGTTTTCGAGTCCCAGTCGAAAGTTTGTATTTCCTCAGATAGCCAGAGATAGAAGTCCATAGGATTAAGCATGGCGCGAATCCTCTCGGTAAGCGGCCGGCGCCGCACAAGCCGTTGCGGTCGTGGAGGCATGGCTGTTACGTGAGTTTGACGCCCCTGTTTGGCAGATGCGCTTCGCGCTTCTTTGACTCGTGGTGCCTTGAGTTCTAACTCGTCGCCACAATATGGGAGTCGCCTATTACCGGACTCAAATACCGTAATATAATAAGAGCGGTCATTTGCCGCAGCGCAGTCGCGCAGGACAGGTCGGTTGGCGTGCTGTTTCCAGGTTGTTGAAAGACAATCTCAGTCAATTGACGTCTTTGTTTTTTTTTCCATACCTTTTTCAGAATTAGACTTGCCGAAAGCGTCGACTCCACTTCACTGCATTGCGTGGTGAAGTGGGGCTGAAAACGGAAGGATATCCGTTGCGACTTGCGAGCGGCAGGCAGCGGGGAGTTTTGGTGGGCCCTGTTGGTCGGAGCTGCAGACGCCAGGCGGCGTCATCTCCAACGCTCCGGGCGGGACGGCACAACGAATTCAAAAGTCGAATAACACTTAGAGGCTGCCAAACCCTCCTCTGTGATCAACGGCAACTCGGGTGACATTGACTGCGCCGGGCGTAAATACCTGAACTTTCCGGCGGATCCATTCACTGACAAACTGTCCGCGCGCGAGATGACGACCTCGCAAGCCGATTTCCGCGACAGGCAGTTCCTGGCCGTGATAGGGGACGAGGTCAGCAAGCTTAGTTCGGAAGCCGCAACTGGGAATGTTGCTAACAGTGCATTAACCGACAGGATTCTGTCACTGGGCTGCTTCTCGCCGGCATTGGTGTGCGTAGGAACCACTTTCCCCGAACCCCTCGGCGGACACTAACAAGACGATCTCTAGCATGTCACACCGCCACCAGACAACCAGAAGAACTTCCTAGTGGTAGATGCCAAGACAGATAACGCCGCCATCGAAGCCGCGTTCGAGAGGTTCACGACAGAGAGGAAGGACATTGGCATAGTCTTAATCAATCAACATGTTGGTCACCCCTCACTTCCCTCCGGAATGGCAGCCCGGATCGTGGGCTAAGAGTCGCGCTGCAGATTGCGGACCGAATACGGCATCGGATCGATACATACACGCAAGCATTCCCGACCGTCCTCGAAATCCCGAGCAAAGACCACCCTTACGACCCAGAGAAGGACAGCGTCTTGCGGAGAGTGCGTCGGTTGTTTGGCGAATGAGTGATTTGACACTGGGATAGAGAAGAGGGACCAAGGAGCGCAGCCGCTTAGCCAGCCTAGGGTTGTAAACCGAATGATACCGATACAATTCCCGTATTCAATTATCGCAAGCCTCGACTCCGTGTGCCTTAACTATGCTAAGAGTTGATGGAGGAAAACCAAACGAATCTCCGGGTCCGACAAACACCATCGACCCCCTGTGCTCAAAAACACCTATGTACGCATGCATCTCGTGAACAGTCTTGATGGCAGCTTCCCCTGCACCTCACACTCGCAGCGTAGCCATTGAAAGATCTAGAGGTCGAAATCGAAAGCGTCCCCCAGTGCTTTCGGGCCAAAGGTAACGGTGGCAGTCAGGCAGGTGATGTGCTCGTCGTCTTTGGTATAAACATCCGCATTGACAATGTATTTGCCCTGTGCATATTGTTAGTTATTGCCCAGCTGATACACCGCTGAAATGGGCATGGTCGTACCGGTGGGATTTCCTTGGGCAGGTCGACGGTCTTGATGATGGAGATCTTGCCCTTCTCGATAGGGCACTCGAGATCCACATTCTTGATCTCTTTGCACAGGTCGGCCTGCGTCCGGATCAAGCGAATGTAGCCATACTTGACTTCGAGGTTCACGTATGCGCCGTCGAGGATTGTCTCCTTCACTGTGCCGGTGGCCTCGATGACGAGGGTCGTGCCTCTGTAAAAGATACAACCATCAGCCTCACGTCACCCAAGCGATCACTTGGGTCGTATATGTCGGACGTACGCTTCAGGCGGATTCGGCGTCAGGACGACCTTCTCGATAGAAATGAGGTCGTCATCGCGGTCGGCATCGCAGAACTTGAGCGGGTTCTGCCCGGGGACATCGAGCTCGCTGCGCGCAACGAGGCTTTGCCCGCGGCGGAAGACGTTGCGGGCGCTGACGCTCGCGGCAAAGGCGAGAACGATGATGGAGAGCCTCATGGCGACCGATGGTTCGGTGATTTGCGGGGAAACCTGGCCCGCTACGTCCCTCCCCTCAACGGAACAGGATCAACTGCAGATTGATCTTTGTGAGTAAAGAAGATCCGACTTGATGAATGGGACCTGAGGTTGAGATGTCGACGATGGCGAGACAACGACACAGGCCGGAAGATCGAGGCTCAAGGCGGGCAGCGCCGAGTGGTTGGCCTGCCACACTGTCACCGCAACGTCATGGGAGCGAGCACGGCCCTGATTTGCCTGCGCCTTCACCTTTTGGCAGATCCTGACGTATCATGTGAGCCTTGGTGGACCCGTCCGGTCGAGTCAGCCAACCACTGGCCCTCAAGCCGAGTTAGCGATCCAACCGGAACTGCCTTGCCGGACGGCACAATCCACATGCAACTTCCAGTCTCTTGCACATCGAGGGACGTCTTCAATGTCGGCGGTCAAACGAACAACGGCCCATGATTAGTGCCGAGTCTCTTCCTCTTTTCAAAGCTACCACCGAGCCGATTACTCCTTGTGATCAATCGTTGGACCCAGACGCGTTCGCCCATTTTGTTCTCACACCGCCCTAGGTCTCGACAAGCAATCAAAGACAATTTCAGATACCTTAGCAGGGAATCGGTAGTGTCGCTATTGTAACCTGGAATCCCAAACACACAGCACTGTGATAAGCATCAGCTCATTGGGAATTCGGCAACGCTGAATGTATATCTTGATCTGACGGACCGAGGAAAACCTGACTCCTGACTCCCCACTTTGTTTAACAGCCTGGAAGATCTGAGTTGGACGGTGCCTTACAGGGATAGGGGGGTCAAATAACAGTATGCTGTAAGTCTGTTAGCCCCGCAACAGACTAACAAGAGCTCGAACACACTTAAGGCATTGTGTTCAAGCTAATATTAGTTAGAGCTATCTATAATACTATTCTATCAATAGGCTTTTAACTTAGTAATAGACTATTTATACTAAGATAAGTCTTACTAAGTTAGCTCCTCTATTCGTAGTCGAACAGACTATTCTAACATTGAATAGAGCTGGGCCTGTACTTACTACCCTCGCTAGTAGAGGAGCCTTTATAGACCGTACCTTCCAGGATAACCTCAACGCGCGCTTTCTCTCATAGTATAATTGTAAATATTATAGACTTGTAAATCTCATAGTCCTAAGGTCCCTAGTTCGAATCCTCGCTTTCCCACTTTCTTTCAATTGAGTGATAGTCAATTGAGAGGAAGTGTCACGGGATTCCCCGTTCGTGGTCACGTGGTTGCCTCTGGTATTTGAGGTTAGTTGTTGCTCTGCACCTGTCATCTAGGTCTTGCTCTCCTTATCGCAATATCAATTTTTTATATGCGAGCTGACCGACCTTGGTGCCCGTCACAGGAAGAAAAGAGAGCGAGGAACTTAACTTTTTATATTACCCCTTTAGATAACCCTAACCTAGATCGTCTTTTTCCCTCTCTATAGGGAGCTCCAACAGACTTAAGAGGGCGTAATAGAGTGTTAATTGAACAGGGGGACCGTGCCGCAAGCGGCACGCCAAAGGAGCCTGGAGGAACGTGCTGAGAGCCTCTTGCAACCGCTGGGCTTTGCAGGCTTGATGTCGT
>MU860013.1:0-233387 GCA_033296875.1 Achaetomium macrosporum | reverse complement strand
CGCCGACGCGTCCCGCGTCGCGTTCAGCAAGTAGTCGGTTGGCCATATCTTCCACACTAGACATGCGGGGGGGGAATCCTTTGGAATCCAGGTCGAGGATATACTCAACAATGACGGATTCTTCTAAATCAGTCAACTTCCGCGAATTGGCTGTAATATCGCGTCGTGATGGTTTGCCCCGTCGGCGGCGGCTCAATTTCGTATGATGGACCGAATAGATCTCAGCTGCAGCTCTTAGGCTTAAAGTCGGGTCATTTTCAAGAGCTTGGAGGGCCAAGACAATCTTGCCTTCATCGTTTTTCTGTGGCATGTTGGGTTTGCGGAGAAAGTAGGTGTAAAAGAGAGATGTCGCGTGGACGCGATTTCGTGGAGCTTTCGGTGATATGGAGCTTTCGGTGATAAACCACGTTATTATTATAGTTGACAATATTTTGTATCTCTCTAGATTGCTTATTATAAAAGCTCGGAGCAGATTTTCATGCTAGTAAGCTCTAGACTTTTTAGAGGAAGAACTTTTCTATAGAAACTGCTAGAAAAGTAACTTAAGAGCAGGAATTACATTAGTCTATTCTAAAAGTAGCCTAGTAGGTAGGACAAATAGGCTACTAACTTCTACATATAGGTATTTCTCCATTTTCGGCGGCATCTGTGACGCCAGCAGTGGCAAAGACCGGAGGTCGGCAGTTGTGCCATCCGGCAGCCGCCCACTCAGACGATGGCGAGGATGGGGACAAGTACGGTACTTAGTATACAAGGTATAGCAATGATTCAGACGACGAGTACACAGCTCCACAAGCTGCCGATTGCTTCCAGTTGCCAGTCACTAATTCGATGGTGGACAATACAATTATTGGATTAGAACTCGACTCAGCAACATACAGAGTGGGGAGGGTGTGGCAAGACTTGCGTATGCATCCAGATAGTGAGGCAGCGGATGAGGTTCAAGAGAAGACGGTCATCGAAGCATATGAGCACTCCAGAACGAATAATTAGACGGAGGAATCAGCTCCTGATGAAAGGAAGAAAGGCTTCGCCTCGGAGTCTTAGAGTCAGTGCACCGAAGATTGTCCGCGCGCATGTTTCCCAGCACATACTCCAAATGTTCGAAGGCTGCTGCTAATCAACTCTGGGTTCAAAGAGCACTCAGTAGTCCGGAAATAGATAGCTTCCGTACCCAATAAGTCAGGGTGCGCGAGGGGACGTGTCATCCAACGTGCCTGTGTCTCAACCATGTTTGAAATTTCGACTGTCCTGAGGACAGTCTGTCCTCACGGGCTGAAAACCAGTCAACTGACACCGCCAAGCAGTGCGGTGTGACCATATGAAGCATGGTCTGTGTATTGGCTACTCTCTCGAGGACCGACGGTTGGGGCACATGACAATGACAGCTACGGGGAGCACATGGTACATCCTATATTCAGTGGCCGTGACTGTGGCCAAGGGCATATGATGGTCCATCTAGTCACCGGACCTCAGACGCTAGACTCAGCTAACCTAGATACGCCAGACGGTAGATGGAATAGGCTGCGGTGTATCGGTTCGAACTAAAATCACAACAGCCTATTGATTATATTAGCCTACAGGTTGTTACTATTAATCACACGGCCCATATAGAAGTATTCGGACAGCGGCGTAGATGCGTACCATACGAACTCGGGGTGAGATTATATAAGTCGAATGCTCGCGCTTCGCTAGATTCATGTCACTTCGCTACCTCAAGCGACGGGTTAGCAGTCTTATCGAATGAGCTCCCTTCAAGGCTGAACACAGGCCGTCACACATCACACAGCATCGTCTAAACACCTAATAATAAGCTGGAGCTTAGAGGCCAGAAAACCGATAAGCATGACTGTGAGACCATTGGATCCCGGAAAGGTCTGTCCATGGCACCTGACTCGGGAAACTTTCCGTTTCTTGCCCTTCCCGTCTTCACCTAGGTGGCAGGTGCCTCATTCATGGTCCTCCGTTGCGACGAATGACTGCAAACGGTGTGTCTTGGAGTGCATGGTCGCGGGAGAGATTGGGTCCCTGCAGAGTCATGGACAAGGACAAAGATAGCGGGAGATGGAATAGGTCGTGCATAGTCAGAGTGATGCTGGTAGGTTTTTCTGTGGCTCATATGTCTCGACACTAATGCGATGTCACCTTTGAATCGAGAGCAGAAGAAACAGCGATGGGGGGAGCCACCGACCCCCGAGCGCCATTGGTTCATTCAGAGAAAATCGAATCATAGGTGCTTGGCTCGAAGGGTGATTCTCGTTTGTTAATCGTAGGTCGGAGCAAAGACCACGATCGACATCATGGCCATCAGCGGCCCAGACACAGCGATTCTCCGCCGCGACTACCGCGTCACTCCTAGATTCTTCTCCCAAGATCATGATGTTGAGTTTTTAGCAAGGGATATAACTCATGACCCTGCCGTTGATCTGTAATTCCCACCAAATGCGCCATGATCGGTGGCTGGAAGCCAAGAACGCGCTCCCTTACTTCATGTGTCTCACTCGAACTTGTGCCTTTTTCCCGATGTATCCAGGTGCGCGTTCCATGACAGCCAGTGGCAAGGTTGGAAGGGAGATGCCGCCAACTGACTATCGCCTGAACCTGCAATTGCGCCGAGGGATGGTGACACTGCAAGAATCGTTCGTTGAGGATAGCCCTCGGCGCTGCCACTTCGCAGCGGGACCTCGCACACCTAACACCTTGCGATCGAAAGTTCCTTCCATATCGAACCTTACACGCATTCTCCCATCTGCCAAAACGGCTTCAAAAGAAAGTAACGCTGCCAAATCAGTCAAACAGAGAGATTCCGCAAACATGTGCGAATACACGCAGGTGAGCAGAGCGGATACCCTCACGATCGCACTCGTGCGAGTCTCCGCTGAGCCAACAAATCCAGCGAGAGTTCTCCTGCGGCCACTTTCGCTGGCTAGCGTCGAAGCATTGGTATGCGTCACAGAGCCGAACCCACCAGGAGAAGGAAGAAAGCGAAACACGCAAAGACCGAGCGGCTGACTTTGCTGTCCATCAGTTCCAAGTACAAGGCTAGTCAAAACCCGAGGGTCTGTGAGCCAGATATTATGGCTTTCGAGGATCGGTAAGATGGAGTTCCGTTCTTTCTATGCGATGATGTAAGAGCCAGAGTCTGACTGGACCGATAGAGCCACCATCTGCGGCGAATGCAGACTTAAGGAGACGCCTCCTCAGTGGATAACTGTGTTGGGAAAGTGGGCATTTGCGGTATACTACCGTTAACTAACACGTCGCCGCGGGAGAATTGCAAGGAGTTACTGGAGTATCGTGATATTAGGATACCACTGGGAGATTGGTTTGCGCTTTGCGGTAGGGGGACTCTGCTGGGTGCGAGACTACTTACCGTGCCTACCCTACGTACTGATGATATCCTGAGGCGCTGCACATTGCACCGATCGCTCTTAGGACAAGTTTGGTCAACCACGGCTCAGAGGGACAAGCAGAGTGGTGCGTTGATCGCTACATACCTAGCTCTCTAAACCATCTTTTAGTGAAGAGGAAGGACTTGACGAAGTGTGATTTACCCTCCGTTACTTGTTACAGAATTATCTATCAGGACAATCACCAGGAAACTTTAGTTTTAGTATAACAGCTTTTGCCCTTGAGATGGGCTCGGGATTTGACTCTCTGAAATGACTTGCAGATTTCTGGCCTTGATATGAAGTCGATTAAGTTCGTTCCGCGCATCGTCGACCTTATGGACCCTTCCCGTGGCATTTCCCCATGAACATCCATGGATCATTGACCCTTGGAATGCATCAAGAGAGATTGCTTGGCACTGTCCATGCCAAGCCAGGGTTTGGACCCTGAGATGTGAATGTGGGGATGCATCTTTGCCCTGCATGATCTGAGCAAGTGCAATGTTCCGTCCCGTTGGAATCGAGGCAATAACTTGAACAAGCTCAACGCGGAAAATCAGAGAATGCCCTGCAGAAAGCTCGCAGGCCGCGTTTGTGAGAGTCTCGACTCCATCAGTCGGCGATGGCATCGTCAAACGGCTCAACGGCACGTCCACCGTTCTGATGCCCCCCTGCTCGCGCGCTCGCGCGCTCTGCGGCCCAGCCGGTTGTGGGCCGGGCGTCATTGTGTGGGGCCTCGAAAGCAGCCCGATGGGGAAGCGGGCGTCGACTTGCCGTCTCACCGCCCCATTTGAGTGGTTGGCTGTTTCGTCACAAGCACCTTCACGTTGCACAGAGATGAGGCTGTCGCTGCCACGTCGTGCCTCCTGTCTGGCCGAGCTTTCGGATCCTGTCTCGCGCCGCAATTTTACCATCCCGCCTCCTCAATTGACGATACCTCCATATTTTTTTTGCTCCCACCGCTCCACGGTACTGGTATCGTTTCTTGCCGTGAAACAGCACGTGCTCATCAGATTACTTACTGGATGCGCCGAGGCACACTGACTGGCTCAACACCTGCAACCCGACAGCAACCAACGACGGGACGTTTTGGGGCGGTCTTCTGAGTCACAAAGTCGCCCTGAACGAGCCTGAATTGGACGAGACGCGTCGGATGACCTCGACGCTACTTCGTTCAGGACGAAGAGCCGTGGGTGTGGCGGTTGGCCCACAATGTCAAAGCCGACTGAGTCTTTCCTGCCTTTGGGCCTCACCGACAGCGGAGCGCGCCCTCGTTTTCCCAGGCTCACCAGCGAATCGTCATCCATTATCTCCCCCTTGACCTTGCCGCCGGGTGCATATGGATACTTCGACCACGTCGCAACCAAGGGTAGCGCGCCCACACAACTTGCGCCGGGCATCCATACATTTCCCAGTGGTTCAGGACCCCGTGGTCCTCGAGGCAGCCAGGTCTATTCTCCGCCCTCACCTGGTGTCAGAGGGCCAACCGTACATCCTGCTTCATTCCTTTCGCCCCACCTTATTTCGACGACGAAGGAGGGGCAGTTCCAGTTTGATCAGCAGCGTTTGAGCAATAACACCGCCATCCCCCGAAGAACAGACAATGGAATGCCTTCGGTTGAAGAGCCAACTGTTGGCGACAATTCCATGAACGGATTAGCCGCCATGACCAAAGCGTCCATATCACCCACAGGCTCAGCCCTTACCGGCCATCCCCGATCCATGTCTGCAGATCCGCTCAATGCAGGCTTGCATGGCCAGATGAACCAGCGGCTTCTTCAGCAAAACGCCCGCATCCGAGAAGCCTGGGAGGCGGAGCGGAAATACTTGGAGGCGAATCGGGAACGGGCCGAGGAGGTTTACAAGGAAGAGCGGGCCCTTATGGAGGACGAACGCGCCGAATGGGAGACTGAGAAAGCGACTCTACTTCAGGAAATAGAGCGCCTTCAACAGCTGGTGTTGGCCTTAGGTGGAGGGACTGTTGTGACCAAAAACAGCCTGCACCACTTCAATTGTGGTATCCGAGGGGGCACTGGGGGCTTGTCGAGCACAGGCATCAACTCGGCCGCGTCATCACAACGCTTGCGGCAGGCGACCCAGAGCGGGGAACCTGTCCTTCATGACGTCAGTTCATCTTTGCCCAGGCATAAAACCGTGGAGCTCGCCTCGCCCAGATCATGCACTGGACCAATTTCTCTCACACCCGATTTCCTCAAACCAACTGGAGAGGCCCAAGTTCAGAATGGCCCTGCTCCCGTCGTGGACGTCCACGAAATCCACCCAGACCTGGAAGGTATCCGGATCAAAGCCACCAGCGTGAAGAAAGCTACATTTCGCAATTCCGCTTTGTCAAACGGATCCAGAGTGCCCAGTCAATCTGGCTCTTCCACAAAGTCCGAGCAGGTGAAGAGTCCGCAGGGGAAGAAGAAGCAGACCCTGCAAGTCTTGGCGGCCGATGAAGCAGATCGCCTCACCATGCATGCTGGCCATACGCCGAGTCATTCCCTCTCAGAGTTGGCAACGGTTGCCGCCTCAGGAACGACTACCGGGACGAGCAGCGGCGGTGGCAGTACCCCGACAATGATGCAAAGAAATGGGGTAGCTGCCCCAGTTGTGGCCATGGCCGATGAAGCAAACGGCGCCTCAGAAGCGTCTCAGACTACTGAGCACTTCTTAACAGCCTCGGACAATCATGGACGGCCACTCGGCGGCCATCCAGAGCCCTTTTTCGAAGCAAAAGAGGACCGTCAGCTGAAAGGGCCCTTGATGGTGAGAAATATGCCGGCACATGACGAGATCTTCTTCCAGAGGCTCGCAGACAAGCTGGAGGAGGTTACGAAGGACGACAGGGCGGCTCTACCTGCTGTCTTGCAAGATCCTGGGCTTGCCAATGACAATGGTGAGCGCGCACTCGGACAAGTGAAGACGCATTCCGAACGCCAATCCGATTCCCAGCAGCCGGCGGCCGGTGCCGATGATTCCGGCTCCGCGGGCAGCAGAAGCAGCCCAAGAAGCAGCGACGAAGACGAATTGGACATCCCCCTGAAATTCAGAAAGCGAATGAACTTTGGCGCTCCCTTTGGCGAGATTCGGCCGCCTGTGATCCGGGGCCACTAGCCGAGCATTGTACGGCATACTGGTCTCCAGGGCTATCGGATCTTCTGCTTTCTGCTCTCGGCATTCCCTACTGGACTTCTCTTCCTTCAACTTCATGGACCACGAGGCAAAAAGATTAGACGGGCATTGGGTGGCTTCACTCTATTTTGGCATGGGGACTGAGGGGAGGAGACTTGCATCGGCGAAATGGGACTGGCATCCAAGCGTTCGCGGCTCATGTACTGCATTTGGTTACTTTCTTTCCGCTGTCTGGCGTGTACGGCCTCATACCCCTTTTTATTTGTCGTTCAAAGGTCTGCCCAAGAGGAGACATGCTTGAAGTTAGATATCCCTTGGGGTCGGAGGACGCAAAACCGGGCGGTTATCTTACGGTGTGCCTTATATTCCAAGCGTTCAGCTGCTTCAAGCTTTTGTCTCGAGCGTTTCTCTATTCCAGGCGTTCCAGGCGTTCCTCTGTTCGAAGCGTTCCTCTGTTTCAAGGGTTCCTCTGTTCCAACTCCTGTTCGAAGGGCTATTCTGTTCGAAGGGCTGTTCTGTTCGAAGGGTTCCTCTGTTCGAAGCATTCCTGTGTTTAAAGGGTTCCTCTGTTCGAAGGGCTGTTCTGTTCGAAGTGTTCCTCTTTTCGAAGTGCTCCTCTGTTCGAAGGGTTCCTCTGTTCGAAGGGCTCCTCTGTTTGAAGGGTTCCTCTATTTGAAGTGTTATTCTGTTCGAAGTGCTATCCTGTTTGAAGGGGCCCTCTGTTTGAAGGGTTATTCTATTCGAAGTGTTGTCCTGTTCGAAGTGTTCCAACTCCTGTTCGAAGCGTTCCTCTGTTCGAAGGGCTGTTCTGTTTGAAGTGTTCCTCTGTTCGAAGTGCTATCCTGTTTGAAGGGGCCCTCTGTTTGAAGGGTTATTCTGTTCCAAGTGTTATTCTATTCGAAGTGTTGTCCTGTTCGAAGTGTTCCAACTCCTATTCGAAGCGTTGTTCTGTTCGAAGGGTTCCAACTCCTGCCTGTTCGAAGGGTTCCAACTCCTGTTCGAAGGGTTCCTCTGCTCCAACTCCTGTTTCAAGCGTTCCTCTGCTCGAAGTGTTCCTCTGTTTCAAGCGTTCGTCTGTTCCAGATTTCTGTTTCAAGCTTCTGTTCCAAGCGGCTGTTCCAATCGTTCCACGGTTCCAAGCATTCCACGGTTCCAAGCATTCCACGGTTCCAAGCATTCCACTGTTCCGAGCGTTCCTGTTGAAGAGTTCATGTTCCAAGTCTTTCCTCTTCGAAGCGTTCAGCTGTTCTAAGCGTTCAGTTGTTCCATTGTAAGATAGAGGCACACTGTCAGATAACCACTCGGTTCTGCGTTCTCCGACCACAAGGCGAATTGGATCTCTGTTTCAGGCGTTCAACTGTTTCAAACATTCAACTGTTCAGGGCGTCTGTTGGGTCTGCAGAAGTCCTAGGTAGACTGGCGCAATACGAGTATAAGATGGAAACGCAGCGTCAGTGGGAGAGGGGCTACAAATCACGAAAAGCATTCGATGGTACATCCAAAACTAGGTTCCAATGCCGTGCCTCTCAACATTGACTGTCAATATAAATGCCATCAAGACATTTTCTTCTCCATCAACTCAGCCAACTCATCCAGCAAGTCCACTGTCTCTGCAGGGCTCGCAATCCACGCCGTAGTGCCCACGTTCCTAGCCCTGAAGTCGTTAGCCCCCGCGCTCAGGAACTGATCGCCCACATGCAGCGTGTTATCCCCTTTGATCGCACCCCCTGGCGCAGACGCCCCAAACCACCTCTGACAGACCGTCACACCCCAGCTCTTGTCGCCGATGTCGACAAACACATCGCGCCCGCCGTTGAACGCGCAGAAGGGGACGCGCCTGCTCCGTCCCGCGCTGCTCAGCTCCAGGATCTTCTGCACTACCAGCACCGTCTCCTCAAGCGACTCCCTCGGAATGCGTGTCTCCGGCGGGTGTGGGACAATCCCGACGGCACGATCCTTGCGCATCAGCGTGGCCGGGAGGTTCAGCGTCTTGATGCAGTCGCGCAGCGCCGCCTCGGCAACGTCCAGAACTTGCTTGATGTCCCGCTCATCCCAGGTTGCCATCTCCGGGGTGAGCCACTTGTGACGGGGCACAGGAGATAAGAGGTGCGGAGAGGAAGGGTCGAATTCGAAGAGGTAGTTTGCTTCGCCGCCCATGATGATGACGGATTGCTTTTGGGCCGGGGTGAGCTCGGCGGTGTTGGCTAGGGCGTCGAGAAGACCGTGCAGGCGGGCGTAGTACTTGTCGGCGGTTGTGTAGCCTGCGGCGGTGACAATGCCGATCTTCACGTTTTTGCGGAGGAGGTCTGGGACAGGATGCGGGATTAGTGTGGTTGGGAAGCATGGGGGAAGGACGGGGCTTGAGAGCGCCTTGTACATACCGATTAGCCGGGGGACGATGGGGCTTGTAGGTTCAAGGCTTTGCCCGTCTCCGTATAGAGTCACATCACCGTCGAATGTTGCGAGCTGAAGGGTGCCGTAGGTCGTCACGGCCATCATCTGGGCCGAGTTCAGAATTAGGCGGACATCGTTGAAGGAAGGGGAAACGAAGCGGCGAGAGGAGATGTAGCGTTTGCGGTCCTGGAACTTAAAGGCTGCTTCTAGGGGTAGGCGAGTAAAGAATGGCCCGATACTGGGGACCAGAAGCTTAAGCTTTGATGGGAAGGGGTTCTCGGCGTCGTTTTGGTGGGCGACTGTGTGGGCTTGTCAGTCTGGCCTTGGGATAGGAGGGGAGCTGCGATGCTTACTGTGGTCATCGATCATGACTTCGACATCGCGGAGAATTTCGCTGTATCTCCTATGAGCCTCCTCACGCGTTTGGGCCAGACCACTCATTCCTTGTCCATCGAAGACGCCATGGGGCTGGGAGTAAAGTACAAATGGCACCGCCAGTAGTCCCTTGATCCATTCTGGTTCCGTTGTCAGTGTCTTGACATTGAAGGAAAGCGTTATTCCATGGTATCGTGAGTCTGATCATAAACTCCATACTCATAGATCTGCGTTCCCGGCGGAGAGCGTCTTGCTCTGCTACAAACGTCGCGTCTCGCCGCTAACACCGGGCTACTGTGAAATGCCGAACCCAAAGGGACGTTATTTACCTATAAACTGATCCCGCCTGTGAGTCTTGAGGGCATCTGGCTGGCTGTTAGTCTCTAGGTATACAGGAGCGGGGGTTCAACTCCATACATTCGACACGATACCGAGTAGTCATGATGGGCGCATGAATGAGCCGAGAGTTAAGCAGTGGCGAGACACGTAGGGGATCGGAGAAAAGGCGGAAGTATTTCTCAAATATAGACGCGGATTATTAAGTTCAAATGGAAGATGATAGACAATCACACGCAGTCGCAGTCACCGCCTCTTATTAGAGTGAGCCAGAGGACAGCAGTTCCCATTCCGGATGGAGCTATCGGCTGACGCAGCCTCCCGACCATCGAGGCTATCGCCGGATCCGTTGCGGGGCCACCAATGAACGTTGGAGGATGATGTCAGAGGGCCCAGCCCAGCGCTTTCAGCAAATCGGAAGGCTGGAGTTGCTCGCTTGTGGACGTGACCCCACCCGGCCGCTGCCGGCAGGTTCGCGCAGATCGGCACCCTCCGGGGCGCGGTCCCACCGCTGGATCGCCGCAACACCACAGCGCGCTGTGTACCTGCATCTCTAATTCTCATCGATTCGGTAGAGGAGACAACAAATTTGAATTCAAGCAACCGTTATGAATACATACAAACAGCACCCAGTCCCTTTAAACTCCATCTTATCCCATTTGGCAGGCAATTACCGTACCTAGCATGCCGCACTAATCGTCGCAGTCCTCGTCAAACAACCCTCCGGACATGCGGTCGCACAGCCCTGGACATAGAGCACCGTCTTGGGCGTGCAGCCGCATGGCACGGCCATGCTTGTGTCCACCCGACACGTCGGCACCGGGCACCTGAGCGTAGGGCAATCAGCCGGCCTGGTCGTGCGTGTGACGGTCGGGCACGGCGTCGTGATGACGGAGGTCGTCTTGGGGGGAAGCGTGACGATGCTGGTCACGACACCTGTCGGCGTCGATGACGACGTCGTCGTTGTCCGGCGGCTGGTAGTGCTGGTGGTGGTTGGCCTAGGCCAGCGTGGGGTTGTTGTGGTTCTGGACGGAGCCGTCGGACAGGGCAAGGCAGAAGTGTGGAAGGCTATGTCGCACCCTTGGTAGGGGCAGTCCGCCTCGCACGGGGCGATGAGTGTGGCCGTGGGGAGAGTTGAGGGACAGCCGCATGGCTTTTGGATGGTGGTCTGGAAGGTGCAGTCAGAGAACGGGCAGGTCTTGCCGCAGCCGCGGTTCTGGATCGTCCGTGTCGCTGTTGGGCAGACGGGGGCCTCGGGGCCTTGGGCCAGGACAAGGCTCACTAAGCCCATGGCGGTGAGGAGGAAGAGCTTCATTCTTTTGATTGCGTTCTGCGGTCAGCAAACTGCGGGTCTTGGGTGTACTCTTCGACCTTACCTGGAAGTCCAGGAGAATGTGAGGAAGTTGGGCGGGTTGGATGAGCCCGGATATGATCGGCGTTCAAGCTTGCTCAGCCTGTCATCTCCAATCCTTTTTCCAAGTGGAACAGGAAGTCCAGACCATTATATGTTCCAGGATCGACAAGGCCGCCGACACCGACGCTTGTTCCTATTCTTGGTCGTTTGGACCGGTCGTGTTTCTTATTCCTTTCTGGGAAGTTCCGTAGCATCTCCGGGAGGTTGCCCGCTCTATGGGATCACCGGATGAACGGACTTCCATTTATTGCCTCTCCTAAGGCTTCTTGCCTTCAATGCTACCCACGGTCGGAGCATGACGATTCCTGCCCTGCGCGGTGGTACATACCAACAGCTGCTGAATCCCTGCGGCAGGTCTTCCTATTCCAGTTGGAAAGATATGTGGCACCGTTGAGCTCCGAGGGCATCGTTACCCCTTTCGGGCCGCTCGACAGCCTTCGAGGTTGTAGAGCGATAACGAATGTGACATCACGCGTTCTGGCGTTCTGAATAGATACCGCTCTTCAGAACCATGGTCGCCCCCACGATGGTGAGGGATGGACGGGCTGAAGGAGACATGCCATCGATAGCAGCCATGTCGCGTCTAGGGAATACTTCTCGTTCCTACTATTTCACATATCGTCTTTGCTTACTGGCGTGGGCCGTCTGTGGCCATGGACATTCCGACCAATTTATCCCGCATTTACCATGGACTCGGTCGTGAGTTAGCTCCGGCCATGTGGCGGAAGACCAGTGCCGGCGAATGCAGAAGATAGCAAGCGCCGGTTTCCGGGGTACGGTTACCTTCCTTTGATCAATCGAGGGGTTATATCGCTTTCCAGTTAACACCGAAGGAGACGCAGGGATTGCTTGGGCCTGTGGTCCTCTCCCAGGTTGGTTGCTACCCCGTTGTTGTGGTGGCCGCTGATTCCGATTCAGGGGCACTCCTTGTGTCATTGTGAGAGACAGGACGTTGTTGACTTAGTCGGTTCCTAGAGGGTGAAGATGCCTTCCGGTAGCAAATATGGGTTTGTCCGTGATTTCCAGCCGTCTGGAGAATTTGCCTCGCGGTTCTGTGCCGTATCAGATGATTGTGCAGGAGAGACCTTGGTCTAGGCTGGATCTAGGCTAGAATCCCACAAATCTGTCTCTATGACCGTAGATTTGGCTCTCCATTGATGGCTGTAGGAAAGCATGATGTGCGCTTATTTCCGCCTTCAGCCTCATTTTAGCCTGAGCGGTGGGACGGTGCCTGCACGAAGTCTTAATAGGCAGCTGAGGGTCAGGGAAATTCCCAGTTAAGATGCCAACAGGCCCTCTAGATTATCTTAATCAAAGACAATGTTCAGGAAAATAGCCGTTTCTGGTTTTCGGTGCTTCAGCCCGTAAGCGAGGGCAAGAGATAACATGGAATAGCTAGAAGGGGTTGGAGATGGAATGATTGGAGTCAGCTTGGTATTACAATGGCTTTATCGTTTGGTGACAGCACACGGTTGATGTACCACTTAATACATTATGTGATAGTGTTCAAGACGGTATGGACAGCGCCGACGGACTCTGAACCCGGGCTGGAGTGGAATGAGTAATGCAGACATGTGCTGCCAGTGGACTTGGCGTAACTCGGCTAGGATGTATTGATAAGCCGTGCTTTGAAGTTTTACGGCTGAACAGCAGTCAGACATCAGAGGCATTGTATCAGAAGGGAAACTGATGTTTGCCATTGAAAAGAGGTGACGGGGGGCCATAATCATGGCATGATATGCGCCATGTCCCCATGGATAAGCAACTATGCGCAAGTGCCCCTATGTAACCGGCTAATACGCCATGCTGTAATCCCACAATCGAAAGCCGTAAACTCCATTCCGTTCAACTCAAGCACCCCCAATCCTCTTGCGTAATTGGGGAATGGTCTGGCTCCTCAGGGATGGGATTATCCATCCAAGCCGAGAAGTCTTCGTCCTCGTCAACTGAGCCTGGTTTTCCTGCTACGTCGACTGGTCGACTTGCCCCGGCAACTGCGACCAGTGATGGCGAACTTGATCCGGGGTGTCCAGCTGGGCTCGCGTCTTCCACAATCTCGGGCGGAGCATTATCGTCAGACTCCTTGAAGTCCTCAACCCACGGCTGTACGTAAGCAGGACTATGCGATTCTGTGAGCGGAGTGGTCGGCTCAGAATCCGCTGGAGCAGCGACCACAAGCATGTTATCGCCACCATCTTGCTCACGATGATACTGGCGTCTCTTAGGGAGAGGCGGAGGCGGCACTGGCCGGCGCTCAGTTGCTTGCTTTGACTGCTCGCTTTGCCCTTCCATCGTCGGCGGCGGAGGAACAGGTTTCCGCTTGGGAACCTGAATGGGTACAGTGGGAGTTTTCTTTTCGGGCATTGGGAGCGGTGTACCGGGCGGTGGCAGCGGCTGTCCACGCCCCATCGGCTGGCTAAGATCAAGTCCAGACGCATTTTCATGATGCTGATTGTGGTTTGCAGCCGCTTCATCGTTGACACGCCGTTGGAAGGCGTTTAAGCCCCAACGCTTGGCGGAGGCAGCTGCATTAGCGACTGCATTCAAAGCAGTTCGCTTATGAGTCTCATTCGCGCTCTGAGAGCCCGGCCCGGAGGAGTTTGAAGACGCTGTTTCGCGGCGACTAAAAAGGCCCTTTGACGTGGAACTGGCCTGGTTCCGGGCGGAACCTTTGACAGACGATGCTAGCGTCTGGGACTCGCTATCATTGTGGCTCTCCGCAGACGAAACAGTGTTTCGCCGGGCTTGCGGAGTTTTGGCCGCCTCCTTTTCCGTGTCGGTCGCGTCTCTAGATGAGCTGGAACTCGAATGGCTAGACGACTTGGACGTAATATAAGGTTTGAAAGCATTTGGACTGGGTGCTGGAGCCAAGGCTGGAGACTGGGATTTCCCTGTGAGAGACTCCATGACCGACACGGCCGAGTTCCCCTTCGGCGGGGATGATGAGGGCTTGAGTTGGTCTGCGTTGGTGGCGATGGTCACCACTGTGGGGAATGAGGGTTGGGCGAAGGGGGCGGAGAGTGCAGGAGGCGGGGAGCTCAATTCGCTCTTTGCCTCGTTCCTGATCTCAAGACTGGTTGACGAGGTCGAAGGAGACTCGGATGATGCCAGGTCCGTCTTGCTCGCTTTACTGGAGAGCTTCTTGCCGAAAAGTCCAATCGAGGGCTTCTTCTCGAGCACGGGTTGGCTGTAGCTCTTCTCCATATGAGGAAGATCCGTCTCCTGAATTCCATGAGGCTCCTCAAGACGCTCTACTTCGTCTAAATCTCCATCTTGAGCGAGAGCGGACTCACGGTCGACTGGCGACTTCACTGCATCGTCATGGAATATTCCGCCCCTCCATTTCTTATGCTCGGTGCTGAAGAAGGGTGTGTCATCCCAGAAGGGCAGGACCAGCGTCTCTGCGATGACTTCCTTGATCCGATTCTCTATTTGGCGGAGAATGACTGTGTAGGTAATCTGTCGGGAGCTGACGATGGGTTCGATCGTCATCTCCAGTTTAGGCATCTGCTGGAATGAAAACCAGATGCGGTTACTCGGCGGGGGCTTGATCTTGAAGAGCGCGTGGCCTTCCAACTTCCGTAGAACGACAGCAAGGACTAAATTGACCTCCCTTGCTTTGAATCGCGATCCTAAGTCGATGCGAGCCGTTGCTGCAACCTCTAGCCGGAAATTGCCAGTGTATCGCACGTCGGCCTCAATCCCGCACTCTCCCTCGACCGTCAGGTCCTTCAGACGGGGATTGGTGATGTATGGTGCGGACTCGCCCGTATCAATGGCCTTGATAGCAATATTGGACAAAAAGGCTGGCCGCTTGACCCGGGATATCTTCTTCGTAAGCTTTTCCCGGATGAAGTTCTCAATGTCCTTGGTCTTGTGAACACCCAGGAACACTCGTCCGATCATGGCATTTAGCCATCTTGTCTGCATGTGCTCCTCAGACGAGTGGAGCTTCTGCACCAACGACAGAATGTTCTTGACATCGAACTGGATTGGGGTTGGAGCTTTATTCTCGGCCGCGAAGGTCTGCTCCTGATTTCGCAGGAGGGCGAAGTAAAAGTCCTCCTTCGCCGAGCAGTTCTCGGAGAACAGGTAGAACGGCTTGGAAAGCTGGCTGTCCGGGCCTAACTCCGGACCATCAGTACGTCGTGAGAGACAGATGGCGTTGCGTTTGATCCAGAGCTCGCCCTCCGGCGTCACAGTTTCTCCCGAATATACACTGATGTCGTGATGCGCTAACGACACCACATGGCGTACCTCGAGCTGTTCATCATCGTCGAATAGCATCAAATGACCATGCCTACGAGACGGATTAGGGAGATGGCACAGGCGACGAGGCTGCATAACATACCTCAGCACGACATAGAACACATTGCCAGCTTTCTTGGGGCGCTGACTACCGCCATTCTTATTGTCCAGTGGTCCGGGCGCCTGCTTCCGGTCGAATATGCTGCGATACATGGTCTGGTAGACACTGGGACTGGGCGCAGCTACTGTGGTTGAACCGACGGGCGTCGAGCGTTCAATAGGCTTTGCATTGATGCCCATTGGCGTGTACTCGCGGCAGACGGCGAAATAACCAGCCGCAACATCCGGCTCGCGGTGAGCGGCCCGGGCCTTGGACCCATCCTTCTGTGCTGCTTTGAGAGGTTCGAGGTCGTCGCCGGGTTGCACCAGATCATCGTCGCTAGTTGACGCCTGCAAAGTGTCGGCATCTTTGCGGTAGGGAAGGGTGAAGTAAGCATGGGCCAAAATGACGACCACGAGCAGAGGGAGGAACGTGATGCCCCCGAGAAGGTACGTCAATAGGAAGACGGTCCAGCCCATGGCGTTGGTTGTTGCACTGTGACGGCCGCAGAGTCGGCTCTGCTACCTGCCCGACCGAGAGATAATTTGGGAGCGCATCGATCCAAGCAGCAATGAAGCTTCGAACTTGCGGTTCGGGACCCACGCGAAGTGGTGAGCATAAGATTCACGTTTCGGATTGACCAACCAAGGTCAGTCCGCCCGGGCAGTTGATGACAGACAACAGCTGTCGCAGCAGCTCCGTGACACTGGGTCATTGCGTCGAGCCTCAGCACGAGCACCCGAACCTCGCTTCCCCGCGCTGTCCCCATTGGATGACCGAATTTGGTACTCCACCGCTTCAGGCAAGGCCCTTGTCGATCAGCTGGGCAAGGCTGAACAAAGCATGGGGAGCTCATCACTCCGTGATGAAGTGGACCGGGGCCTTTCAGTGCCGAAACGGAGACTTGATGGGCCCTGATGTCTAACAGTAAGGTAGGTGTCATTCAATGCATCACAAGGAGTGCTGCCAGGCGAGCAGGGCGCAGGGGTTCCCGCAATTGTGTGCGCAGCTTGCGTCTTGTCCACTGTTTGCTCTCAAATCGCTCCCTGTTTGACTCATTCTATGGTGGCCCGGGCTGCGCTCATCCCGTCGCCCGCAGTGCCCGGGCTAAAGCGAACCAAAGACACTCGTCCTGAGGTCTGAACGACTGGATCTCCTCAATACACCCCAGCGCGATGTCCCTCTCATCCTGAGTATTGAGCTGACACCTGACCCGCCCGCGCTGCGTTGACAGCCGCATAACACCATATGAGCAAGGTACTGCGAGCCGCTTTTGGTCATGCCATTGGTATTTTGATTCCTATGAGCACTCCCGCATCCCAGACCAAATCCATGCAGGAGATCCTTCCGTGCCGAACGCGATGAGTCCCATGCAGAGAAAAACAAGCAAGCCATATCTAACCCCGCCGAATCCAGCACCCCACCGAGAGCTCCTTTAAATCGTGGTCTCGTAGGCAACCGGCGCAACGGTCTCGGGCTTGTTGTCGACGATGGAGACTGTCCGGGCCTCACGGGGCATGGCGGGTTGCCTCTTCAGCTGCACCGGTGTGCCCTCGGCCTTGGCCTTCTTCCTGAGCTCAGCGTTCTCCTTCACCCGGCGGAGGAAATCCTCCCGTGACCGAGAGGGCTGGATGTGCTCGATCCGGACGTTGATGCGCTTCTCGATGTACCGGTGCTTGACCTTCTTGTAGATGATGATGCCGACCGCCGACTTGGTGACGTTGTAGATGACGCCCGTCTTGCCGTGGTAGACCTTGTGGGCCATACTGTTCGTGTGCAAAGTCAGCCTTCCGTTCGCGATCCTCCACATGACCCCTAATGCAGCGCGCCTCAATCCGTCGATTCCCGTTGCTTCCACAGATCCTCCCCGACCACGCAAGAACTCGGGGGTTCGCTTACCCCTTCTGGACAGCACCGTTGACCTTGATGTCGACGATATCGCCAACCCTGTAACCGATTAGCCATCCACCACATCCGCGGCCGGGCGAAACGCGCCAACATACCTGTACTGCCTCAGGTAGGTCGAGAGCCTGATCATACCCTTCTCCCGGAAACCCCGAGAGAAGGCGTATCTCGTACCAGCACGGAGACCTGCGGGGTGACCCATCTTGCCTGTTTGCTGGGTGTGTCGGCGTGGATCGATATGTCGAAGTCGGTGATGCTGCGGGCTGCAAAAATTGGGGATTTTTGTGCGGAAGCGAATCCAAGTCTGGATTTGGGAGCGGGTGACTAAGCAGGGCGTGGTGTGTCGCTTATCGTTAGGGCAAGTAAGCACGATAAGCTATGCACAGACCACCACAAATCTCCCCTCCAATTTTCTCAACGCGAGGAGTGCAGGCATCGAAACCACTTGAATTTCTGCTCGGTCGACCAACTTTCAACAGCCTCAACGACAAGATGGCGCCGCGCTCGTACTCCAAGACCGCCAAGGTCCCGCGTCGTCCCTTCGAGGCCGCTCGTTTGTGCGTTTAACCTCTGGATTTTATTCCTCTTCAATTGCAGCCTCTGCGCGGCGGCGATTGCGGATGCTGTGGCCGCGCGCATGCTTGCAACGTCACCGGCCACTGAGCAAGAGCTTGTCTCTGCTTATGTCGATAGTGATCATGGACTGACTTTCGGAACCCCAGGGACTCCGAGTTGAAGCTCGTCGGCGAGTATGGTCTCCGCAACAAGCGTGAGGTCTGGCGCGTGCTTCTCACTCTGTCCAAGATTCGTCGTGCCGCTCGGTAGGTTGTCTTTGCTACCTGAACTTGCGTTTCTCGGAATGGTTGGCTAACAATTAGCATTGCAGTGAGCTGCTCACCCTCGACGAGAAGGACCCCAAGCGTCTCTTCGAAGGCAATGCCCTCATTCGCCGTCTTGTCCGCGTCGGTGTGCTCGACGAGTCTCGCATGAAGCTCGATTACGTCTTGGCGCTGAAGGCTGAGGATTTCTTGGAGCGCCGCCTTCAGACTCTCGTCTACAAGCTCGGCCTGGCAAAGTCGATCCACCACGCCCGTGTCCTGATCCGCCAGCGCCACATCCGTGTCGGCAAGCAGATCGTCAACGTCCCCTCTTTCATTGTTCGCCTCGACTCGCAGAAGCACATCGACTTCGCTCTGACCTCGCCGTTCGGCGGTGGCCGCCCTGGTCGTGTCAGGAGAAAGAAGGCTAAGGCCGCGGAGAAGGGTGAGGAGGGCGAGGAGGAGGAGGAGGAGTAAACTCGAGGCGCTTTTCAGCAAGGGAATGGTTGGGACTGCACGGTACGGGCTACGAAAATCGGTCTGGGCAGGGACTTGTGACCTCTGCATTATGCTCTTACGGCGTTTATAGTCAGGGGGTTGAATGCATCAAGATTTGCACGTACAGTACGGCAGACCACCAATCTTTGAGTACACCTCACTCCCCTGCCATTGCTGCAGAGTGCCATGGAGATATATTGTCCCGTCAAGGAAATGTTCCAAGTGCAGAAGCTGAGAAGGATGTGAGCGCCCGGCGGTCTTCCCGCCGGATATGTCGTTGAAAGTAAATTGGACAGGACCAACAGTCTAGGGGTATACTGTATCACTATGTTGAACCATCTTGGCCATCCTCATTACTTTGACCTTCCTGTGCGCCACCCGATTTTTCCCATAGATCTGCTTCTTTACTTGCCAGCTTCCCCGTCTGACCTGTGCAATAGCTGTTTTTGACAAACGAATGGCAGCATGCATAACCCCATTTGAAATCGGACCACCAGCTTCCCCAGACGGAGGTGTGATTGTTAATGAAGACATCCTCGGGATACTTCGATTTGGCCGCTTTCCTCGGCGCGCCCTTGATGAGGCCGGCCTCGTCGTACTCGACGAAAACCTCCGACTCGGTGATGGCCGCCTTCAAAGCCTCGGGCACGGTTGGTTGCTCACCGTACTGGCTCGCGAGCATCTCGGCTCGTTTCCTCCGCTTCGCCTCCCGCTCTTCGTTCTCCTTCTTCCGCGCCAACGCCCCTGCGGTGGGGTTCGCTTGGAGATGTAGCGAGGTGTCTCCTGTCCTCTCTTGCACCTCCCATGCGTACCGCTGTGCCTTCTCGAACTCAGCCGCCTCGCCTGACGCCCGGAGAAAGCTCTCTTCGGCAAATAGTTGCGCTGACTTGTCTCCTATCGCGCCGGGGTCAACGAGGGCGCGTTTTTTGGGGTTGTACTTGGCTGAGTCCGCGTCCAGGTTCAGGAGGTACTTGGCCGTGTCCTCCCGTATTCTCATGGACTGTTTCACTGTCTTGTCCTTGCCGAGCTCTGACTCCTCGGCGTACTTGAACCCTTCCTCGAATGCGTCCTCGGCCTTTAGCTTTTTTTTTCGCGACTCGATGATCAAGCTATGGTTCTCCATCACCTCGTCGTACTGTTTCGGGTCGAACGCGGCCCACACATCTCTCTTCGCCTCGAACCCGAGGTTTACCTCCCTGACGGCCCGGTCTGCTTGAATGTCCTTGCCCGTGAACTTGGCGCCGACCTTTCGGGGGCGCTCGAGGCAGTCCTTCTTTTTGTGGCCCATGGCGCCGCAGTTCTCGCATGCGCCTTTGACCCATTTTGTCCGGGCTGGTGCCGTCTGCCTTGCCCCTCTCTCGATCGTGAAGTTCTCGGCTTCCTGGGCGGCGCGGGAGCGCTGGTGCTGCAGCGAGTCGTCATGGTCGTCGAGACCGCTGACGTAGAAGGGTTGTTTGCTGATGTAGGAGGGGATGTAGATGTTATCTTCTTTGCGCGCGGCGCCGGCGCCGGAACCACTGTCTGTGCTGGCGCTGGCGCTGGCGCTGGCGGCCGGGGCACGTTCCGGCCGTCGAGGTGCAGGAGCCATGGCTTTCTGTGCTGCTAAGCGGAAAGGATGTTTCTTTATCGGAGGGTTTGTCAAGGTGCTTGTTTTGGGGAGCGATCCGCCGCGCTGAAGAGGCGAGTCGGGCGACAGGAAACCGGCAGGCAACCTCTTAACCCTAACCCTCTATACAACACACTAGGGTTTATCACTTTATCTGAGGTCACCAGCATTGACGCTCAACAAGCAAGGTAGAAGTCACAGTGGCGAATGCGACTTTCAGTGGGAAGGTGATACGGCCGCCACTAGGCGATCTTCAAATCTGCAGTTGGGATGGATGAGTTCTGCCTTTTCCTTAGTGCAGCAGCCTTCACGTGATTTGGCGACTCCCGCTGCACTGCGGCGCGACTGCTTGGAATTGACAGACGCGTCGCCGCATCATATCGCTCCGTCTTCGCCAAAACACATTCGATGTGACTTGACATGGGCTACTTTCATTCTTGCTTATACAACATTTGATGAACGAATATGATAGACAGCTCTAGCATTTGGACTCTGCAGCGTCAAGATGGACGCGTTCCGCGTCCGACTCAACTGCATCGACCACTACCAAGCCACACCAACCCGATATGATCCTCCGCTGAGAAAGGACTCGCATCTCGTGGAGAGTTCCAAACAGCCCAAAGTCCCAGTCATTCGCGTGTTCGGATCGACCGAGACTGGGCAGAAAGTGTGCGCTCACATCCATGGAGCTTTTCCGTACCTTTACATCGAGTATCGAGGACCACTGGACAAACCCACAGGTTGGCAGAACTTTCTGTTTCAATTATTTTTGGGACATCCAATTGCTCACTCGGAATACAGTGTCTGAGTATATCTACAGGCTGCATCTGTCCATTGACCGCGCTCTGGCTGTGAGCTACCGTATGGAGCAATACCGCGAGCCACGGAGCTTTGTTGCGCGCATCACTCTCGTCAAAGGCGTGCCTTTCTATGGATTCCACGTTGGCTATCGCTTCTACCTGAAGATCTACATGCTCAACCCAGTGGTCATGACCCGGCTGGCCGATGTCCTCCAACAGGGGCTCGTGATGGGCCGCCAGTTCCAACCCTACGAGGCCCATTTGCAGTATCTCCTCCAGTTCATGACCGACTACAACCTGTATGGCTGTGACTACCTCGATGCTGGGAGGGTTAAGTTCCGCGCCCCTGTCCCGGAACCTGCTGGTCCCGACGAGGTCCCGCGGATCTGGGACAGCAACACTATCCCTCCCGAGAGCATTACGGATGAGTACGGCCTCCCCAGGGTCAGCCACTGCTCCATCGAGGTGGATATTTGTGTTCAGGATATCTTGAACCGCAAAGCCGTGAAGGAGCGACGTTTGCATCACGACTTTATCGAGCGAAAACACCCCATTCCGTCCGACATGAAGCTTGTCCACAGCATGGCCGGATTGTGGCGAGATGAGACCAAGCGTAGAAAAAAGCGGATGGGCAAGTCTACGTCTGGAGACAGCCCCTTTCCTCCAGAAGCATTGATTCCCATGTCTGCGGACCCGCAAGACTCCCAACCGCCGGGTTGGATCCACGAAGAAGAATACCGCAAGCAGGTGCAGCAGTTGATTGAACAAGAGAGCCGAGAGGATGGGCCAGTGTTTGCCTTTTCCGACTACATCCAGCCAGACCCGAACGAGGACGAGGTCCAGACAGCTATTCAGTCTGTTGAGGACTTGTATCCAGAGAACTTGTTACCTGCTCTGGGGCTCGAGCAACGGTTGATTGAAAAGCATCCGGACGTCGCCAGCAGCATACAGGTTGATGAAAAGGGGATTCTTGAGCTCGAAGTTTCTGAGGAAGAACAAGAGCTCTTTCCTGATGACTCGGATGAAGACCTGGCCGAGAAGGGGCAAGCGGCTGAAGTAGCTTCGAAGCCGGGACAGAAGAAAAACCCTGTTGACTCCAGCATCGCTCCCGCACGCGGCGATGGAGGGTTATCCTTTCCCAAAAGCAGCTCAGATGAGCAGCCACATAAGATCGTTGCCGATCTCAAGCGGACAGTTGAGGGTCTTGACGGAGGTTTTGGCATCAGCGGGCTACGCGCCGGCAAGCGTCCATGCATCACGCTACCGGGGCAGTTCCTTTCTGACCCGGCGATGCTGGAACTTACTTCTACAGACGACGGTGATACCAAGCCACCCGAAGCAGTGGAACCAACTAACCTGAAGCGCCCACCGGAGGCTTTTGAGTCTGGCGCCCCGTCTAAACGGCTGAGATTCGAAGACCAAAGTCAAGCTTCCCGATCAACCTCTGTCAAGGTTGGCAAGGCAATTGAATCGGAGGCCGGTGAGCGCACGAGCACTTCCACGAGACCGGCCGAGTCACCGCAACCCTTAAGCTCCTCCCTCAAAGTCACCGCTGCCAAGTCGCTCGGGAATCAAACCCTCAGCTTCCCCGTCGTGAAGAACGCTCATGATCCCGACACGGTATTGAGGCTGACGCAGCGAACTGCCTCGCAGCGGAGCGACAGTGGAATAGGTGGCTCAACGAAGAAACAGGTCTCATTTGATCCCGTAGTATCAGTGCAGGAAGTCGACTCGGGCTCTGAAAAGCCCGTGCCGTGGACACTGCTACCTGCATCGAAGGTGTCCGGCAAACCCCCAAGATCAAAACTGCACTGGAGCGGATCGACGACAATGTTCCTGGTTAACAGCACACCCCCTTCTGCGGAAGAGGTTTGCTTGACCATGCAGTCCTATGGGCTGCCAGACGTCATCTACCAAGACGCCTTCTATAGCAATGATAGCGATGTGCCACCACGGCCCAGGGAGTACGCCGGAAGGGAGTACAGATTGGATGGTAACACTATACCATACCTCCCAGACTTTGATCCGACTGGCCAGTCTCCAGCCACATATGGCGTGAAGGCGGAGTCCGTCCCCAATCTTTTCGAGATGGAGTTGGCCTACGAGACGCAGCAACTTCAGTGCACCCTGAGGAGCTGGGAAATAGCTGGGCCGCCGCCCACATTTGCCGAAGTAAGCGGGTGGTGGGCCGAAAAAGAGAGAAGTAAAACTCGCAAAGCGCGCTCTGCCCAACCTCCGGCTGCAACGCAGAGGCAAAGGCACGAGTTCTCTCAAATTGTTGGGCCGACGCCGAAGAACACCCATGACTTCAAGAACTCGCAGAAACTAAAGTCAACCAGCGTCCAACACGAAGCACAATACATGAGCACAATGAGCCTGGAAATACATGTCAACAGCAGGGGAAAGCTGGTTCCCAACCCTGAGGAAGATGAAGTCCAGTGCATCTTCTGGTGCCTGAGATCCGATGAGATGTGTCTTTATGGGACCCAATCAACAGACGACACCATATCCGGGATCGTGGTCGTGTCAGAAGACGGATCTCTTGCCAAGCAGATACGCAGCCAAACCTCTGTTGAGGTGATTGAAGAGGCCTCGGAACTCGATGCCATGGTCAGGATGGTAGAAATCGTGCGGGCTCATGACCCGGATATTCTCACAGGCTACGAGGTTCACGGCAGCTCCTGGGGTTACTTGTTGGAGCGGGCAATGCACAAGTATGAGTACGACTTGTGCATCGAGTTCTCGCGGATGAAATCCGAGTCTGTCGGCAGATCCAAAGATCGCTGGGGATTCCGGACGACGTCCATGCTTCATGTTACTGGAAGACACATCATCAATGTCTGGAGAGCAATGCGAGGCGAGCTGAACCTTCTACAGTACAGCATGGAGAATGTCGTATGGCACCTCCTACACCGTCGGATTCCTCATTACTCCTGGCGGACCTTGACAGATTGGTACTTGAGTGGACGGCCTAGGGACCTGAGCAAAGTCCTACGCTATTATCTGACAAGAACTCGAACCGACATAGAGATACTGGAAGCCAACGAACTCATTCCACGGACAAGCGAGCAAGCAAGACTTCTCGGCGTGGATTTCTTCTCGGTCTTCTCTAGGGGCTCCCAGTTCAAGGTCGAGTCCATCATGTTCCGGATTGCCAAGCCTGAGAACTTCATCTTAGTCTCGCCCAGCAGGAAGCAAGTGGGCGCGCAAAATGCCTTGGAGTGCCTGCCATTGGTGATGGAGCCTCAGAGTGCCTTTTATCCTGGCCCTCTGCTCGTCCTGGACTTTCAGAGTCTGTACCCTAGCGTCATGATTGCATACAACTACTGCTATTCAACATGCCTTGGCCGAGTCGTCAGCTGGCGCGGCACGAACAAGCTGGGCTTCACCGAGTACAAGAGAAGGGAGGGCCTCTTGCGGCTATTGAAAGACCACATCAACATCGCCCCCAATGGGATGATGTACACCAAGCCGGAGATCCGCAAGTCGCTTCTCGCCAAGATGCTCACCGAGATCCTTGAGACTCGCGTCATGGTCAAAAGCGGCATGAAAGAAGACAAAGACGACAAGAGTCTACAAAAGATCCTCAATAACCGTCAGTTAGCATTGAAGCTCCTTGCCAATGTCACCTATGGGTACACGTCAGCCTCGTTCTCTGGGAGGATGCCCTGCTCCGAGATCGCCGACAGCATCGTGCAGACCGGTCGTGAGACTCTGGAGCGAGCCATTGCCTACATACATTCAGTGGAACTTTGGAACGCCGAGGTGGTCTACGGTGATACAGACAGCTTATTCGTCTACCTCAAGGGCCGCACGCGCGAGCAGGCGTTTGACATTGGCGCCGAGATGGCCAAGGAGATTACCAACCTGAACCCGCGGCCGGTGAAGCTCAAGTTCGAGAAGGTGTACCATCCGTGTGTCCTGCTCGCTAAAAAGCGCTACGTCGGCTACAAATACGAAAGCCGTGACCAGAGAGTCCCAGAATTTGACGCCAAGGGCATTGAGACGGTCCGCCGTGACGGAACGACAGCGGAGCAGAAGATCGAGGAGAAGGCCCTTAAGATCCTGTTCGAAACAGCAGACCTCAGTCAGGTCAAGGAGTACTTCCAGTCCCAATGCGCAAAGATCATGCGCGGCTCAGTCTCTATCTCTGATTTTCTCTTTGCCAAAGAAGTCAAGCTGGGTACCTACAGCGCCAAAGGGCCCGGACCGCCTGGCGCTCTCATCAGCACCAAGCGCATGCTCGAAGACGCGCGTGCCGAGCCGCAATACGGTGAACGCGTCCCCTACGTCGTCATCTCGGGCGCACCAGGGGCGCGCCTCATCGACCGGTGTCTTGCGCCGGAAGCCTTGCTCAACAACCCCCACGCATCGCTCGACGCGGAGTACTACATCTCCAAGAACATCATCCCGCCCCTCGAGCGGATCTTCAACCTCGTCGGCGCCAACGTTCGCTCGTGGTACGATGAGATGCCCAAGATCCAGCACGTCCGTCGTCTCGAGACCGCTTCTGCCCCATCAGCTCTCGCAGCAGCAGCCACCACGACCACCAACAATAATAACAACAATGCTGGCGGAAAGAAAACCCTCGAATCCTTCCTGAACTCCACCTCCTGCATAGCCTGCGGCGTCAAAATGGCGCCTAAGCCCACCGTCACTACCACGGATGATCATCACCTCCCCGAT
This sequence comes from Achaetomium macrosporum, assembly GCA_033296875.1. Taxonomy (NCBI): domain Eukaryota; kingdom Fungi; phylum Ascomycota; class Sordariomycetes; order Sordariales; family Chaetomiaceae; genus Achaetomium; species Achaetomium macrosporum. Next base: position 207,683 of record MU860013.1, on the reverse strand, counting down.
CTGTGCGCGCGGTGCGCCTCCGACCCGGCTGCGACCATGGCGCTGCTGCAGGCGAGACTGAACCGGGAGGTGCGACGGTACGCCGACGTGATGAAGGTGTGCCAGAGCTGTGCCGGGTTTGCGCCGCTCGAGGAGGTGCCGTGCGATAGCAAGGACTGTCCGGTGTTCTACTCGCGGGTGAAGCAGCGGACCCGGGTTGCGGCGGAGCGCGGGGTGGTTGAGCCGCTTGTTAGGAGGTTGGGGCAGCGGGATGAGAGGAGCGGGAGTCATGGTCGTGGGGTGGGGTCATTGGATTGGTAAGGGGCTTGACCTACTGGTATGTTGTGATATGATGATCGATGTCTTGGATGACTTTGGATGCTACTAAAAGGGGGACTGGGAAGTGTTTGGGCCGTGCCAGTTGTCTAGATGCTACTACAGCACAGTGGCAGTGGTTTAATGAGCGACGAGATCATGAATGACGTCCGTGGTTTGGGTACTGCCATAGGGGAAAGGATATCATTATGAGGTGATAAAGGGGTTACCATGATTCCCTAAGTACCTTCCCGTGCTTACCTACCTCGGATACTGTGGAATTCGCGATTTGCAAATTCCGTTATACACTAGTTAATACTAGTATTCACGAGTTCTCTTCCGTCGTGCGCTTCCTTTCGGGACGGGTCGCCTTGATCAACTTTCCACCTGTCCTACCTAGGAGGTAGGTCAGGCATGTACCCGACGCGCGGAGGCCATCTAACGTACCCGGTAATGTACCTGACAATATCACAACCAGATGATGAAAGAGCCTGCCAGACACAAGACCGGCCGGACACAACTCGTGCAAGGGAGGCGGTGATTGTGACATGAAGACAGTCCGGAGGACATCGTACTTCATCACCTTAGCGAAACGCGCCCAACGATGCCCAACCTCGGGGAACATCGAGTGTGTGCGGCACGGAAATTGAGCGCGAATATGCCTCACTGCACATTAAAAGCAGGTTGCTTGAGAAGACGTGACTCCATGGATCCTAGTTTGCTGCGGAGCTGACCGGAGGTTGTCAGAAGCCACGCCAATTTTCCATGTCCCTTCCATCTCCGGAGAGTGGAGCTCGGAAATCATTGCTGCCTTAACCGCCTAGTGCCAGCCTTATTTTCAGGAGCGAAACGGTGCTCCTCGGCTCGTGTCATCCAAGAGCAGGGACCAGGTGGCTTGATGGTGAGAATCGTTTTGGACCCTGCAAACGTCCGAGGTGGTAGGTGGTTTGCGGCAAAAAGATCGGTTCATAGTGTTTCTTTTACAGAATGCGCCTATTCATGAAAGTTACATCAGTTGCGTCACACACTGGGGTGTCATTTCGCTTCGGTTTTTGGATGAGAGATCGCTCATCGACATCAGATTGCAATGTTGTTTCCATCTCGGCTTCGAGAAGGATGTGAGAACCAATGGAAATTGAAACGGAGCGGGACTGGTGCATGCCGGTCTTGGCGCCGCGGCGGGTCACGTGGCTGCCTGAGGCCGTCAAATCTCAGCAGCGAAGGGATCGAAAACCCTCCCTGCTTCGCGCCGCCCTGCATTGCTCACCCCTCCTCCGCCCGTGAGTGTCCAGCAGACACTTGCCTCCCTCGCTGCTGGATCCGATTCCCCCCTCCTTCCCCTTGCACTGGTCGTCGCCACGATTTCGATTATCTTTTCTCTTCATAGGTTCATTTCCCATACGGCACTTCTTCCCGCTAACGGCTTGCACGCCGTTGGTTCTCGTTTTGTTTCGGCGGATTTTGTTTAGAGTCCGAGTTGTCTGATTTGCTGGCCCCGGCGCGTGAAATCCAATTGCACCACCTTGCTTCTGTGCTGCGATTGTCCGGACTGAAGTCAACAACACCGCCCCAGGGGTCGCGTAACCCGATCCTCAGCAATTTATCGCGGCCAGTTCAACGCCGTTCCGTCGCTCTCTCTCGCTTGCCATTCTTTCATTCACTTGCGCATAATCGATACTTTTAATCTTGTTTTGCTTGACGACTGTGTCTTGCTATTCCTGACGACGCCTTTCTTTGTTTTCTTTTATTTGTCTTTGCAAGGCAGCGCGGTCTCTCACATGTTGGACTGCGCGTGGTGAAGGGACATTGCATCCTGTACCGTCCGAAAACGCCACCATCTGCGGCCTGGGTGGTGGTAAGGCGGCGCTCCCTCGCCTCATCGAACCGTTTGTCCCGCGACTCCGGGGACAATGACGACTTCGCTCGCTTCCGACGAGCCGGCGGTGGCCTCGGCCGCCGGCGATGCTTTCGACCCCTTCTTGACGAGCCCTTCAAGCTCAACGCATCTACGGCATTCGAATTTCGACACCCAGCTGTTTGCCTTGGCTCCCGGCTCCTCTGCCGAACAGGTGAAGCGCGCGATTGAGGCACATTTGCGGGACACGGAGCGACGGATGGAGGAGGCAGGGAAGCTGGGCACCGCTCTCGTTCAGCAGCAGAAGCAACTTACTGAGAAGCTGCGTGAAGTGGAACAGCTGCAGTCCGAGGCTGAGCTCACCCCTGAACTGCGACAGCGGCTTATCGAGATTGAGAAGGATTACAACGAGGTCGCCAGGGAAAGCGCTCGAGCCCTGCTTCCAAAGCAAAGAGTGCCAAGCAACGAGGCTCAGAGCTCGCCATTTTTCCCAGACAAGAGTGACAATCGGGTATGTTTTGTCTTTTCCTGTCTCTCACACCAGGGCTGATGATTTATCTGTAGCGTTCCGTGAGCCCCTCCAAGTTCGAGACTCTAGCTGCACCATCTCCGACGAAATTCGGCATCCCAAACCGCAAGGTCCGCAATCAGCCAACGAACCGGATTCACGATATCGAGTTTGCCGCGGAAATTAGCACTTCCCTGATTGCACAGGTCCGGAATCTTCAAGCCTTGCTCTCCGAGCGGGAAGAAGAGCTTAAGGAGGTCAAGTCAGAAAGGTCGGCATTGGAGATTGAAGTCGAAGCGTTTCAGCAACGCCTGAAGAGTCTGGATGAGAGCGAAAGCCGATACAAGGACGAGAACTGGAACCTTGAGACCCAGATTCACGAGCTGCTCGCGGCACAAAAGGAGGCGGCGGAGCGGGAGAAAAAGCTCGCGCAGGCACTCAATGCCGTCCAGTCCGAGAGAAACGCCACCCAGAGGGAGCTGGAAGAGGTCAAGGAGAGCCTGACCAAACAGGATGAGAAACACTCTGCTGAGATCAAGAACCTTGAGATCGAGCTCGGCACAAGCCGCCGGACTGCTGCGGTTTTTGAGACCGAACGCTCGGCGCTGCAGCGGAAGGTCGAGGAGCTCACCAGCCAGAACCAGGAGCTGGCCAAGGCGTTCTCCGCCCTTCAGCGCGGCCGGGCATTAGACCGCGAAGCTGCCCATGGCGGGAGCGAAGAGGATTCCAATTCGGCTCCCGACCACAACACACCGGAGCACTCGCCGCCTCCGTCGCCAATGAAGCCCACTCCTCGGCACTCTGCGCTGGAATCTGAGACACTCAAAACCTCGCTGGGTCACGCCCAGCGTACCATTCAGACCCTCCGGACAAACATTCACCGCGAGAAGACCGAGAAGCTGGAGCTAAAGCGTATGCTTCAAGATGCCCGGGATGAGATTGAGAAGCTGAGGAGCGACCCGCACCCTCAGCCAAAGAGGAGCCGCAAGGTTGAGCTGCGTGAGATCAAGAAACCCTCGTTCAAGGTGAACCAGTTGGGCGTTCCACGATCGAGTAGGATCGAAGTGGTCGAAGACCCGGACTGGGAGGATCAGTCAGAAGCTGGATCTTCTCCACCTGGCCTGTCGCATCGTAGCCCAACGGTACGCTCTGCCGGAAACAATGCCGCCCCTGTCGAGTCAGGTAGTGATCACTTTGAGACGGCAAACGAAACCAGTGATGCGGCTTTTGAGACCGCCCATGAGAGAGGCACCGAAACTGAAGACTTCCAGACTGGCATCGAGGATATGTCGGATGATAATGCGGCGACAGAGACGGAGGCTGGTCCATCCCGAGGTGCCAGCTCGATCAAGCGTCCCCCGCCTCTGCCCCCGCACCAGTCCAGCAACCACTATTCGTTCGACAGCACTGCTTCGACTTCGAGCGATGAGGATGATTATCTGTATAGCTCCGAGATCAAGACGCCCACTGCCGGCCCGAGGATGCGCTTGCGCATGAGCCGTAGCTCTCTTACTCGCCGGTCCCGCCAGTTCAGCGAAGAGCCTACCCTGCCAAACAGCCCTACCAGTCAACCTGCCAACAGCGCCTCGGCAACTCCCGGCGGGCAGAGCCTGTATGCTGAGTTGAACAACCTCGACAATAGCGATGAAGACTCGTGTGCAGGGGCCGCTACTCCTAGTCGGAGGAGCGTCCGGTCTGCCACGCCTGCCACTCCCCGTAGCGTTGTTCGTGGCCGTCTTTCGCCCCCGCCAGAGGTTCCGGCGTTGCCTAAGATCATGGTTGATAGCGGCATGATGACTGAACCGGTGGAGGTTCGGCCACTCTCTGAGGTTGTCGAGGAAGAAAAGCGGCTTGGTGAGGACGGCGATTCTGGTTCCTCTCCCAAGAGCGTCGCCTTACCGGAGCGACCGATGTCGGTGGCATCCGTGGTTGGACCCCGTGGGTCGGATGCTTTGGGTCAGTGGTGGGGAGACGAGCCGAGGGATGGACCCTCGTCAAGACCTCTGTCTTCCATCTACAGCGATGCCAGTGTCCAGCACGATTGGGAGATGGACAGCAAGCTGACTCAGTTCCCCTTACCGCCCACCGCGACGTCAATTCTCCCGCCTCTACCGGCATTGAGTTTCTCTTCCATCCAAATGGAGTCGATTGAGCCTCAGAGTGAACCGGAATCTTCTCCAACCCCGACTACACTGAGCGTGTCCTCGATTCTGTCTGAACATACCGAACCTGTGACAGAGAAAGTGGAACTGCCAACACTCTCTATGCCGATTCTGATTTCTGAGCACGTCGAACCCGTAGCCGAGCCGGAGCCGCCTCTACCGGAGCTCCCGCCGCTCAACATGTCGGCCATTATCTCGCGGGATATCGAGCCTGTGTCCGAGCCGGAGCCGCCTTCACCGAAGCCGCCGACACTGAGTGTTCCTGCGATTGTTCATCAGGATATCGAGCCAGTTCCTCCGACGCCAATCATTCTGTCCTTCTCTACCGTCCAGGCCGAACATGTTGAGCCCATCGCTGAACCCGAGACGGCCCCTCCGTCGCCAGTCATGCTCTCCTGCCCAGCTATTCGCTGTGAACACGTCGAGCCGACCGAGCTTCCAGCGCCTATCGTCGAGGAGCCCTCGAAATCCGAGATTGCCGTTCCCTCGTCGGTGCCTCTGTCGCTCTCCGTCATTGTTTCAGAGCACGTCGAGCCTCGAAGCGAGAAGCCCAGCTCATCCCTCAAGCTTTCAGTTTCATCCATCAACGCGCAAGAGGTTGAACCCCTCCAAGAACTCGAGACGTCGCCGGCTCCTCTGGCGCTCGCCTCAATTCACACTATCGATCTGGAGCCTCGCCCAGTACCAGCGGCACCTCTAGCAATGTCATCCGTTCAGACCTGGGGTGTTGAACCCATGGATGCACCTGAGAGTTTGCCACCAACCCTATCTCTCTCGGGTATTGAGACTCAAATCATTGAGCCCAGTCGGCCCGAGGAGCCTAAGGTTGTTGCCCCAGTGCTGAGCTTTTCGGGAGTACAGTCAGTGCATACCGAGCCTGCTGAGCCTCTTAGCCCGAAGAGGAACGCATTCATCATTCCTCGCGACGTGGAGAGGGCAGTCAATGGAGTGCAACCGCAACCTCAAGCTCTTGCACCTGAAGCCGGACCTGCACCGGAGCATGTCTCAATAACGACAGACCAGGGCGCTCAAACAGCGTTGACATCTGAAGCCATCGACCAAATGCTGAGTGAGAAGGAGGAGTCTCTGGGCGTCGCTGGTTTCGAGCGATCAAATTCGCTCGGTAGCATGGGTACTCCTTCGACGGTGAGGATTCATCGCCCGCGTCAAGGAAGCATCGACACGCCCCTGCGGTCGAAAGGCAATATGGCCGATTCTGCTGGCGATGGGCTCGACGGTTCGCTTCGGAGGCCCGGTAGTTCTGCGAGTGGGATGGGCTCTGTTAACGAAGTTCCACCGCTTCCATCGAATCATAAGGAAGTTATCGAGGCAGCGAGAAGTGGTTCTTCACAGGGCGGCCAAGGAACCATTGGCTCAATGGGCCCCCCGTTGCTCCCTGCTTCTGCCATGAGGTCGCAGAACCAGTCTCTCAGACCCCGGACTCCCACTGGATCGAGGCGACCGATCTCTCCGGTTTCCCATACCTCCGGCCTCGGGACGCCAACTCCTCGTGCACCGCCAAGGTCTGGCTTTACTCCCGGAACCGCCGATGTGCACGAGGTGCAGTCGCTCTCGAAGGGCACGATCCGCAGCAGCCGGAAATCATCAATTTCGTCGTTCACATCCGAAGTCGATACCCGGTTCAACATGCACAACGGAGCCGGTTTCGATCCACAGGGGTTCGGGTCCAACACCGATCCTCGCATGATCCAGGCCATCACGCAGACCATGATTGGGGAGTATTTGTGGAAGTACACACGCAAACATGGCCGTGGGGAGATGTCAGAAAAGAGACATCGCAGGTACTTCTGGGTCCACCCATACACCCGGACTCTCTACTGGAGCGACCGCGACCCTTTGGCCGCTGGGCGCTCAGAGCTGAGAGCGAAGAGCGTCCAGATCGAGGCGGTGCGGGTTGTTGCCGATGACAACCCCATGCCACCCGGTCTGCACCGGAAGAGCCTGGTCATTGTGTCTCCGGGCAGAAGCATCAAGTTCACTTGCACAACTGGGCAGCGACATGAGACGTGGTTCAATGCTCTGTCGTACCTGCTTCTTCGCACGGCTAACGAGGGGCAGTCGGATGCCGAGGAGATCGCTGGAAGCATCACCAGGGAAGACGTTGAGGAATTCAACCCCCCGTTCGGGAGGCGCCAAGCAAATGGCAATCATGCACCCCGTTCGGTGTCGCCATACGACTCGCGGACGCCGCGGGAATCCCCCACCCTAGATTACTCGATGAGCATCCCTACACTGACACCCTCGCGCTCCAAGGCCTCGCAGGTTCGTGCGTCACATGGCACTCTCAGCAGAATCAGCGGGTATTTGAGCCACAACAAGCTCTCGGAAACATTTGGCAGCATCAGAAGCCGGAGTGCTCAGGGACGCCACTCTGTCCAAGGCTTCTACGAGACCGAAGAAGTGCCTGACAGTGCCGAGGATCTCAGACGGATGATTGAGAGGCAGGACCGCGAGGCCGATCGTCTCGAAAATGTCCGAGCATGCTGCGATGGTAAGTCAAGTTGGCCCTGAAGGACTCGAAAACACGTAGAGCAGATGTTGACCTTCTTGATAGGCAAGCACGATGTCGGCACCCTCACTAATAGTGCGAAAAAGGGCCGCAGTTCGGCTACAGGCTTCCGCTCGCCTACTCCAGGCCCTTCAACGACCCCAACGCCAGTTGGGACTATTAGGTCCCGGGCGTGAATGCATCATCTGGGTTCATTCTCTGAGTCTTCTTGGAATAATAACCCGCAAAGCCTCCTGTCCAATGGCCTACGCATCTTTACTTTTCTTGTCGATCGCCACTAGGACCGTTCTCCAATTGCATTGGGTCTTCTGTGATGCATACACCGGCCATACACTACGGATTTCTCACGACGTTGATGATTTTCTTTTCCGTTCCTCCCCCTCATCATCGTCTTCTGTACCACCACCGCACTCTTCGAACCAAACCCGCTGCAGCCGCCAGTAATACGGATGATCACCGCTGAGGCGCGTGTATCACTAGGGAAAGGCGCAGTCATTCATCCCACTCAGTCCGGCTATTCCAGAACAAATCTCTGTCGCATTCGCGGCGAACATGGCGTTGGAGCATATTTGGGTTGTTGGCGCATCAGTTTGCCAAGGTGCCTCGGCATGTCAGAACTTTTCCTCCGGTTGTTTGGTTGCAGTTTCTTGGTGATTCAAGAATGTTTCCCTTCTAGTCTGAGAGAGCTGCACGTCTGGCAAGCAAAAAGAGCGCAAAGGCAACCGATTTAGCGGTCATTGAACCGCCACTCTCGCTAATCGGTTCTCCGGAAGCTGAAGGAGAGGGAGAAAGAGGGGAGAATGTACGAGAGTTGGTGTCAAGATCAGGAGACAGGATGAGCTTGCGTTGATGACTGAATGAGAAACCTAAATTGGAACTTTACTGGGCCTTATACCAAATCGTTCGTCTTTAGTCTCCGTCCTCGGCGTCCTGTGCTGCGTATATCGACCTTGCTCCACGCCGCTTTTGTCAGCATGCTCGCCTCGTTCCAGAACATTGACGGAGTTTGGTCCAATCAGGCCAGGCATGACATAACCCAATGAATTCTTAATTGAGGGGACTCCGCTCGCGGGCTCGCTTGGCAAAGTCTTGGTTTTAGGCTACCGTTATACTATAGAAGTATAATCTAATTAAAATAGTTAGTATATTTAACTTAATAGAGACCGTTTAGGCTTAGCGCAACTAAGACTAGACTAATTAGAGCCTATAGATAAATGCACTAGACTAAAAGCAGAGCAGACTAGACTATAAACAGCAAAGATCAGCGGCTGCAACCAGCAAGCATAGCAGAGTTGTCTTCGAAAACCACAGTACGGATCCGTATCCTTTTCTACGTCCACTGCATATACACGTCCCGCAAGCCGCCACTCTACCAAAACCAGGATATTTGAACTTCAGTCTTTGCATTATGGCGGACACAGAGACAACGTCAGGCGATGCACCAGCTGCACCGATTGCGCCCGTTGCCATCTTCAAGAAGCGCGGTGCAAAGGGCAAAGCAAACCTCAGAAAGCGACCGGCAACGCCACCGCCAGCGGCCGAGAGCGACGACTCAGATTTCTCATCTTCCGAAGATGAGACCGGCCAGAGGATAAAGCGCCGGAAGCGCAACACCGGCGCAGTAGTCGCCTCCTCGAAAGACAATGCCGCATCCGGGGCCAGAGATGCCGACCTCTCCGCCACCGTCTTCGAAGCCGACCGCAGCCTCGCCTTCGACAGCGGCAAGCGCGAGGCGACCAAGCAAACCAACTGGTTCGACGAAGAAGGCGACGGCGCGCTCTCCTCGCGCAACCTCCTCGGTTCAACACGGGCGATGCCCCCCAAGAAATCCGACAGCGACAAGGATAGCATGCCCGACGGCACATACAAAGGCCTAGCCAACCAGACAAGCTACATCCAGCGCAACCCCAATGCGCCGCAGCGCACAGTGGGCCCCATCAAGGCGCCGACGAACATCCGGACCATCACCATTACTGACATGGCGCCGGACGTGTGCAAAGATTACAAACAGACGGGGTTCTGCGGGTTCGGGGATTCGTGCAAGTTCCTGCATGCACGCGAAGACTACGCGCACGGGTGGCAGCTGGACAAGGAGTGGGAGAACGTGACCAAGGGGAAGAAAGTCCTGGGCGGGACGGTGGTGGCGAGCGCGGACAAGAAACTAGCTGAGACCCAAGGTCAGGGGGAAAGAGACGAGGACGAAGAAGAGGCGGCCATGCTGGAGAACATACCGTTCGCATGTATCATTTGCAAGGGGCCGTATAAGTCACCTATTGTCACGAGGTGTGGGCACTACTTCTGCGAGAGCTGCGCGTTGAAACGATACAGGAAGGATCCCAGCTGCGCAGCGTGCGGAGCCGGTACGAATGGGGTGTTCAATGCAGCTAAGAGGCTACAGAAGCTTCTGGATAAGAAGAGGGAGAGGGCAGCTAGGAAGCGGCAGGAGGCAATAGAGGCGGGTGAAGAAGTCAGCGACGCGGAGGAGGATGAGGACGAATGAAGATGTCTATTCTCATGGCCAATCTGTGCTACTCCGTGACGTTCCTGCTACTTCCGCTTGCCAGTCCCGCCCTGATATATCCATAATGAGCCGAATACAAACGAGAGAACTCTACGTCCGAGCCAGAGAACCACTGTAGACAGAGTCAGGACATCAGACACCCATTGTGAAATCATGCTCAATGCCGGGCGTGACGCTGGCAATGAACTGCAGTATGGTGTTAGCCCAGTTTGACCCAGCAGTGAAGGGGTTCAGAACATGCCTTTAAGAACACTACCAGATACTGGTCTACCCGGATGGCCACCTCTTGGTCTGCGACATCGTGTTGCACCTCCTCCCACTCGTCGTTGTTGTCGCTGCCTATATCTGTACCGCCAACGCTGAGGGTGCCAATCTGATTCTCCAACCCCTCCAGGCCCTGACTGCTGCCTGCTGCTTGGCCGGCCTTCTGTCTCTCTCTCCGCAGCTTAAGGGCTGCATCAGCACGGTCGAGTAGTGTCTTCATGACCGAGGCGTGCTTGCACGGATGTATGCTGGCCATCTTGACGTTGTTTGCGAAGAAGGGGAAGTCTTCCAACGTTACCGTCTTGTCCTTGTAATCGCCGACGATATCTTCCATCATGAGGTGAGGAGGCAGCGGCTGGCCGTTGGGCTGATAGCCAGACATGTACATCCGGGGAGTCTTGTACCATGGCGAGTAGACGATGTAGAGGGAATATGTCCTTCGCCCGCTGAGAAAGATCCAAAGTTAGCCTGGAGTGAGGGGAGTTATGTCCCCCAGATCGGCGCTACTCACCTGTTCTTCCCGTCACCCTCCGCGTCTCGGATGATGGCCTCGTCGTCTTCTTCGTCTTCCATATCCGGAATGTCATCATCGTCAATAACTTCCCTGTCACCCACGTTCCCGGCATCATCCATCGTCCGCACTTCCCTGACCTTGAGTGGTTGGGAACTAGTCAGACCGCCCGTTCGCAGCCAGCCATCATCGTCGCTGTTCTTGCCTCCCTCCACTACGGCTTCCTCATGACCTGCATCGCCAGCGAAATCGTCATTTAGACGGCGATGGCACGGAACATGGCGGGTCACTAGATATTGCTTCCCCGGCGGAAGGTGGCTGATGCGCTTGCTCGGCGTCTCGGCATCGGCCCAGGACCAGGAGGGGAACTTGAAGACCAGGTAGTCGCCCGCGGCAAGGAACTCCTCCGGTGTAATCTCACCGGTGCTGCGAAATGTTGAGGTATGGCTCGCGGGCGTGTACCTGTCGCGCAGGCTGTTTACGGTTGAGTATAAGAGGTTCATTTTGGGCGATGAATTGCAGGAGTCTCTGGCAGTTGAGGAGCGGGGGCGGGGTCAACAAGTCGCGATAAGAGTGGGAAGGCTCAACTGAATGCGCAAGTTCCCTGAAGGTCAGAAACGGTTAAGTAGATGGAAGAGAATGCGCTGGGCATAAACAGAAATTCAAATGACGACTCCGAGGTCCTCGTGACAGCTTTGGTTGAGCAGTACCTTACAGTCGTAGCCTTGCAGTTGATAAGCTTCGCGCTGCCAGATGACGAGAGCAGTCTTGGCAGCAGGCTCTACAGGGTGGGTTGAAGCTTGTGCCCCGCTTTTCATTAATGGCAGCTGACTGCTCCATAACGGCCCGTTTATCTCCGCTGCGGATGCACTGATTGGTGGCCTGGTGGTTCACCCACTGCAGTCCTCAGAGCGACTTCCAAGACAGGCTGACGACGATAAGGAGGCGATGCATCGGAGTCCACGTTCTAATTCCCCCGTAGTACTGATAATTTCTTTTCATTGCTCCCCTCTGCTTGGCCTAATTGCTCTAGCGTCGGCTTGCTCAGTCCATTCCTGCACGGCATTTGCTGTTGCACTTGGTGTTGTCGCAAAGTGCCCCTGACTGGGCCTGATCGATGATTTGACTCGTTCATTGCCGTCTGCTGTGTCGTCTTTCCCGAACCTCTCTGCGCTCTGATTCGCAAGTCCGCCAACCAACGCGGCAATAGTCGATAGATGCCCAACATGGCCACTATACGCAGCCTCGACCATACTAAGTTAGTTTGCGCCGCTCCCCAATCCTCCGGGCTTAATGTCGCCCTCGGCTTCTGGCATCGCAGACTGACCAGAGATGGCGCGCAGATCTGAGGCCGAGCTGGCCATTAATATCAAGAAGGCGACGAGCCCCGAAGAAACGGCCCCGAAGCGGAAGCATGTTCGAAGCTGCATTGTCTACACATGGGACCACAAGTCCTCCCAGTCGTTCTGGGCTGGGCTCAAGGTCCAGCCCATCATGGCCGACGAAGTCCAGACGTTCAAGGCCTTGATTACTGTCCACAAGATTCTGCAGGAGGGGCATCCGGTGACCCTGAAGGAGGCAATGGCGAACAGAGGGTGGATCGACAGTTTGAACCGCGGAATGGCCGGCGAGGGTGTTCGCGGTTACGGTCCCCTAATCAAGGAATACGTCCACTACCTGCTAGCGAAGCTCTCATTCCACAAGCAACACCCGGAATTCAACGGTACCTTTGAGTACGAGGAGTATATCAGCCTGAAAGCGATAAATGATCCTAATGAGGGCTACGAGACGATCACCGACCTCATGACCTTGCAAGACAAGATCGATCAGTTTCAGAAGCTAATCTTCTCCCACTTCCGCAACGTGGGCAACAACGAATGCAGGATATCCGCCCTCGTGCCCCTGGTAACGGAGAGCTATGGCATCTACAAATTCATTACTAGCATGCTCAGGGCAATGCATTCAAGTAGGTTTCCCTTGTTCTGAACCTGTTGTATGAGGCTCCTGCTGAGCTTGGCTAGCCACCGGTGACAACGATGCCTTGGAACCGCTCCGTCAGAGATACGACGCCCAGCATTACCGACTTGTCAAGTTCTACTATGAATGCTCGAATCTCCGCTATCTCACAAGTCTCATCACCATCCCGAAGCTGCCGCAGGATCCACCGAACCTGCTAGCAGATGACGAGAACGCGCCGGCTCTCCCTGCGCGCCCCAAGCAGGAGATTGAGAAGCGGCCAACTCCGCCTCCAGCGCCGAAAAATGAAGAGCCGGACGAGATCTCCGAATTCTGGAAGAGCGAAATCGATAGGCAGAACCGGGAATACGAGGAGCAGCAGCGAGTATTGGAAGCGCAGCAGCAGGCGGCGCTTCTCGCGCAACAACAAGCCCAGCTTCAGGCGCAGCGCGAATTTGAAGAGCAACAGCGGCGATTGTTGGAGCAGCAGCAACGAGAGCAGGAGGCGTTGAGGGCTCAGCAGGCGCAGTGGCAGACACAAGGCCGGCTGGCCGAGCTTGAACAGGAAAATCTCAATGCTCGGGCGCAGTATGAGCGCGACCAACTGATGCTCCAGCAGTACGACCAGCGGGTAAAGGCTCTCGAAGGCGAACTGCAGCAGATCCAGAACAACTACGGCCAACAAATATCGAGCAAGGATGACCAAATCCGAGCTCTGCAGGAGCAGGTCAACACTTGGAGGACCAAGTATGAAGCGCTCGCGAAGCTGTACTCTCAACTCCGCCATGAACACCTTGACCTGCTCCAGAAATTCAAGTCGGTCCAACTCAAGGCTGCTTCTGCCCAAGAGGCAATTGACCGGCGGGAGAAACTGGAGCGCGAGATCAAGACAAAGAACCTCGAGCTTGCGGACATGATCAGGGAACGGGATCGGGCTCTGCATGAGAGAGACAGGCTGCAGGGCTCCAACAAGGACGAGGTAGAGAAGCTGAAGCGGGAGCTCCGAATGGCGATAGATCGCGCAGACAACCTGGAGCGGAGCAAGGGCAACGAGCTCTCCACTATGCTTTCCAAGTACAACCGCGAGATGGCAGATCTGGAGGAAGCACTACGTAACAAGTCTCGGGCGCTCGAGGAAGCCCAGGCCAAGTTGAGGGACGGCAACTTAGACCTCGAGGCACTTCTCCGCGAAAAGGAGGAAGAGCTCGAAGTTTACAAGGCCGGCATGGACCAGACGTTGATTGAGCTCAATGAGTTGAAAAATAACCAGGGCACCGCGGACCAAGTGCTTGACGGTCAGATCGATGCCTTGGTCCTTGCGCAGCTGGACAAGATCAACGAGATCATTGACTCGGTGCTCCAGGCAGGGGTACAGCGCGTCGATGATGCCATGTACGAGCTTGACTCTACGATGCAAGCCGGCAACCAAAACGCTTCTCCCTCCTACGTTCTTTCGCAGATCGAGAAAGCATCTGCCAGCGCCACCGAGTTTGCCACTTCTTTCAACAACTTCATCGCCGATGGACCCGGTAGCACCCACGCAGAGTTGATCAAGAACGTCAATGTCTTTGCCGGTGCCATAGCAGATGTGTGTGGTAATGCAAAGGGTCTCACTCGCCTCGCCACCGACGAGAAAAAGAGCGACTCTCTGATTAATGGTGCCCGCCAGTCCGCTCATGCAACAGTCAAGTTTTTCCGCAGCCTCTTGAGTTTCCGGTTGGAGGGCATGGATCCGTTGCAGAAGACGGACGTTGTCATCAACAGCAATAACGAGGTACAGATGAATTTGCAGAGGCTCAACAAGGCGGTTGAGGGCTTCGCACCAGGCTTTGGCAAGCTTGCCAACAAGGGCGACCTGGGTGAGATTGTCGACCAAGAGCTGAGCAAGGCGGCCGATGCCATCGAGGCAGCGGTGGCTCGTCTGAACAAACTGAAGAGCAAGCCTCGTGATGGGTACTCCACCTACGAGCTCCGGGTGCATGACTCCATTCTGGACGCCGCCATGGCAATTACCACGGCCATTGCGCAGCTCATTAAGGCTGCCACCGTCACCCAGCAAGAGATTGTGCAAGCCGGGCGGGGCTCGTCATCACGGACGGCGTTCTACAAGAAGAACAACAGGTGGACAGAAGGTCTTATTTCGGCCGCCAAGGCAGTCGCATCGTCGACTAACACGCTAATCGAGACGGCCGATGGCGTTCTCTCCAACCGCAACAGCCCTGAGCAGCTTATTGTGGCATCCAACGATGTGGCTGCATCCACGGCCCAGCTTGTGGCCGCAAGTCGTGTCAAGGCCGGCTTCATGAGCAAGAGCCAAGAGAACTTGGAGCAAGCCAGCAAAGCTGTCGGCGCCGCTTGCCGCGCTCTTGTTCGCCAAGTCCAGAGCATGATCAAGGACCGCAATGCCGAGGAGGATCAGATCGATTACTCGAAGCTGGGAGCGCACGAGTTCAAGGTGCGCGAGATGGAGCAGCAGGTATGTCACCCAGATTCTTTCCTTCGCGTTCTGCTTTTGGGGCCCACGAACCGTTCGCTGACCACTCTTCCGCACCGCAGGTGGAAATTCTTCAACTCGAGAATGCCTTGGCTGCTGCCCGTCACCGGCTCGGCGAGATGCGCAAGATTTCGTATCGGGAGGAGTAGGGCAATCGGTTCTAGCGCATCTTGTATGTACTGTACACACTTCTTGGAGACAGTTGTTGAAAGTAGACAACAGCGCGTCATTCCTATCCAAACTCTTATTGTCCAACACGATTTCGCTGTATTTAATTTGATGGAACCCCAAAGACTGTGGCTGGACATTTCGCTTCGTGTTCCTTTCGCGTTTACAGCACCATGTACTCAGCTATCGGGACTGGACCGGCCCCATAGAGAGCAAACATTGGCAACAGACACCATGACACACCAGAAGAGCCCAGACCGTAGTAGCAAAGGTTGCAAGGGCCTGGCATCCTTGACCTTTCACAAGCCAATGCTCCGGCGAGACGGGACCGTTGCGACCATCCGGTGCCGGCGGGTGGAAAATCGCGGCCCGAAGCCGAACTCCTCCACATTGGTACCCCACATTCCAAAGACGAGAACACTACCACTGTCGGCCCAATGAACATTTCCGTTTGTAATCCACGCATGGTAGTTCTGTGTAGAGGTATCCTTGGAGCGGCTACGTAACATGGTCAAGGCCGACAGGTACCGTGTTTCCTTCTGGCACCGTGTGTTATGCACGTCGGGTGTCATCTGTGCTTGGTCCTTTCATTGGAATGGAAGCTAGTACATTTCGGTACCCGCACCCCGGGTTTGCTCTTTCACCGAGTCTGGTGAAGAAGGATGGAAGCAAACAAAGCCCTAGACCCTAACCCTCGGGCACTGAAATTCGCCACACAGAATGATGAAACCAGAAATTGGGCGCTGATGCTGAAAACCCCGGGTCGCTCTTCTTCCGGCCACCTCATCGCTACAGTTGACTTTGCATAACCCATGCAATTCCAGCACTGGAGTGCCTGGCCTTAGTCACTCAGCGGCAAGGAAGCAGGCTGGATTGGAGCCTGCTCACATTCGGGACCCCACCTGGACGAACCAAACCCCATGCCAAGCACCTGCGGCTGAGGTGATCGGATAGTGCTGTGGGTCTGCATGTGCATTAGCGGGTGGAACCATGCAGCTTAAATCGACGACAGGTCGCCCCCAAGACATCACATCCCCTGCAGAACATGTGCCAATATGAGTCGTCAGTTTACTGTGTGCCGTGGAATTCCTCTAGACTAGTTAGTGTACATGCGTAAAAGGAAATGAATGAGTGATGTGTGTTTGCCTGCAGACATTCCAGATTGCTTTGACGTGGTAGGTCCGATCCGTCAGAGCCGAGTCAGCGTCCCGTCTCTCCATCCCTTTCCCCTCCATCGTCTTTGTCTCTGATCCACGGGCAGGTGATGAGTAAGATAGGCTGTCACGATGGGGACCGTAGATGATGAAAACGGTGGCGACACGCTGCATGCTTTCTTTACTGTTCCGGGAAGAAACAGCTGGCGGTAGCCCCGAAACATGCCGCAAGCTACACCGTAAAGGAAACGCAAAATGTTCGCACGGTGTGTACCACAGGGTTGACGAAGAGCAGGATGACTGCATCTTTGTGATTGAGTCCCTCGTCGATGCCGTCAGGCCTGATGAACTGACGAAGCCCCCATGTTTGATTTCTCGAAAATCCGTGCCGATCGCCGAAGGATCGAAGTTGCTTGCTCGCCGCAGTTTCATGCTGGGGCGAGACGTAACTGCTTGGTGTTGACTGTTTCAAGGAATGCCTGGTATTGGGTTAGCATCAGAGACCTTCTGGGTGCAGCTGGTAGGCGGTAGTCGATCGGCTCTTACCCGAGGCGCCGTTCGTCAGACGCGATGTGAAGTACGGGTGGTCGGGGCCGTATTCGTCCATGAACATCTGGTCAATCATCGCATCGAGCTCCGGATCGTCATCTTCCGCCCCGGGGATAGGCAGCTCCTGAAGATTGTGCACAGTGACACCCTGAGTGGTGAGAGGATGAGATGAGTTGCAGGTACCTGCCAGAGCGCCGACAAGCTGCGGATGATTTCTGGCGAACTGGCGAAATCCTTCCATGGTGTTGGTGAATTGCGGCACAGCTCCCGGCTGCGTGTTGATGCAGATGATGTCGTTGGTCAGACCGGAAAGTCTGGCAATGAGTGAGACTGGGTCGGTAATCGGAAGACTATCATTCAGACAGTTCATGAAAAGACCGAAGCCGTTCATCGGATGAAGGCAGCTCTTGACGGCCAGAGTATGGGGTTCCCACGACACCGTGCTTACCTTCGCCGAGCCGGACGACCCTCAGCTGGTGGTCGCGACGTCACAACGATCGCCAAGTCCTTGTTAGCGAACTGATTACAATCTTGTTGGGAGGCCTTTTCGTCCGAGGGAAAGTTTCAGATTGTTGAATACATGTAAGTCCATACGTTTTCATTCCGTAGGGATGAACAGGTCATGTTTTCAGTGCGTCGAAAGTATAGACGGCTTCTGTTTCCATACGATTCGAAATTAGCAGAATGATTGCTAATTCAAGTGAAGGTTTCCGATTTGATTCTCTATTGACTTCAGCATTTCCCCAGACTCATAGGGCCTAAGCTTCTGCTCATCAGTGAATCACTCCAGAGCAGCATTCTCCTCAATCCTATCCATGGAGATTTCACGTCCTTCTCATGGCGCATCGCAAACCATCCCCTAGATCCTGCCATGTTAATCACTGTTGACTGTACAACCTGGATTGCTGTCCATAGGTTGGTGAGCTTTCCTTAAGACTGATTCGGATGAAGGTTGAGGGTCTTCCCATCGGGCAAGAAGACCAGCGGGCACCTTGCTATTTCACCACCGCCATAAACTGATCCAAAGGCAAGACCGCGGCTGTTCTTTACGACGAACTTGTGAGAGAACACTTCAGATAACCTTAAATGTATTCAGGGTCCTGCATGGAGCCCTCAGTGTCTGCTGTCACAGCTAAACGACTAGAGTGTGAAGACCTTGAATCACGATGCGGCGAGTCGGGTGAACAACCCAAGTAGTGCTCCTCCGCTGGATTATCTCCGATTCTGTTGTTGCGTTCTTCTGTTGTTGCGTTCTTGGCAATATCTAAAATGGCAAAGACGAGCAGTTCTCATCAGCATTTCATGGAAAGAAACCCGCCCGGCGAAGGAAACTTGATATAATCGGCGAGAGTTTCGTCATTATCACAGTAAGCATGAACAAGAGTACTAAGTGCATCGCAGCCGCTTTCCAAATTGAGGACTTAAGATCATGGTTGAAATGCTATTTGATGGTGTAGCAGATTCGAGGGACTTCACCGACCCGTTGCCTGCAGCTATTCTTCGAAAACTGAATAGAGTTGAGAGCTATTGTGGCTGGGTGTGAATAACAAAGAAAGACCCGACCAGCCCGCATGTGCCCCGCCCTTTCTTGAAACTTATAATACACTTCCTGAATCCCCCCAATTCCTTTTCGCACCCCACCAATTTCAACTCCCATTCTTGGAGGGCAGTATTCCAGTCTTCCCACCAAACCTTCTTCAACATCACCCAATCTGCACCGTCGACCTCTTCTTATTCCTGAGGCTTCGAGTGCAGTCACTGCTCAACTTCATCCCTTTCTTTTTCACTTCCATTTGCTCACGCGATTACTTCCATTCCGGAAGTTTTACTTGCGATCACCGACTTCATCGCAACAATTTCCATCGACCCAACCCTCGCGGTCAACGGTCAGTAAACATGGCGACCTTGGTCAGTTCGCCCATGACTCCCATGATGGCCAGTGTCATGGCCCAGAAGTACTGGAATCATCTCGCCATCCAGCTGGGACATTGGAACAAATTGAAGGTCATCATCATGGACGATGACATGTACCAGCTCATGCCGATCCAGGCCAAAATCGAACTCGCTCGCGAGATGGGGTAAGTTTCATCTTCAGTTCTTCACATCCTGATCTCAGCTCATAATTGCATCAGCAACTTTCTGGACGAAGACGTGATGTATGCGCAGGATGCAGACAATGACAAGGTCTGGATTCTCGGCCCCAAGAAAGTTATTCGCCCGCACCTCATCGTAATCGACAAGATCCCCATCTGGGATCCCAAGAAGAGATTGGCGCCGGAGTCCAAGAAGCACAAGTTCGACAAGATTCCCCGCCCCCCGAATGCCTACATCCTTTATCGCAAGGATAAGCACAGCGAAGTCAAGGCCCAGAACCCCAGCCTCCACAACAATGAGATCTGTAAGTAACTACGCCGTGGTCCTCTGACCCGTGAGCTAACAATACCCAGCGGTCATCACGGGCGCAATGTGGAAGGATGAGAGTCCCGAGGTTCGAGAGAAGTATCACAAGAAGGCTACGGACATCAAGACTCATCTGCTGGCGATGCACCCCGGTTATCGCTATAACCCTCGTAAGCCGCATGAGATCCCTCGCCGGGCTCGGCGCAACACCACTGTCACTCAGCATACCGTAATCATTAACGGTCAGCCGGTGGTCACGCACCTTACCCATTCCCCGTTTCAGCACAATGCGCACCGGCGCCCCGAGGTCAACAACCGGAACGCAGGCATTGTTCCGACTAGTGACATCACCCGCCACGTTCCTGGCGCTCAGCAGTTCTTGCCGCCTGTTGAGACTCCCGGCTGGACTCCGTATCATCTGATGCCTTCTCCAGTTACTCAGGTCAATCAGGCCGCGACCTTCGAACAAACCCTCGTGGATCTGGTTGATAACTGGGACGTTCAGGCGGAGCTTGCCCAGATGTATGCTGAGCTTGATGATGAGGAGTGATTCCCAGTCTCGCAGTGCTCAAGTCACAAAACAATCCTGCCTTAAGTCGACTCAAGAGAACAAGCCCTGACGTTTTGGCACCCACGGTCGAGGAACAAGTTCAGAGAAATCACCTAGTTACTGAAAGCCAAAATCTCCAACAAAAAAATGTGAAAACGGAAAATACAAAAAGGTCAGTCTCTTCCCCGCCCATCATCCCGCTGGACGCCGCCCCAGGCCTCCGCGATCTGGTACTAACACTCGCGCTGCCCATGCTTAGATTGCAATTTCGTCCTTCACCGACCTCTAGCTCAGCACAGCAATGTGCTTGTCCTGGGAGCCGGAAGGTAGTCGAGAATTTTTTTGGGCCGGCGATGATGAGATCGTCACCGCGATGGAACACCTCGCTCGGATTTGCTTTGTTGGAGGAGCACCCACAGCATTGATGGTCACTCGTGCTATTCCCTGTGATTATATTCTCTGGGGAAGGATACACTCGACGATGGACTCTAGGACTACGGTTCTTGGAGACGAACTTCTGGGATTCAGTTCTTGGAAGGGGAAGAAGTCGGAATGAGCTGGATCTAAGGTAGCCGACACTGTCAGTGGGGTAGCGTCTCGTCAGCATGATTTGTTCATTTGAGAATTTCGACAGCAGAACGGGGAGTCAGTGGCTACGTAGCACAGTACACAATTCACAGGACTTGGCGAGTTATTCTCTTCTCGGTATTTTGCTTGTGTGTTCATGATGTTCGAGATTGCAGTCAAGGACATGACAAGTCATGGGTAACGGCAGCTCCTCGACCTTGTCGCTTCACCCTGGTTAGATGCCCTCTCCTTCAATGCTTTTGACGCCGCAGCCAGCTCAGTGGCTCCTCCGCCCGTTTGATCGCGCTGTGGGCCGCTGGGTGATTGAAGCATGGTTTGAGGCACCCGCAGAGACGGCAGGAAATACGAACGTGAGCGCGCACCAGCATACCAACATGCACCTGGGCATGCCAATGAGGATGGCCCAAGACAGTAAACGAGAGACGTTTCGACGCAGCGGTCAGAAAACGGCCGGGAGACCGTCGACGGTATCACGGACGCAGTCAAGTAAGCCACAGCCACAAAGCCAGAGGTATGGAAGAGCACACTGCCTAAGCACAAAGCATGTCGAGTTCGTTGCTAACTGAGACCCCCAGAAAGAGCAAGGTGCGCATGCCTTGGTGGCGTTGAAAGGGCCGAGCGCGTTATGACCCAGTGACCGACAAGGGCCCCGGCAGTCGACTCCTCCTCCTGTCGTCGTCATGCTTCTGTTGATGCTACGAGCCATCTCGCCCAACCATCCGACTCACCAACCGGACGCAGATATACATGAGCCACAGCCACCAATGGGACTCGATAACAAGCTTTCTATGTCGACTATGCTCATTGCCGACCGTTCCAGTCGCTGTTCCAGATGAAGGTGCGGCATCGAAACTCTGTCCCTTGCTCTTTGTCCCCCGAGGGACCCAGTGGACGAGCGCACATGAAAAAGGATCTGCCTGATGGTGGTGTCAGACGGTATCAATGGAGTAACGGCGGTTGATGGAAGGTAAACAAGGGATAAGCTCGAAATAGAGACACATGACGGTGATAATATGACTCGACGATGGGAACAAGAAGTACCTATGCACAAAGCAAGCAGGGGCGGGGGTGGGATTTATAGATCCGCTGGTGATGAGCACCGAGACAAAGAATGATACATACCACAATTAACGCCGGGCTTCTTGGTAATCAGCATCTGGCAGTCCTCACCGTGTTCACACTTGGGGACGACTCTCTTGCCAAGCAGTTTCGACCAGGACTCCTTCGCCACAATGGGGTCAAACACCTTCTCTGTTGAGGAGCCCTCGGACTTTGAGCTATCATCAGGCGTATTCTGCGCGTCATCCTCTGAAGCGGGCCCGCTTCTCGGTTCGCCGCGCCGAGGGATTTGCTTTGTCGAGGATGGGCTGTCCGCCTTTGACACGAGACTCGGACCATTCGTGCTTTCTGCCTCAGTGGCAGAATTCGTGTCGACTGTTGGTGTCTTAGGCTTGAAAAATCCCTTTAGGCTGCTCTGTGAGAAGCCTGATGCTGATTTCGTGGAGCTTTCCCTGGTCAGAGCAACTTTCGTCTTCTTCTGGGATCCACTCGAAGGCTCTGAGGGTTCTGCTTGCCGCTTCGAAGAAACGGGCTTCCGTGGAGACGAGCTTGTGTTAGCTGATGCCGTGTTGTTCGCTGCCGCTGGGGCAGCCGTTCTGCCCGACTGTGATACGGGGACTCTGGGATTCGTTTGGAGGTCGTGCTTCTTTGATTCTTCGGGCATAGCATCCACACTCCCAGGACTGTCCTGATTATCGGGCTGGGCTGGCGTGGAATTGGTCTTCGTGGACGGACTGCCTTTCTTGAAGAACATATCCCGAATGCTCTGTCGGCGGTCAAACTCGGGAATGAGCTTCGCTGATGTGGGCAGGAGATCCTTGGGAGACCACTCTCGCTGGCGCTTGCCCTCCTTGAACATACCGGCCGGGTTCATGATATCCTCAATATGGACCTTGATGCCATTAAGACTGACGATGTCACCAATCATAGCGTATACCGGGCAATGATCCGATCCTAGAAGGCCCTCTTGGATATTGGCGTCGATGAACCAGTTTTTGATTCCTGAGCTGCACAGCACGTAATCTATGCGGCTCCCAAAGTTGCCTGGTCGTGCATTTTTCTTGGTTTCCCAGCAGGTGTACATGCCTGGACGAGTGGGGTGGAACTCCCTGCAAAGATCCCAGAGAATGGGGTTCTCTCGCCCTTCATCTCTTTCTCCGATGACACGACCCCCGAACACAAGGTGGTTGAGAAAGCGTCGCGATGGAGTGGACATGAATTCGTCAAGCGTCATGGCCTCCTTTCGCAGCCGCTCCGTCAGGCCAGCGGTGTCGAGTTCGGATCGAATGATGTTGAGGTCGCCGCAAAGGAAAACCTGCTTTCCCATTGCAACCAAGTTGCGGACCCTGATGTCGATGGCATCAATGTACGCCTGGCGGAACTCGGTCCTTGTCTCGTCTCGGGTCGCGGGGCTGTAGACTCCAATGAGAACGAACGCAGGGAATTCCAGGATCACGCAGCGGCCTTCGGAGTCCAGAGTTTGTTCGTCAACGGAGTCGGAAAGTTGTCCAGGCTTTGGGTATCCACCAATTTGCTGGTCTGCAGGAAGATCGCGGAACTTTGTTGAGGAGTTTGGGGGGCAGAGAACACCAGTGATGCCTTCTTCCGCGCGTATTGGGCAGCACTTGGAGCACCGTGTGTAGATGGCTACGCCCGAGTATCCTGTGCTGTGAGTGAGTAAGAAGCGGCGACCAGGCAAGCAGAATGGGATCTACGAACCTTTCTTGTACTTGGGGAGACTGAAGTAAACGTCCCAGCCGGGAACCAGGACCATATCATCCCTAAGATCCTTTCGCTGAATCTTGGTCTCCTGCATGACGACAATGTCTGCCTCTAGCGTGTCAAACATGGCCTGCGACTTGTCAGCACGAACTGGCTCCTCCGTAGTCACAGGCGGTGGACTGATCATACCTGAAATGTGCGGTTTTCTCGCCATGGCTGGTACCCGAACGGATTCCTGATGCCGTTGACTGTGAGAATATTAGAGGAATGACTGACAGAGTGAGATGTAGACCGGGGATTATTACCGTTCCATGTCGTGATTCGAAGCGGCATCTTGGCTCGCCGTTACTTCGCTCGGTCGTGACGTCGACAGCTTGGATGTCAACACTTTCAAGGGGGATTTCGCTGACGAGATCGCATCAAGACCCAGAGACAACAAACACGGATGGTATTGTGAAACAGGCAGCGCGAGTTGAGCAGACCATTGAGGAAGCGATGACGAATGCTTCCGAAGTGAAAAACGCGACGCACGACCGGGACCTCAACTCAGTTTAAGGGGGAAATTGCTGTCTTGCACCCGGAAGATGCATCACCAACACTTGGAGGCCAGTAGGCACATCAGCCTGGAAATTTCCAACTATTCGGTTCTTTTTACAAACGCGAGCGGCCCAGTAACAATGGAATTCTCCTTCACAGATGTTGTTGGCCACGTCAGGGAATCGAAAGGCTGGCGTCACGCATCTAGTGCAATCGCGAAGTCACATGACCTGTTTACAGCCCTTGGAAGTGGCCCGTGCGCAGGATAGTTCCCCGCCCAAACCCGAGGTCTACCCGAAAAATGAGCTGATGGGTCACAACTGGCTGCGGAGCTCGAGCCAAAAGTGGGTCGGTTGCTTCATCTTCGCTTCTCTTGGAAGCTCTCGTACACTCCATTGCACACCACACCACCCGAATTAAGCTTGTCGACGCAGCACTTCCACTGCCATGTTCCCGCAGCGCATCGTTCGCGCCGTGCCGCGCTTCACTGCGCAACTCCGCGCCCAGGCCCAGCGTCGCTTTGCCAGCACCGAGACCGAGAACGCATTTGTCCGCGAACGCCGCCACGTCAAGGAGCACGCCCATGCCACCACTGGTGAGGGAATACCCGTTATTTGGTTATCAATTGGCTGGGAAGCTGACCGGAAAATAGAGCTGTGGCGGAAGATCTCCCTCTAGTATGCGATACTTCCTCTGTTCCCATCTTCCTTGTTTCCTCTACCGGATGCGTGGTTTTCGTGTGACCGTTGTATCCGACAATGCCCCAAGACTGGAGGGCAGTCTATCGACGATACGAAGAACGGGGTGCCTGAGACGCTGCGATGAGGCTTGGGCGGGCCGGGAACTGGAGGAGTGGAAAGGCGCTTGGGACACAATGAAAAATCACGGACTAAGCTGACACGCAGACCTGGAACAGTGCCGTCCCTCCCGCCTTGATCCTGGCCATGCTGAACGCCTACAACCTGTGGAACGAGCATTGGGAGCACTGGTCGCACATGCCCCCTCTCGAGGAGCGCGTCGAGTATCCCTACCAGAACATCCGCACCCGGAACTACCCCTGGGGCGATGGTGACAAGGTACGTCTGCAGCCCACACTGCGCGAGACACTCACAGCTCCCCTAACCTAGCATCATCACCCTAACGGTGCCAATAGACTCTCTTGTGCGTATATCCGCAAAAATTCCCACCCTAAAGAAGGAGCAAGAGGGAAGGCATAAATGTGGACGCCATTCGCTAACCGTGACAAACAGCTGGAACGACAAGGTCAACTACCACAACAAGGACAAGACCACCTAAGTGGGAAGGTGAAAAGTGATCTTGTCGTCCTTTGTGGGGCACCAAAGGACAACGGAGATGTACATGTAGACGGATTGAGGAGAGCAGCGAAAGCCGACAGCCAATTGTACATGTTTCCTAGGGTCGAAGAGTTTGGTTCTTAGATATGAGACGCGTTTCCTGATCGACTTGCAGTGATTCCATAAGTGCGTTGTGCGAGTTGTTTCCAGGCTGGTTGTCCCTCGGCTCCCATTTCCAAGGACTCACTTCTGTGTCGTGTCCGCGAGTTTGAGGCACCATGAGGCAGAACTCATCCAGGCTGTATTGAGAAGGACAGACAAAGATGCGAGGACTTCCCCAGTGATTGTCGTATATTAACCGTGGGATCTTTGGTCTGACAACTGCTCTTCCCTACGTGTCGACGGCACCAGCACGAGACGCTCCAGTCCGCTTGTTCCACCCTATCTCCTCGCCAGCTCTTCCTGCCACAACCCCAGGTACGTATCCGCGCAGCTATCGGCCCGCAAATAATCGCCTTCAACCTTGAAGAGTGTCGCTTTCTTCGCCATGACCTCACACTGCTTATTCATGTCCTCCACAGCAGAGAAGCACTTGAAAGCCGAGTCTAGCGCCTTGTGCACTTTGCCCATCATCTTAGCCTGCTCAGCCGCGCTTTCGCGGTGTGCCTTCATTTCGCTCACCAGCCCTATCCGTGCATCCGCCAGCAGGCTGTACAGTGTGCCCGCCATGTAGACCATATCCGTCTCGAGGCAGCGGGGTAGGAGAGCGACAAGAAGTCGCTCGGCACCCGCAAACTCGCCGAGGCAGTTGAGGATGTTGGCTAGCGCGCCAATGGCTTGCCACAGCAGCGTGACAAGGCGTGCTCGCCAGGCCATGCTCGCGGCGCGCATCGCGAGGGTGAAGCCCTTCTCTGGGCGGCCGGTGCAGTCAAAGAGTTGGACTTTGAGGAGCAGCAGCCGGATGCGTTGAGATACGTCTGTGTTGGTCTCGCGGAGGTCGGAGATCAGCCTTTCGACCTTGGTGAAGGCAGCATCGAAGTCTTGACGGCTGATGAGTGCGTCGATGTGTAAGGTGTCAATTGTGGAGAGCATGTCGGCGTCGATATCATCCGGGCCGTTCTGGAGCAGTTGGGAGAGCAGAGCTTCGGCGGACTCGAGGTTGTTATGATGGAGATCGCGGCGTAACTTGATAAGGCCGCGGTAGAGGTGCCAGTATTGGTCGTGCTTTGCCGACCGGAGAGAATTGATGTTCGTGCCCTCCAGCTTCGCAAACGCATCGTCGTACTTCCCCTTACCAGCAAGTAGGCCGGCCATGCGGCAGGTGAGCTTCAGCTGATCGTCCAAGACCGAGCTGCGTGCGTGGCAGCGGTGGAAAACTTCGCATGTCATGGTCGACATGACAGCCATCCCGAGCCTGTCCCACAACACGATGCTCAGGGAGAGTTGAGGACCTATCATGGTCTTCGCGTTTTTCTCCACAATAAGGTGGGAACTTCGTACCATGCTTTCCATGACGGTCGAGACGCTCTCGCCGCTTGACAGCCCAAGTCTGGCCTCACTCAACAACGCCGAAATCCACAATATCCACATTCCCATCTCCTTCGCTTTGGCTCGGAGAAATACAAGTGACTCTTTCCCGCTTCCAAGCATGCTACTGTCCCCTATCTCCTTAATGAGATTAGGGTGAAACCTGGCGAAGTGGGAAAACCAGTTCAGCGCAAAGTTGAGGCACATCGTGTCTCTGTTCTCTTTCGCAGTTGTGATAGCTTCCAGCATGGTTGCGACTGCCTCTCTGTGACAGCCAAATTCTGATTGCACGATCCCGAGGTTTAGCAGCGCGTATTGGTAGAATAAGCGGTCCCGACTCTGTAAGGTGTAGTCGAAGTAACGGTGAAGGTAGTCGAAGCTTCCCGGGAAGTCGCCTGACCGCCATGAATCACAGAAGCTGCCTCCGTTAACATGACAGCCATAATAAAAAAAGGGGAGGAAGAGCAAACCTGAGGTAGTGCGACAAGCTTGGGATGGTGCGGCTGCTTTTTTGCAGCTTCTGGAACTGGTCCCTGATAGCTGGCGGTACTCTGGTTCCGTAGTCTGATTCGGTTAGCCATCCCGCCTTCACGCATGTCAAGAGGCTCAAACTCACTCTGTACCTGCTCAATCTGAAATTCAAGCAGGTTTTCAATGTCGTCCGTGCTGACTGACGGCGGCATATCTTCATCGCCCATAAGCAGCATATTTCCGTAAGCCGCCACGGCAACCTCGTCAGTCTGGTCCCTCCATTCATGCTGATCCGCGAGAAGGACCGAGTCGAAACTATACCGGCCGTGATGAGGGTTCCGGCGCCTCCAATACCCGGCCGTAGGCTGGCGATACCTGACAAACATCTTCCATAGTTCGGCCACCTGGTTGAACTGCAGTCTCGAGAACTCGAGGTGCGATCTCCTAACAAAGAGCCCAAATGGGGAATTTCGCGAGAAAAGGACACCGGAAGGAGGCTGCTCGCCACGTTCCGCCAACTCGCGCAGCTCGGCTTTCGTCCTTGCCAACAGGTTCGGTAATTGGTGAAAGAATTCGTGCAGGATATGCAGCGAGTCTATACCCCAGAGCTTCTCCAAGAATCTGTCCCACAGACGCCGGCCGGGAAGACCGTCTGCTGCGGCGAAGCTCCCCAGCAGTTCTTCGAAATGATTCACAGATACGGTCAGCTTGATTGTGGTCTCTGCCTTCTTCCATCGTTCCGCCGGATTTACTGGAGGACTCGCTAGGCTAGAGTCAAGCAGTTGAGATGTAATAAAGTTGAGCACTGGAATGGTGGCATCGTTTGGAACTGCTCCTTCAGCATACAGTTCGATAAGCGCCAGCAAGCCGATCTTGGTAGGGGCCAGGTATCGCGACATCGCTTCATTTGGGCAAAGCAGGGCGTGGGCCCCGCTCGGCAGTCAAGAAAATGCGTGCTTGAGAACGCAAAACGTTGCACGGTGGTATGTTGCCGTTCACTCAGGCTCCGCTGAATGGCGGGTTGCAGTTGGCGGAGGGAGGTTCAGGCTGACGGGAGTATTGTGCCTACAAAGGCTGCATCTTGGTGAGGTGGAAGGTGCTTCTTGACCCAAGTGAGATCTCCGAGGTTGCCGACGGGATAGCTTACCTGGGATTACGGGCCCGTTAAGTATAAGGTTCTTTATGTAGGATCTCTCCCTGGTGGCAGGTGGAAGTCGCGATGAGCGCCTTGAGGTCACAAGGTGTGCAGGATGCGGGGTGATTCGCTTAGCCCAAATTTCCTGGCTCACCGAACACCCTCACCTTGAGAGACGCAACCATGCCATGCAACCTCTTCGACGACGAAGTGGTACAGGAACAGCGTCCAAGCGGATTCAGACATGTAGCAAATAAATGTTAGATGTCGGGTTGGATGCAGCCTCGAGTCGACTCGATCACCACAGCCATATATATCTCTTGAACCGAGGAGGTATGTATTAAGAAAGGTACACACTTTCGAATTATCATCATTGCAGCTCATACAACAGCCAGTTGCGGTGCGACATGGGCATTGGAGCCAACCTTGGAACTCTACATCCCGCCCCCCTTTCCGACGCCTAACTCCTAAGGAGCGCCGGTCACTGCTATTGCTCAGGCAGACAAGTGACAGTAGGGAAGAGGTATCAAAGCATACATTCAAAACGAGTGTCCATCCCATCCCAACCGTAGCCCTGCTCGAAGCGCCGATATCCCTTTCATATCATAATGCAAGTACGCAAACACAAAAGCCACCATTGACGCCTTATCCATGACCTACTCATTCTCGAGTTAGCTGTAAGAGAGCCCAGATAGGCTGCCAGGTCAACGAGCGTGACCTTCCCCGGAACCTTCTCGCCTGGACGAAAATGACGAGCTACGTCCCCAATTGTTTGCGAGGAGACTGGACCAGACATCGTTATGGCTTTCATGCTGCAGCTCTTGTCGAGTTCCATGTGTCCACGAAGGACCTCGCTCAAGGTCGATCAGCCGATTTGGAGATGGGACCCTAGCTTGATAACTGGTGTCGGAATATCCGCCGTTACTCCCATACTCATCCTCACGGAACGTTTCATACAGGGGCTCCGATGAAGAACCGCGAGCCAGAGATCTAACAACGTCGCTCTTGCAAATAGGACATGTGCGTCGTCTCGTCGTGAGCCATGGGGTTCTAACGGCGGGTCAGTATGCCCTCAAGCGTTGATGCGGTCGGGAGCACTCATGACTTACATGCACTCAGCGTGGAATTCATGTCCGCAGGGTAGACTCATGACCCTGCTGACACCGTCGACGTATTCCTCTAAGCAGACAACGCACTCCACTTGCCTCCCCATGTACTTCTTCCATTTGCTCGATGCGCGGGAAGGCAGCCTCGCCGTCTGCGGGCTGTCATCGGCCCTCAAGAGGTCACCGGCTTCGAAAACTCCCGTGGTGGTGCGAGGTCGTGGCCGCGATCGGGGCGAGCCTTGCAATAATGGCGTTGTGGGCGAAGAGCTCGTGGGCGACGGGGATCTTGGGGACTGAGTGGGTGAGGGGGCGACCGTATGGTAGGTACGCACCGGGAGCCGATCCACCACTGACTTCGGGGCTCTCCATCTCCTCATTCGGATCTTTACTCTTAGTACGAGCAAAGCATACACGACTGTCAGTGTTATCAGAGGACTGATTACTAAAACTAGGAGAGTATCGAAAAACGGGCTGGCGCTGCCGGTAGGTGTAATGGTGACCCAGAGGCCTTCGCGGGCCTCATTGCCGTCGATGACTGGCGGGGTGGCAGTTGGCATTGTGACCGGAGATCCATGGATGTCGCCTGAAGCGTGGCCTTCCTGTTCATGTTGCGCTTCCCCGTCCCCAAAGATCTTTGAAAGAAGTCCCCGGCTTGGAGAAGAGGAAGCGGAGTCTACGGAGCCGGGTGCGACTGGATCTTCCGCGACTTCCGGTATATATTCGCCGCTTCCCGGGATGGTTCTTCCACCTTTCGGCCCGTCCATATCCGCAGACGGACTGTTGCCGGGTTTGCCCGCTTCCCTAACTGAAGCTTCCAGGCTGCTAGACTGGGTATTGTCATTGGCAGACTGGTTCGGTGTCGGATCCTCGTCGCTTTCTGCTGTAGATCCAACTAGACCTGGGTCACGCCGGTCCTGTGCTCCAATCTGAAAATCCTCGTCCGGAGCATTGGCAGATCCCTTCGCGCCGTTGTTTGCTGCCTTGTGGAGGCCGCTATTGATGAGCTTGTCCATCTCGCCGTCCTGATCGTCGGCTACAACCCAGCCATGTTGGCCACTGCTTGGGGGTCGATTCGTATCAGGGGAGACGCCTTGACGATTGCCCGAGGGGAATAACCGCGACAACCATCCCCTCTGCCCAACGTTGGTGTTGTCATGAGAGGGGGTTGCTGCAGCTGTGATTTTCGAGGCGTGTGTGGTATGTGCGGCCTTCTTGTCTACTTTATCACTGTCTCCGGCCTTGGAAGAGTGTTGAACGTTTAGCATAGGATTCCGGTTCCCTTCTAGAGTGTCCCTGTTGAGACTTCCTGGTTGCATAAGCGATGAAAGGAGGTGGGCAGTCGTGCGGGACGTGAAAACCGAGGGAATTGTAACGTTGTCCACGTTGCCTCGCGCGAACATCTGGATCAAAGGCCCTCCCTTTTGGTTATCCCCGACGATAAGAGCGATCGCTCCTCGGCGTTGAGCCCATTTGACCTTCTCAAGAAAGCCACAGCCGCCTCGGCTCAGGAGAACAACCTTTCCCGTGATTTCTGCTGTCTCTTGAATTGACTGGATATCAGCGTGGCTCGCGCCTGAGGCTGTAGGTCCTTCGTTATGAGGGCTCCCCGTTTGCTGGAACCCTTGGTGGAGATAGTCGTCTGTTCCATCATTCAGAGTCTTGGGTTGGGCTTCGGATCGCCTCTTCCGGACTGTGTCCAGGTCAACCACAGGATCTTTTTCCAGATCTTCACTGCTTGGGCTCTTCCGGTCATTAGCAGCGGGGCTGGGCTTCTTGCTGGGCGGCCCCTGCACCGCGGCGTTCATGGCCAGTTTGTTCCGTCCATCGTCCCATCCGGGGATATCGCTACAGCCTAGTTCGCCTTCCCCCTCGCCATCCTGAAGACTTTCTTCGGAGAAGCCACTGCCTATCCACAGCTGCCCACTTAATCCGCTGTTGGGCAAAGGAGGGCCGAACGCGGCGGGTCGTGCGGGGAAGAAGGTGCTGTTGTCGTCTGTGAGGCTGATGGCAGCGCTTGGCGGAAAGAGAGAGAAGGGGGCAGTGAATGAGAAGAAGGCCCGGAATGACGACTTCTGCGATGTCAACCGCTTCGCTGCAGGACTCGGTCGCCGGCTAGAGCTGATGGCCCGACAGACGAGAAACAAGGACGCGGAGAAGAAGAGCACAAGAATGGCCACCCGAGGAGGCCGCATCGTGGAGTTGCCGTCACGAGAGGCGAGGTGAGTAATCGTATCTAGGCCGCTTGCCCAGATCTAGAGGTGCTAGGAAATGCGGTAGAAGCCAACGGAGACGGATCTAGTGGCGCTGCTCAAAGAGTCAGGCCGTATCGCGTCTAGTCATTCGTGGAGAAAGTTGTACCAGTTTGTAATGAGTCAATTCTTAGGGAGCAAATCTCGAGCAACGAAATAAGATGACGGCGGGAGAGGTCTGCCCAAGGACAGCAGTCGACAAGCAGCAGCTGCTAGGTGGGGTGCCACAACCACCTGCTTGCTCGGGTTGCGCAGGTGCCTCGCCTGAGTGTGACGACCTGACTTGGGTTGGAATGATGTGACTGTAGCCATGACATGTATATTCCACAAAAGGTACCACTTCTTTCCGCAGGCAATATCAGCCCATATGGTACCGGTACGAAACAAGGGTGCTTATCGAGGCTGCCAGGATCATCAGGCGTTCCCCGCATTCTCTCGCCCGCAGGATACAGTTCCACCGTACGGTGCCGAGCGGTGATTCAGACTGTCTTCAACTTTTATGCCTTGCTTTATTTCGAGGTTGACAAGCGCTTTTGCAGGTCAGAGTAGCGGCTCACACTGATACAGAAAGCATCTCACTTGCCCAAGCTACTAGTATCCCTTGACGGAAGCTTCGTTACATAGGTAGGCACCAACCGCTAGAGCGGGGACTGAGCAAACAGCCCGGGCGCCTCGAGCTATGGGCTTTCGACCCTAACCCTAGCTTATCTGCCTTGGTCTCGGCGATGTTGTGTGATCTTGGGGTGGGTGGCTTGGACCAGCTTGAAGGGTAGTCTGCCTTCCAACCTTTGCGCCGCAAGGAACCGTTGGTTCAATAGGCCTCTTTCAAAGTTAGGTATTCCAGTTGAGTCCAGGGGACCACTAGTGTGAGAGGTTAGGGTACCTAGATGCGCCCGGGGATGTCGCCGGGTGTCCCGATTCTTGGTGCTTCGCCCAGTGGAGTCAGGAGTGAACGGGACGGGAGTCCGTGCTCCCCGTCAGTCGGTGACCCATTGCCGGTTTGACTCATGCATGGATTCCAGGTTGGACCCCTCCTTGCGCGGGCAGAAATTCCTGCAAAGCCTTCAGGGCCCCTCTTAAAGGTCACCTCCCCGCCCCTCTAGGCTTGTTGACCCCTCCACAAAAGCCTGAATGCTGCGTTCGTTGCGGCGACTGGCTAGCCTGAGACGGGAAACACTGTCCAAATTTCCCTCGGCCTTGATCCTTCCATCGCCTCGACATTACTCTCTTCAACGACCAGCAAACATGGGATCGGACACGCCCCCTCCGGCCCCTGCGCCTGCTGCGGCCACGGCCAAAAAGAATGGTGAGTCTTGAACACGTTCTCCAAGCACCTACCGGGCGGTACTAAACCAGCTGTGGCTTCCAGAACAGAAGGAGAAGGCCAAGGCCGATAAGGCCGCCAAGTTCGCGGCAAAGCAAGCCAAGTTGAAGCAGCAGCAGCAGCAGCAGCAGCCACAGCAGAAAGATGCCGCACAGCCGACCCCAAAGGCACAGACCCCCTCCCTTCCTCCTTATGTGGACGAGACCCCTGCCGGCGAGAAGAAGAAGATCCAGTCGTTCGACCATCCGCACTTCCAGGCATACAACCCCAAAGCAGTCGAATCCGCTTGGTACCAATGGTGGGAGAAGAGCGGCTTCTTTCAGCCGCGGCCGCCCCGTTCGCCCGACGCGGGCAAGTTTGTCATCCCTCTGCCGCCTCCCAATGTTACCGGTGCGCTTCATTGCGGCCATGCCCTGGCCAATTCGCTCCAGGACACCCTGATTCGGTGGTATCGGATGAGGTGAGTGGCCGCCCGGGCCCCTGAGGGTCTGGAGCTATCATTTTGCGTTTGTTCTGACAGTTTCAAGAGGCTACTCTGCACTGTGGGTGCCAGGCTGTGACCACGCTGGTATCTCAACACAGTCCGTGGTTGAGAAGATGCTCTGGAAAAAACAGAAGAAGACGCGCCTTGAGCTTGGCCGGGAGGAGTTCACGAAGCTTGTCTGGGAATGGAAGGGTGAATATCATGAGCGTATCAACAATGCCCAGAGGCTTATGGGTGGATCAATGGATTGGACCCGCGAAGCTTTCACCATGGACGAGAATCTCAGCGCGGCGACCATGGAGACCTTCTGCCGCCTTCACGATGAAGGGTACATCTACAGGTCTAGCCGCTTGGTGAACTGGTGTACTCACCTGAGGACCGCCCTCAGCTCATTGGAGGTGGAGAACAAGGAGATAACCGGCCGCACAATGCTCGATGTGCCGGGCTATGACAGGAAAGTCGAGTTCGGTGTTCTCACGTACTTCAAATACCCGATCGATGGCTCGGACCTGACCATTGAGGTTGCGACAACACGCCCCGAGACCATGCTCGGCGACAGTGGTATTGCCGTTGCCCCTGGGGATGCTCGCTACGCTCATCTCGTTGGCAAATTCGCGCGCCATCCCTTCACGAACCGGTCAGCCAAGCCCACCACCATACAGTTCCTTCAGTGCTAACAAATTGCAGCCTCCTTCCTATTGTCGAAGACAGTTATGTGGATCCGGAGTTCGGTACAGGTGCTGTCAAGCTGACCCCTGCTCACGACTTCAACGATTACAAACTAGGGGAACGCCACAATCTTGAGTTCATCAACATTCTGAACGAAGATGGCACCCTCAACGAGAATGCCGGTCCGATGTTCCAGGGGCAAAAGAGGTTCCACGCCCGGTATACCGTCGTCGAGGAGCTGACGAAGCGCGGGCTTTTTGTCAAGAAGGAGCCGAACGCGATGACCATTCCTTTGTGCGAGAAGACCAAAGATGTCATTGAGCCATACATGACGCCTCAATGGTGGGTTCGCATGAAGGAGATGGCAGAAGCTGCTCTCAAGGTTGTTGAGGAAGGCAAAATCAAGATCGCTCCTGAAAGTGCAAGGAAATCATACGACCGGTGGCTGTCTAATGTCAACGACTGGTGCATCTCTCGGCAGCTTTGGTATGTGCGATGGCAGGCCTGTCCCTGTGGACCTTTTCGCTAATACTGTCCTACAGGTGGGGTCACCGCATTCCGGCCTACCGTGTCATCTTCGAGGGCGAGGAGGACCGTCCTGAAACCGACAAATCCTTGTGGGTTGTTGGCAGGACTCCGCAGGAAGCGCAGGCCAAGGCTGAGGCGAAGTATGCAGGGAAGAAGTTCCGTCTGGAGCAGGACCCCGACTGCTTGGACACCTGGTTCAGCTCTGGCTTGTGGCCTATGTCTATTCTCGGCTGGCCCAACACCGAGAGCAGTGACTTCAAGAAGTTCTTCCCGACCAGCATGCTAGAAACGGGCTGGGATATTCTGTTCTTCTGGGTCAGCCGAATGATCATGCTCAGTCTCAAGCTGACGGGCGAGGTTCCTTTCACCGAGGTCTACTGCCACAGTCTTATCCGGGACTCTGAGGGAAGGAAGATGAGCAAGTCACTGGGTAACGTTATTGACCCCCTTGACATCATCAACGGCATTGAGCTAGAGGCTCTGCACGCCAAGCTCCTCACTGGCAACCTCAAAGAAGACGAAGTTGAGCGTGCCACCAAATACCAGAAGACGGCGTTCCCCGGTGGCATCCCGGAGTGCGGAGCAGACGCGCTTCGATTCACCTTGCTTTCCTACACCACGGGCGGAGGCGACATCAATTTCGACATCAAGGTCATGCACGCCTACCGCCGGTTCTGCAACAAGATCTGGCAAGCGAGCAAATACATCTTGGGCAAACTGCCCCAGGACTTTGTTCCAGCTTCCACTCTTGACACTTCAGCTCTCTCCATCCCGGAGCGTTGGATCCTCTATCGCATGAACTGCGCCGTCAGGGGCATCAACGAGGCACTCGAAACTCGCCAATTCTCGACCAGCACCAAGCTTGCCTACCAGTTCTTCTATGACGAACTGTGCGATGTTTTCATTGAAAACAGCAAGGGCATCTTGAGCGACGGCACTCCCGAGCAGCAACAAAGCGTCCAACAGACATTGTATCGGACGCTAGATGTTGCGTTGCGCCTCATGCATCCCTTCATGCCGTTCATCACCGAGGAGTTGTGGCAGCGCCTGCCGCGCAACAAGGATGATGCGGTGCCGTCTATTATGCTGGCGCCATACCCGGAGCCCGACAACACATTGGAATTCGTTTCCGACGCCGAAGACTACGAACTTGGCCTGCGGTGCGCTGGCGGTATCCGTTCCTTGGCTTCCGACTACAATATCCGGTCCGACGGGCATGCCTTCATCAAGGTGTCCACGACCTCTAGCCTGGAGAAAGTCAGCGCACAACTTCAGGCGATCAAGACTCTATCCGGGAAGGGCGTCACTGAGGTTAGTGTCCTTGGGCCCGATTCAGATGAGGCGACATCGCCCAAGGGCTGTGCAGTCTACGTGGTCTCTGCAGAGGTGGCTGTTCTACTGCAGGTCAGCTCGCAGATCAAGGACATCGACGCGGAAATCAAGAAGATCAACACGAAGCTGCAAAAGACAGACATCGCGATCAAGAAGCAGCAGGAGCTTATGGGACGTGAGGGCTTCGAGAAGGTTAGCGACGTGGTACTGACGGCCGAGAAGAAGAAGCTTGCCGATGCTCAGGCGGCGAAGGAGAACTACGAGAGGACACTGGCTGAATTCAGCAAACTGAAGCTGAACTGAGAGAAGCTGTTGGCCAAACACAGTTCAGCTGAGGCTTGCTGATTGCCGAAACCGCTCCGGGAGCAGAAATAGATGATACGTCTGTCGGCTGTCTCTACTGTATAGAAGATCCATGACAAACGTGGTTACAATGTCGGGTGCTTATTGTGATGCCCTTTCTATTATTGCTCAAGCAGTATACCTTCTAGACTGAGCTGTAGGCGTGATGAGCTTCATGCGGCATGCCCTGGAACTGTGACAAGGTCGCGAAGCTAGGATGGCTTGATCATAGGGAGCCCGACGCCGCAAACACCTAACAGCAACTGGTCTGCATTACCCTCACGTTTCTTTTCTGCCTCAAATCTAATGACCACTCATCAGCTCCTGTTTCATACGTTGGAAAGCGCGGGATACCTAGACATCTGCTGAGGCGACTTTCATCGTCCCTTCGCGAGTCAGCCCTGAGAGGTAGGTAGTCGAGGAAAGCACGTGGGAAGGTCTCTCGGGGGTCTGTGCGGCACCCCGGCAATTTTGTGGGTCCTACGCAGCCACATGTGGGGCAGCAGGATGGCTTGGTTTGTGGCGCGAACCCGGAGCCCTAACCAAGGAAATCGCTTGGCCACACATTCCCAAATTTCGCGATCCTGGACCTGATAGAGAACCAGCACATCATACCGCGCCCTCCTGTCGACGACGACGCAGGTAAGTCTAATGGCTGTTATCGCTTTCGCTGCTGCCGGAAATACTGATTGAACTGTTTAATAGAGCCACCGCCAAAATGAGTATGTCTACATCCCACCCCGTTGCGATCACCGGCTGTTTTTGTTGTCGATGCCCGCCGCCGTCCCTCCACCGACTTCCCGACTGCACGACGACTTCTTGAACCGTCATTTCTACCCCTGCGCCACTGTTCCCCAGACATCGACTGCTCGGACACATCTTCATGGACATACGCATAATTTGGGTCGGAAATACGTGCTGACATACTTATACAGCCAAGGGTACCTCCAGCTTTGGCAAGCGGTATGTTTGCGCTTAATGGAAACGTCTCGCTGGGTTGACATGGCTCCTGACTGCTATTTCTAGCCACAATAAGACCCACGGTCTCTGCAGACGCTGCGGGTAAGTCGCAACCCGACAAAGTGGACGAGCGGATCGGACGACCCGATCGTCAGAGGCGACCATGACGAGAGAACGATCCGGTCACTTGGGGGAGGCAGAGATTGACGAGACCTGTTTCACAGACGCCGGTCTCTCCACAACCAGAAGAAGGTCTGCGCCTCGTGCGGCTACCCTTCTGCTAAGACCCGCAAATGTACGTTTCCAGCATCGAGATACCGGGGGTTATCGGATACTCTCCGAGAAGTCAACCGCTGACGAGCACGACACAGACAACTGGTCCGAGAAGGCGAAGCGCAGAAAGGTCACTGGCACCGGCCGGATGCGGTATCTGAGCACAGTTTCGAGACGGTTCAAGAACGGCTTCCGGACGGGTGTTCCCAAGGGCTCGGCGGGCCCCGCGGCTCCTGCTTCTTCATAATCTGCTGTCATGACGGGCGGGGGCGTGGACCATGGGATGGGATCGTTTTCGGCGAGCGGTGTAACAGGGGCTGGGCACTTTTCAGACGGACCTACTCGGTTTTCGCTGCTACATCACAAAATGGCATGATTTCGTGCGGGACTCGGTATCACGGTCTACACACCGGGCAAAGGTCATGAAAAATGGCGTAACGTTTGCGGACCAATCACACCAACTCTTCTTTTGGGAAAGTTCTGTGTGAAGGGGCAGAGGAATTGGGGTCCCGAAGGTGCAAGCGAATAAGCTGGTCAGTTCAAGCCGACCCAAGTCACCAGCAAACGGCAGGCCTGAGCCGCCGAGTGGGGGACTGCGTTTTATGAGGGGTATCATCTATTTTACTGGCCTCGCTCGAATACTCTAACACCGCCGTCACCTCCCACATGGTACAGATACTCATGGCCGTCGGTGTGGGACATGCCTCCGCCCCCCGTGATCCTGATGACACCGCTCACGTCCTTAGCGGCACCCGTGTCAAGTAGTCTCAAGCTCAGCACCGTGTCTGCCTCGTGAGCCAGATTCAGAGCAAACCAGGCGTGCTGCTTCTCCAGGGTAGTTTCCTGCTCTTTGATGAGGGGATGATCAGCCGCCAGCGTGACAATAGCAGCATGTGTTCTCTGTATTCCTGTCAGCCCCTGCGTTCATGTAGTAAGCAGAAGGTACAAAAAAACAACGCACCTCTCTCAGATCCATCAACATTTCCCTCAACGCCATCGCTGTCCCAGCGGCCGGATTCGACGCAGCCAACACAAAATCAAGCCCATCAATAACCAGCACCACGTTCTTTCCATTTCCCCCATCCAAAGTCCCATCTGCAGCCCCCGTCGAGCCCTTCCCCTTCTCCAACTGCTCCACACTCTCAAGAATCACCCGTCCCATATCCCCCGGCACAGGGCTAGTCAGAACCCGTTTCCATCCTTCCACCACCCTCTGCTGCTGCTGCTGCTGTCCCGGGCCTTGTGCAGGTGTAGGAAAAAAGAGCGAGCTCAGCCCGTCCACATACGCGAACCTGCCCCTGCGCGCGGCAGCTTGGAGATCCAGGCCCAGACGGGCAGCGTTCTCACGCCAGAAGGCGAAATCGCGGAGGAAGCTTATTAGGAGGACTGCTACGTCTTCTTCCTGTTGTTCTTGCTCAGTGCTCTTGCTTTCCTCTGGCGCTCCCGCATGTGGTGCCGGTTTTGAGGTCGGTGATGATGAGAGTTTGAGAAGGGAGTAAAGATGGCGCAGGAGCAGCCAGTTTGTGCTTGCGCCGAGGACGCTTGTTAGCACAACGAGGCCGGCCTCGTGTGGGAGGGTGAGATAGGGCTCTAGAAGGTGAGGGATGCGGGAGGCCATCTTGGTCGTGTCTTGGTTTCGCAATGGAGATGAGGTTCACCTTTGAGGGCGAAGAAGGGAATGTGTGGTGTGGGGTAGCGTTTGGTATGGTGGGGCAGTATTAGACTTGAAGACTTGAGAGATCATCAGCTCGGTCATGACTGAAGCGAAGATGATGGACGTTCAACAATGAAGACACTAGACAGTTACTCCGTTCTAGAAAGATGCTGCCGTATTCATAGTGTAGGTGTCATCAGTAGTATGCTTCGTTACTCGTAATCATACCAGAGCCCGTTCCCCTGAAGCCCACCTCTATCCATAGATGCGACATGTATAGGATGTTTTGCTATGCTATGCAACGAGTGAACGCCGAAGGAAACAGCAAAACCAGCCCTTGAACCAAACCTCAACCGTGCTTGCCAGAACTCCGTCTAGAACCGCTCCATGAAGTTCTTGCGCACAGTCCACATACGCAACCGCTTGCCAAAGATATACATGGGGATCGTGAACAGCAGCAGGATCAGCTGGATGATGCCAATCCAGATGTACACGGTCTTCGGACCGTCATCGGAAAGCCACCCAGTGACGAACAGGCTGAAGACGAGGCCATGCAGGACGTTCTTGCTGAAATTCAGCGTGACCAGCGCTTCACCGGCGTATTGTCTGTAGCTGTCGACACAGAACGTGATACTCGTCGTGGAGCCCATGGTGCATCCGAACGAAATGATGCCGAAGAACGCCGTCGGAACCATCCAATGATCGTGGACCTGCGCGGACCAGCCAAAGCCCATCAAACCAATCACCGTCGTGATGGCGATAGGGATTGCCATGACCAATCTGTACTCGGGCTCGTACAGCCCGCCGTTGCGCCGCGCCATGGACTTAACAATCATGTCCGAAACTCGGCCCGCTATCGCGGAGCCGAGAATGCCGCCTACAAAGGGGCTGATGTAAACGAGACCCGTCTGGAGAGCGTTGAAGCCATAGGTCTCTTCACGGTAGATGACGGCTACCGACTCGGATATGACGATGAGCCAGCCAACCGAGCACGCATAGACCACCGCGGACCAGAGGACGGCAGGGTAGGAGAAGAGAATCAGAGGCCTGACAACGACTTTGTGCCACTTGTCCTTGTTCAAGCGGCCATTGAAGGGCTTAAGTGACTGGACAAACGAGCGGGCCGGCTGGTCGCGCAGGGCGGCGGTGTATGGCACCGGCCCTGCTGATCGAATGGACTGTGACTCCGTGTCGGTGTCGAAGTGCTCCCTGCGGCTGGAGCCAGGCCCTATCGAGGGCGTCTCAGATGGTAACCTCGCCGGAGACGGTGGCCGTGGGGCTGTGGTCGGGAACTGCACCTGGAGTGACGCAGGTTCGTGACCCGAGGGAGCTTGGTTGCCGGTGCCTGCTTCTTTGCCAGGTACAGCCTCCTCCGCCGATTTGCCAGTGCTTTCGCTCGACGCATCGGCGTTCTTCGCGATGTCTGTCTCGACATCTGGGGCGAATCCAACATGCTGAGCTTTTGGGCGGCCACTGGGCGATACTGGTCCATCCACGGCTTGTTCCGTCGATGGCTGTGCGGCTGAAAGTCGCTTCGCTTGCAGGACGTCTGGCTTGGACGATAACCGCCGGAAGAAGTTTGGCCTTGGCTTTGTCTTCCGAGGAAGTGGATGCCTATCCCAGAATGTCTCCGGAACGAAAAAGAATAGGAGCATGCCGCAGAAGGCCACCACAATAGCGACAATCCTAACAAACTGTGTTAGAGGCCATTGACAGCCGATGTCAGTCCGGGACACGTACCAGAAGACCCAACGCCATCCCATATTCTGGATGATGACGGCGCTGACGAGGGGAACGAGGTTCTTGCCGCCCAGCAACAGGAGTGTATAAATCCCAATCCGAAAAGCACGCTCATGGAGGAAGAAGATCTCGGCAATGGTAGCCGACGGCAGGCATTCCACAGGGCTGACTGCGATGCCCTGAAAGATGCGTGCTAGAACAAGTGAGGTGAAATTTGGCGATGCAGCGCACCACATCGAAGTCGCGATGTAGACAATCGCTCCGAAAAGGTAGACCGGCCTCTTACCCCACAAGATGGCGGTAGGCGAGAAAATGACGGATCCAAGGCCCATGCCCAACATGTACAGACCAGTTGTGAGCGAAACGCTGTGGACATCGACGCCGTACTCGTGGGCGACGTCTGTGAAACCTGCTGCGAGCAGAGGGGTGGTACCCCCGCCAACCATGCAGAAGAGCCCCAGAGACAGCAAGGCTAGATCTCTCCTCCATGCCGGCCAATTGAGCGGGTCGTTGGCCGACTCTTCAGGCTGGGGTTCCAAGATGATCTTACCATCACGAGTCTTCTTCTTGGGGGCTTCTGCCGTGTCATCGGGGACCTGGCGGTGTATGCCTGTTGGGATGGACGAGTGAGATGTCCTTGCCGGTGCGTTCCGCAGGCCAAGGGGCTCATTGTGGTCAGCGGCTAACAGCAGCACCGAGCCTGATCCCGAGTCAGTTGTTCGGCAAGCTCTGTAAGGGTTTTAGGGGTTTTATGGCATACCTGGCACTTCAATTGTCTCCTTGTCCTCCAGAATGCCCAGAGCCCATCTGGAACCGCCGCGCTTTTCACGGGGATCTTGCGCTCCGCTCGACTTTCGGGTGAAGATAGACCGCCATGACTGTTGTGTTGGGGGATCCTGTGTATCTTGACCCATGTTGCCGCTGAGAGAAGACGTTGTATATCCAACTCAAGTGCTTTGGACTCTGGCGGTATTCAAAACCGTGGTCGAGCTACGAGAATAGACCGACAAACGGAGATGACCGAAACCCAGAGAGATATATCCCGCGCGGTATGAGGCCGAGATGGTGGTTGGAAGTTGGGAGTGTGGACAAGGATGCTGACCTCTAGGTACGTTATAACCACCAAATCCGGTAGGTGAAATGTACTCCGCAGATCGTCTGTCAACCCGCAACTGAGACAAGCAAATGGTAGACCTGCCGCCCCAGGCCCTGATGCCTGCGCCAAAGCGGGTTGGGAAGATGGGAAGAGTGAACTGTGCTGGGATACACAAAGAGACAGCAGAGGCGGCGGCAACCGAGATATAGCAGAACGCGAGCAGGCCACCCAACAAACGTGGGGTCAGTTTCAGAGGATGGGTCTCTTCCATCCTTCACGGCATGGATGAGCACCGAGGGCCCGCCAAGAGCAGCTAAGAACAACTTTGACAAAATCGACCGTCTGTCGCCTGGTCATGGGAACCGCGGGGCTCAGCTGCATTGGAAGATTATGGGGTTGAGTGCAGGAGATCTCTGGGGAAAGATGACTGCCAGTCAGAATGCTAAACAAACGTGGAAAAATCAGGGAAACCCCCCAAATCCAGACGGGGCGGCGGGGCGGTCAAACAGCCAAAGCAGACGGCGCCATTTTCAAAACAAAGGAGCGAGGCTTGTGATGCTATCCGCAACAGATGTGCGAGGATATCCTCGCATCCACCTCCTTCAGTTAGGTTTGGTTCCCTCACCGTTCACCACGGACGGCCAGAACCCTGGTTGTGATCACCACTGCAGCAGACCAGGATATTTGCACTAAGTGCCCCACCGTTGCCCCGAACGTTAGCTCCGAGCCGTCTACCACAGTAACAGCGGAGGGGCAAGACAAGGTTCTTGCAAGCGATCGACTTCCCCGCACTCACATGGATGCGCTCAACTCCCGTCTGTGTGGATCGCATCTTGATTCCGGCTTTCTGCCGTTGGGCGTGAGCGTCTGCAACCTGGAATGCAGAATGACGCAGCTGAGCCACCTGACAAGCTGCAACGCCGCATTTCTCGACGCTCATACCACAGTAGACACATAAGGTATCCGGGCAGTACGTAGTTCTAATAATACACTCAAAACGGACAGAAGCGGCGACGCAAATCCTGTGTATCACAGGGCACTGGATACTCAGCTAACCACCAACTCACCACTTATCCGGCCGAGGAGATGAAGGTGATGAGATGAACTGTTACTGTATGTTCTGCCAAGCGCCTGAGTCGGAGGAACGCGACTGTGTAGCCTTTAGCGCTTGAACTGGGTAAAAGACGTGGGGGTTTCTGCGAGACGGCGGCGTGTAAGATAACTGCCGATGGTAATTTACCACAATACCGTACAAAAACAGACAAACAGATAACGTTACACAGTAATCGACTGGCGATCTCATCAACAAGCAGCATCCTCGATCCATTTCATGCTTGATATCCATCCAACTTCCCTGAATATTCTATCACATTCTGCACAAACTCGCGTGTCACATCTGGGCACATCATGCAGCTTCTCGGCGTACGACCCTCGATTGCCCAGCGCTTCCTCTCGAGAGCGAAGCCTGTTGTCGTTCGTTCCCAACCTGTGTCATGCCTGCGATTTTCAACATCACGCCAAGTACAGGCATCGAACCAGATCCATTCCCCGTGAGACCCGGCCGCACCCCCGGACTCCCGAACTCAGACCACTCGAAAGCTAACCAGTCATATGTTTCTTGCTCTCACTTACAGCGTCCGTAACCTCGACCAGTTCCACACTTACCAGCTCTTGTCCTCGTCGTCGCGGACACCATTGCTGACTCTTTGGACTACTTCGTGGTGCTCCACTTGCCGTGTCGTCGCGCCCCTCATACAAGAACTCATCGAGTCTGGTGTTGGAGAGGCCGAGGGCGGTGTGGGATATTGCACCGTCGAATATGATGCGCCAGACGTCATGTCGGCCGGGCTGGGTCTCACTTACATGATCAATTCGGTACCAACATTGCTCAGTTTTGATGCCGGCGAGGCCCAGGTGGAGACCAAGGTCACGGACGGCAGACGGCTGGCGGATCGGAAGTTCCTCGAAGAGTGGATTAGGAACGAGGCGAGACGACATGGGAATCGGGGAAGCGGAGGGCCCGGCGGACCAAACCTCCTCGGTAGGCTGTTTGGCATGTCAACATGACTTGATGCTTC
This sequence comes from Achaetomium macrosporum, assembly GCA_033296875.1. Classification (NCBI taxonomy): domain Eukaryota; kingdom Fungi; phylum Ascomycota; class Sordariomycetes; order Sordariales; family Chaetomiaceae; genus Achaetomium; species Achaetomium macrosporum. Next base: position 163,598 of record MU860013.1, on the reverse strand, counting down.
CAGTCATCTATACATGACGATACCGGGATGTTCAACAACGAATCTTTCACACTTCGGCATGAATACTGCACTATGCCTCATTGTGGCTGATCTGGGCTTGACTGAGACTGCCGTACGTACCTGGGCAGAGTCCTCTTCGATCAGGCTGCTAAATCCCTGAAGGCTAACGGATCAAGATAGGCAGGTAGTATGGACGCAGCGCCATGTTTCGGGAGCTCCCGGTTCCAGTCCGGGTCTACAGTGCTTGTCATCTTGGATGGAAATGCATCTGGGTTTAGGGCTAGCAGAGTTACGCCTTCACCCGGTGCCGATATAGCACCCGCCTACCGTGCCGTTTGGCGGATCGGCTAAGAAGACGAACCACCAAGGTCGCTTGGGCGTAGCTCACGAAGCCTCGTGTTTTCCTCTGATGGTCCCCTTCCGATCTCAGCACATTCATCGTCGGGCCTAGCTAGTCTTTAGCTGCCTTGCGGGGTCAGCTTGGGCCTTAGCGAGCCTCCTCGAGTCTGCTTGTCAAACAATCATAAGGTACTGATGGAATACCCTGGGCTAAAGTCAAGCGCGTTTAGTCTCGGATCCTCGGGTTCCCGTGGAACATGGTGGAGCGTTTGCGAGACGTGTTGTACATGCACTTACTCGGGAGTAAGCACCCGTAAGGTCAGGCCGTGTCTACAGCAAAGTTTCTCACAAGCCAGCGCTGCCCTCACGACTTTTGGCATAAAGCTGTGTAACCTGACCATACCTATTTAAATAGCATGCATACGCCACCCGGCAATCACCGCATGCTGCTTCATGGAGTCGATTTGCCAAGTGGCGTTCCTGCAGGGCCCAGACCAACTGCTTGACCATCAAGACAGCAACATGCAAGGGTGCTCTCGGCTGCGGCACACCCGCGGCAAGCTATATCGTCGCCATTCAGTATTAAGTGTTGTGTGACGGTGACCTCTAGTGACACAACTCCAAGACTTGCCCAGAACCGTATTCCAGCTTTCGGAAAGCTGCGTTGAACCGGACTCTGGCGAGATGTACTGAGTCTATTCGCTCGTCACATTTCAACTGCAAGCTGTTGGGACTTACTGATAGGAGTTATCCGGTCCTAACACCTGACTTATGTTCGAAACAGTACACAGCGCCAACTTTACATGGAATTGCCCCAACTGTCCCGAGCCATCACACGAAATACTCGGCTCACGTCGCCCAGCCCTTTGCGAGAGAAATGTGACTGCCGTAACTCCTGAACGCCAATCTCGGCCTGCCAAACCATGCCCAATCAGCGCCTAACCAAATGATCACCCATGTTATCCCGTCCCATCCCATGCCTCGTAACCCCGTGATCTCCTGAGGCACCGTCCATAGCTGAAACAGGTGAGAACAGCCCGAACTCCCCGATCACCCCTGCAGATCCAGAACCTGCCGTAACACCATCTCCGAAGCTCTGTACCACCTTCCCCTCGCCTCGAGCTCATCCTCGACCCCGCCCTGCGCATTCTCCCTCCTCCGCTTCGCTTCCCTTGCCGCAGCGGTACTATTCGCCTTCCTGTTCTCCAGCGCCGCCACTTCCGCCCGCAGTCGCTCCATCTCCTTCCTCTTCCGCGGCACCTGCGCGCCCAGCAACTCCAGCTGCCTATCCAAGCCAGCCAGCTCTCTCCTCTTCTCATCCACCAGAGCAAGCGTCTTTCCTAACGGCAAATGCATCTCCGGCTTAGCATCGGGAGGGAGCTGTTGCGCAGCCTTCAACTCGGTCACCCTCTTCTCGAGCGCCGCAATCTTGCCCGGCAACTTCTCCAACAAGGCCGTCTCGGCCCGGACCTTCTCATACCGCCCCGCGAGGTCACGCCCGCGCGCCTCAAGGTCGGACACCATCCCCGCCACCTCGGTCTTGAGCGCCTTGAGCGTGGCTTTGGCCGCGGCATTGCTCGCTTCGAGGTCTGCGTTCTCCTGCGGGGTGACGATCAGGGGCGGGTCGCCGACGATGGCGCGGATGAATTTCTCCTTGGTGACCTGCTCGACGTAGGAGAAGCGCAGTTTGGCGAAGAGCTCCTTGTAATGCGCCAGGTCGGCTTCCAGGGAGGCTGGGGTCGGGGCGTCGAGGGAGGAGGTGGAGACGTCTGAGGTGCGGGTCACGGCATTTGCGGCGTCATTGTTATTGTTGTGGTTGTTATCGTGTGATGGTACAGCGGAGGAGATAGGCTCGCTGATCTTGAGGATGGTGTATTCGTGGCCCGAGGCGGATTGCAGGTCCTGGAGAGCGCGGAGGACCTTGGCGGTGCGCTGCCGATCGGATTCGCCAGGCGAGGCTGCGCGGCGCATTGCATGGTCTTGGTAGGGCATCTCAGAGCTCGCCCTGCTCGCACTTCTCAAACAGTATTCTTGACTGCGCGGGTTGTTCGCGGGGTTGTTTACCGCGTCCTGAATCGCAATGCAGGCCGTTGTTTGTTGATGTTGTTACCAATTTCGGCTAGGTAAATGGACGAGATAAGATTGTAGCCTTAACCCTGGACGAGGCCCCCTTGCCCCCTCGAAGTGCCGAGCCCCATGACGGCTTCACTCTCAAGACTTAGGTAACGTACCCTAGGTAGGTATACCACAGCTTCATGGTACATGAACGTGATGAACACTGGACTCAGGGTGTATGATATCGACGCTGTACAGTATTGAAAAGCTATAGTACAGAATGCTCTGTGTACGACTAAGTATTTAGCAACTACTTTAACTGTCTTGCATCCCCACCACTCGGTGGTAACCAGAGTGAGAGTCGATGCAAGTCCTTTCGAGCCATGACCACCTAAACCTATTCACACAATGATACCAGGAACTCAGCCTGGCGGGAGATCCAGCTTCCCACCACCCGAGATTAGAAACGAGTGTCCAGAGTGAAAAAGCGAAAGAGAAAAGGAGGAAAGGGAAAAGCAAGCAGTTTCCCCCGCCGGAAGAGGTGTCCCAGAATATAGCAAGGCAACACGGACGACCAGCCCCTTTTATCCTCGCCTCTGCCCATGCAGCCCAACGTTGAAACACAGATTATCCCTTTTAAGACGATTCCCGATTGAATCAATGCAGCCCCTCGACAAGAGAGTAGGGCTGCTTCTTCAAGAAGCCCTTTCCATACTTTGCCGTGATCTCCTCACCATCTCCGATGTCCCTTATAGCCACAAGCATCTGCCTCCACCGCCCAGAGACCTTCATCACCATGAATGCGGCAGAGGGGTTTGTACTGTGGTTCACCTTCCGCACCCAGTTGCCCATTCGTCGCGGATAGATATCCGCTACCGGCTCATCATCCAGGTCCGGGCGGCAAAGGGTCATCGTCCAGTCGCCAGCGCAAGCACCCAGCGGCACCAGCTCGCCGACCAATTCGCCCAGGATGTCATGTGTTTTGTAGGGGCCCATCGAGCGGACGCCAAGTCCTTTTGATCCATCGTCCGAGATGCGGGGAATTTGCGGTATTTTGGTCTCGGCGCAGCGACAGGACCTGCTCGTGCAGAGGTCGCATGGCCGATCGCCTGGCATGACAACACTGGGGTCCGCCGGCCAATTCCAGCGCCATCCTGCAGGGCGCGACCAATAAGGCGCCTTGCTTTCGTTGTAATAGCATGATTTGAGGAGCCGGAATGGCACCAGGAGAGGGGAGATCTCGTCCACGGTAAGCCAGGTGGTGTCTGTACTTTCCCAGATGAACTCCGGGAGTTCTAAGCACTCCCATATCGACTTCTGCAGCATGTTGCCGATAGCGGACAACCTATGCACAAATTCGACGTCGAGTTTCGAGTGGAAAGACGCAAGTTCGTCCTTGAACAACGCGAGATCAAGGCAGTCCTTATCGGGCGGCAGAAGGCAGAGGAGACCGCCATAGTTTCCACAAATATTCCTCCAACACCGCCCTTCGCGTAAGTAATCATGTAGATCCTGTCGTTTCCTTTCGTCCCATCCGAGTAGTTGCAACAATTCGTTCACCGGAAGATATGGTGAGCATTCCGCTCCCGCCGTCGCTCTTTCAACGCATATTTCCACCTGCATCCTGAAGAACCGCGAGAGGAAGGTGTGTAGTTCCGGGTGTCCGTGCATCGTCTCCTCAACCGATCTGACAAGCTCAAACCCGCCTGACACTATGGGCCTTGATTTGGAGTACCGTCTCCATTCTCGAATCAAGTGTGAGAGCCGATCAAATGCTGGCTTGCCGGAAAGCTCTTCGGCGACCAGACTTCCATCCGGGACATCCTCACGGCCTCGAAGCAGGGCGAAAACGTTCTCAACTGCGCCTCTGACGGGAATCTCTTGAGCAGGCGGACTAGGCGGCAGCTCCATTTTTCGCTTCTTCAGGGGCCTTTCCGTCGGCATATCGAGCTCTCTATTTGGGTTGATCATCCTCGCTGTCTTGCGTATTGGTGGCAATCCCTCCATAAATGTAGAATTAGAACATTGCTTAGAGTGTTGTTGAATAACCGGGTGGGTTTGGGGGAGGATCTGCATCGAACGCGCGGCGGTTTCTGGACATTGGCTCTGTAGCTGCAGAATAACGCCAGGTTGCTGAGTCGCTGCAGTCGCCGCTGCCTCGAGCGGGCCTGGTAGAGACTCCTGTAGAGGAAGCTGCTGTCCTGGCGGGTTAGCCTGCCCGACGGATCCCGACTCAGATGAGTTAATTCCTTCCGGAGTAGGAGTCGAGGACACCGCGTGCGATTGCTGCACTGGTTGCAGTTGCACGGTGCTGTCTGGAACTAGCGGCGGGGAAGGTACTTCGCCTCTCTTCAGAATCTCCGCCGAAGACTGCTCTTCTTGTCCTTTTGATCGTGTTTCCTCCGGTAACTGAGCTGCGGAGTGCACGGCCTGTGACTCTAGGGGATTGTGCCTATCCGACGCCGCCTTTTCAGGGGGCGGTGTTGCCGACTGTGTAAGTTGTGAAACCGTGGCCTCAGGGCTCAGTGGCGCAACAGGATCCGGCACCGTTGCATGGCTCTCTTGTAAGCATGTCGCCTCGGGAGTGCGCGGTAGGTGCTCCTCTCCCGGCTGCGGCGGGGGTGTTTCATAAATCCGGAAGTCGTCCGCAGAGATGGCAAACTTGTCTGGGCAATGCTTATCGCAGAACTGGTAGTCGGTAGGCATATCCGGTGATGAATTATACTCAAGATTGATGGCGATGGCATAGTTGGGCCCAAGATTCAAGACCTGGTGATATGTACCTGGCTCCGTCACGACGGCTTGCCCAGGCGCGCAGTAATCCAGTGTGTATTCGATTCCCCATTCGTCCAGTTTTGCTGGAGGAATGTGCCGGCTGAGGTGCCTCACGGCTTGTGAACAGCGACGCATCTCAGGATACTCGAGTGCCATCCTGTCTTCCAGTTTCCTGGCAAAAGCAGGCTTGACGAAGCACCAGAACTTGTGCTCCCCGGAGCGGAGGAGGTTCTCGGACCGGACATGGGCATCCTCCCTGTGCATCGTCGTGATGGTTTTACCCATCAAGTTGAAGTAAACATACTGAGTATTGATGCCTTCAAGAGTGGCGCGGCCTCTACGCCGTAACTTCTCACCGGGAGAAAGCTCGACATCCTCGAACAGCGGATTGCCTATGATATACGGCCGGGACCCTTTTGGCGGGTCTGCTGCTGAGGAATTCCAGAGACGTCGTTGCTCTTCCAAGGACCAGTCGATCTTGGCACTCATGGGAAGGGGAAGATTCGGCGAAGAGAACTTGAACCTCTTGCCAGTATCGACCTTGACAAGCCCCACTTTGTCAGCCTTGTAAGTGAATGAAGTGGCATGGTCCTTGGTTGGGCGAGCCACTTTCTGCACGTTGAGAGGTGGAAGTTCCCGGACTTGGAGCTTGAAGTAACCTCGGTCTCGCACGACAGGGTGGCCGGAGTAGAGTTCAAAGAGTTCTTCATTAAGGTTGCGGATGTCCCGGTATGTGCAGTCGAAGAGGGGAGATGCATGTTCAGACAGCACCGGAGTTTGGTACACAGACCCATCGCTCAACCTGATGCCGTTTGAGGCCTGGAGGGGGGCGTAGGGGCTTGTCGTGACGGCAGAGGGAGCCGTTGCGTCAGGTGTGGGCAGCTCCGACTTTTGCTCAGCGCCCGACGTCAGGTCTGCTGATGTCGGCTCACTGTCGCTGGCGCCATTCTCGACCTGAGGTGTTTGGTCCTTGGCTGGCTCAGCGCGAGGTGAAATCTGCTGTATGATGATAGGAGTATGTGATGAAGACGTGACACTTTCGACCTGCGATGTTTGCTCCTTGGCTGGTTCAGCGCGAGCTGAAATCTCCTGTGTGGTGGTAGGAGTATTTGATGAGGGTGTGACGCTTTCGACCTGAGGTGTTTGCTCCTTGGCTGGTTCAGCGCGAGCTGAAATCTGCTGTGTGGTGACAGAGGTGTGTGATGGAAACGCGACCGGCTCGTGGACCGCTGGCGGTGAGGGTAAGGTGCACGGCGCGGCCAGCTTACAGATATCAACTAGGCCGATGGAAACCTGGTCTAGTCGACCGAGTAGATGTTGCAACAGGTCCCGTCCTGCCTTCGTCCTCGGTGGCTGCACTTTGCGACCGTAGGTAAGGCCGTGATCAAGGTAGTTTCTCAAAGCATTGCTGATCTCGCCGACCTCCCTGCTGATGGAGTCGACCTTTGGCTCGAGCGCATCCATCTCGGGCTCGAGCGCCGTGAGCGGGTAGCAACGGGTGCGCCGCAGTCAGTTGGAGATTTCAATTGCGGCCGGCGCAATTGCTGGGGTTTGCGAATCTGTCGTTCAGTGAATGGCGTGTTGGTGGGGGTCCGGGGCCGTCTTGGTCACACGGACGGAGGGGCAGCCTGTCCCTTTTCAGGCCGGCGTTTGTCCCATCATGCGAAGATGCAAAGGTTCCAAAACCCTTCGACTGTCAATATTTCTGTCTTTTTTTAGAATCTTTGTCCTATTGTTTTGTCCTTCCATGGGTCTCTGTCTGGATCGGATCATATCTCCAGCTCGATTCTATTTCATTTGAATGACGTTGTGCTCCCCGGGATTACCTTACTTAGTTAACGCCAGTTAGTAACTACACCTCAGGGCTCGGATAGGTCCGATGTTCAAGGCAGGCGAGAGTCCTGGATCTGTGACAAAGAGAGAGAGGAAACAATGACTAGTGGTGAAAGACTTAATGTCCTTTTTCACTGGGCTGAAAGAAATCAGTCTGTATTGCCCGGGCCAGCTCATGTCCCGCGGACGACGTCGGGCCCTACCATACCTAGAACGCCTCGAGAACGCCCTGGTTTGGTAATTTCATGTGTGCTCCACAGCGGTGGGGTATAGCTTGGTGACGGCCATAATCGATAAGAGACCCTGTTGGATTCCCTACATGCTTGCACGGTACATAAGTAGAGAGGCCAACAACTTGCATGCAACAACCGGCCTTTCTGGCTGCATCCTCACGGCCTTAGTGTAATCTCGTCATCTCGGGAGCTTCTGTGTTACGTTTTGGAGGATATGGATAAGCATCGCCTGGACCATGCCATGATCTTGACCGACGATGCCGTCGCAGAACTTCTCGCGAAGGAGGCGAATGAGGCCTCGATCAGATATTCATCGATGGGGCTCGAGGCCTTCAAATCCACTAAGTACACCTCTCCAGATCCGGTATGATCGAGACTTATTGGCTTACGTCAATTGATATTCATAGACCGTTGAACAAGGCCAAGCCGAACACACGCTTTCTGGGGCGCATCATCAAAGAAACGACAAGCCACAATGCCGCCCTTTTAGCGAAAGAAGCAGCGGAAGCCCAGGCCCGCCTCGACAATCTGACCGAGGCTGAGGAGAAGAAACGGCGCAAGCTCAACCCGAGTGCTTCGGACATACGACGCCGGCAGCTGGGTGCGATATCTTCTATTCTTGAAGGTCGGAAGCGAAGCAACAAAATAGAGCCAACGGACACGCCAAGCCGGGGGGCCGGACGCAGCAGAGACCGTCCTCGGGACCGCTCCCGCGAACGGAGTAGCCGGCGGCGCAGGCGTGAGGGAGACCGTCAAGACAAACAGGAACCTCGGTCGCAGCGCAAACGCGATGACGAGGCAGCAGAAAAGCATCGGCACCGCCTCAGCAGGTCGCGTTCGCCGCGATACAGGGAGCGCAGGCGGCGCGACCGGTCACCGCTGAGCAACGACGAGGAGGACCATAGGCTGCGCCATTCCGAGTCCCGTCGGATGAATTCGAAAAAGGATCAGGACCTCATGGAAAGCCAGCCCTCCAGGCACAAAGACTATGGACGGCTTCAGGAGGACGACAAGGCATTCTCCAGTCGTTCAAAAGCTGCCGAATTTTCCGATGGAGGTGAATCCGACCCGCTAGAAGAATTCATCGGTCCCGTACCGCCATCGAGGTCTCCTGTGCGCACACGCGGAAGAGGCGCTATCCGGGGATCCGCCACGTTAGACAGCCGCTTTGCTGAGGATTATGATCCTGCTTCAGACGTGCAACTAGAGCCTGCCGAGAGCCGTGACTGGGACGAAGCGCTCGAGGCGTATCGTGACCGCCAGAAATGGAAACAACAAGGGGCAGAAAGGCTGCGGGCAGCCGGTTTCACAGAAGAACAGATCAAGAAGTGGGAAAAGGGAAGTGAGAAGGATATTGATGGCGTGCGATGGAGCAAAGCTGGTGAAAAACGCGAATGGTATGGACTTCCTATGTCTACCATCCCTGCCCCAGATCCCTGAACGAACGACGCACACAGAAAGAGAGCATGTAACTGATATGGCGGTTTAGGGACCGGGGAAAGGAAGATAATGAACCTTGACACTGAACGACTGGTTTTCTTCAACATCTCTCTTTCATTTTTTGGGACAGTGGCATGGCATCCTGAGTACCACTTATGTGTCCTTCTCCGGCATCGGGTACTGGCGTTGGGGTTAGAACTTAGATGGCTCTGGAAAAGACAGGGCCTGGGACATTGTCGGATAACCATGGAACGGGCACAATGGTACGAAACAGGTAACGGATGATGAATTTGATTGCAACCTTCAACTCATTGCGTTCAACACAAGTGATCCTTTGCTCTCTCAGGCTGTTAGTATGACACGATTGAGGCGAACCTCGGAACCACAAGAACCGCCAGACACACACCCTTACAGCCCAGACCCCCTTTTACCCTACAGTCATGCGTGACTCAATGGCCGAGTGATATACACAGGGACGTCGAGTGGCTGGCAATGTATACGGCGGGGTCAAGGGCCGAACCAAGGCTCGCAAAGCGCAGCCCATATTCCCAATCCCATGAACCAAATCTCCAATGCCTTCTAGCAGCGGCCCACAGTTGCTCATCTAGGGCTCTTTCTCAGGCTTCCGCCGATCTCTTGTGCACGCTCTAACTCCTATGCAAAAAAGCACTCGAGACAATCGGATCCGGCGCGATCCTCCATACTTATTTACTGCCCCAAGCAATCTTCTGCCCTTGCTTCGTCATCAGCTCCCCTTCCCTAGCCGTCGAAACATCCAGCACACTGTCCGCCTCGCTCTCGTCATTCGTGGCCCACATCCTCTCAATACACAGTTCGAAAGGGCCCGGTATTCTGTCGGTAAGCCCCACGCCGATGGACTTGACCTTCTGCCTCATGATCTCGGTCTGCGGTTCGACCACGAAGCCGTGGTTCGTCCGTACAAAGTCGTTCCACTTGATGAGCACCGTCTCCCACTCCCCAGGCTTCTTGACAAACAGCCGGTGCTGGTGCAGGTCCGTGGGAACGACGGACTCGGTCTGCACGTTGACGAAGTAGCTCCTGCCGTCGGACTTGACGCGCAGGGCAAGGTAAACATATGGGTCGATGTTCCAGAGGCTGCGCCCGAAGATGGTGGGCGGCCTGTCGCGTGTTCTGAAGGCCGCGTAGCCTGTTCGCTTGATTTCCGGGCGGTCTTTGGGGAGTTGTGTGGAAATGGTTCCGTGGAAACGGGCATAGCCGGGGGAGTGGGGAGATGGGGGTCGTACACCGGAGGAAGGCGGAGGTGAGGGCACCCAATCGAGGTTCGCATTCGAGACGCCGCCAATCTCTACATCGGACATAACCTTGCAATCTTGGATGGATGAAGGGCTGCGGAAACTGTGAAGTTCGTACGGGGCCTTGGCGCCCTTGATACCTTCGAGGCTAAAGACTGTCGGCAACATCCTCTGATCAGCAACGCCACGCGAACAGCCGGTCAATTGTGAGCTGGGACGTACCAATATGTGAAAGCCTCTTGAACTCGTCCACGCTGCGGCCGATGAAGCCCTTGTACAAGAGGGGCCTTGTCGCTTGCATGATGGGCGGCCCAGGTGTTCGCTGCACGAACGAACGGAATATGTACAGCTACCAAGTTGCGGGCGGGAGCGCCAGATGATTTAGGGTTCTGCGCATATTCTCGAAAGAATCGGCATAGTCCACTTGGAGGACGAACTGGAGGTGCTCAACCCAAACACAATACTTCAGTATGAGAGCCCGTGAGTAAGTTGAGCATTTGGTGATTTTATCGGACGTCACTGAGCATTTAGCAATTTACCGAGTACACCCTGGGGCGTGTCCCAAAATTGCCTGATGGTGGGGCATTGAGCCTCAACCACGTGCATCTCCAGAATGGAAATAAACGACCCGTCACCTACCTGAACTTCCAATGGTTACCGTCAAAGTACCTCTTACATCATATGCATTGTCCACGTTTGTTGCTCATAGGACTCTACGCACTCTTACTCAGCTCCTGGGGTCAACTCATTTCGGAAACTTAAGACAGCGATTTGGTGCCGCAGGAACCCAGATAAACCTGAATACAGCCAGTACACTGCGTCCTACCTGATACTTCATATCCTCAAGAGATTCACAAGGCAACGTTGGGTAAGGTAGCTCAAAAAGGGTGTCAAACCACCGCTGAACCGGCGCACGGGCCACATCTTTACCCGTGTAAGTGGCAAGCTTCCATCATGGCAGACAATACCCGTATGTAGTCCAAGTTCGTTGGTCATAGATCGGACCGTTGACATCGGGATTACTTGAGTTGAGGGTTGCTGTCTGCTGCATTAGGTATTCGCTTGGCTTCATTTCCATTGTCTCATACCTAAGAATCCGCATTTGAGCCTTCTATTGCCGCTACAAGGAATCACTGCTTCAGCTTTGTTTGGTTTTACAATGCACTTTTTCCGAATGCACACCTTACTCGGGACGGAGCTGGAATATGATCAGAGTTCTAGCCAAGCGCACATTCCCAACTCTACTGCTGCATATCTGCCGAATGCCACCTTCTGCGCCTACTACATGGAGCACTCACAACCTTGCACACGCTACCACAGATCACGTTTCGAAGGTGCACTATTCTTAGGTTATGCTTTAAGTCTGCAACCCCTCTGTCTCTTGTCGAGAGCCAGATATTCTGGGCCGGGTTTTGACGGAGAGATACTGGTATATTAGGATCCGGCCACCATGTGACAGTGAGGGCTTGGATGTTGCTCACCTCCCTGGCACGTCTAAGGTAGCTTTCCATTCCTGGCTCGTTCCCATCCTCCATCATAGGTATCGGCGACTTTCCTCCTGGAGCCACCCCATACTAAGACATGCCGGGACAGAGCTCTGTCCGTCATCTTTTTCCACATCTCCCAGTGTCACTGCTCATTCTCCTGCTCTTGTCCGGGTTTAATTTTTGTTATTATGGACCAAGTCGACTCTTCAAGATATGAGTAGGTATGTTCTATACAAGTAACGGCCATGACAGTCATGGTGATATCATCATCCGACAAGAGATAGACTCAAAGTTCGGTTTCCCACCACGTCCGCCTCAGCGAAAGAAATACGGTCCCTGAAACCTGTGCGTCCATTTTAAATCGCCAGAGCCACTTTTATGGAGGGTTCCCTCTGTGTATTCCGTTCCACATCTCCTTTCACTGCCGTTCTTCCGTTTCCCACTTGTGGGCGTGGACTTGGTCCGGAAATCGCTGGTGTGCTGAGCAATCCCACTATCGTCCCAAGGGGGGGATGATCTGGCCCAGTGTGTGCCCTGAGATTGCTTTAGACACTTCCTTCCGCACTTTGAGCATGCCACCGCCTTGCCTCTATTTCCACCCCCTGAGGCACTGGATGAACTTCCCGGTCAGACACAGTCCTGCTCCAAGATCCGTACTCCATCATTAGCCAATGTCTGCCCATATATGCCCACACTTGCTTCCCGCATCAATCGTTATCCCCTCACATCCAGCCCCTGACCTAGAGCTTTGACCACCTGCTGGCTTGGCGTACGCCCCTGAAACCATTAAAGCCCAGATAAACAAAGGGATTACATCCAAGAGCTTTGAGCCTGCAGACTAGACCTTGAATGACGGGAGCATGGGCTTCTCCTTTTCTCAAGTGAGATCTGTCACTGCATAGCACCCCTTTGCTGCAAGTCAACATCCCTTACACGGTGACAACACTGCTATCTTGTCAACAACCTCCTTGCGCGCCCCTGAGCATCGCACGCCCTTGACTTATAATGCGATGGCAATAGGAGGGTCCTCAGAAGTGCCTCATATGAATCCCGGCGCAGTATCTTGTGCATGACTGTCCTGTCACTCACCAATTCATTCCCGTATGGCCCGGACAGACCAAGCAAGCGGGTCCCCCACCGTATGCTTGTCGTCGCCGGGTTAGCCGCATAAGCGGAGCCCCCGATGTGTGCCTCGCCGAGACCCGAAATCAGCCGCCGAAATCAACGTCAACCGGAGCCCCGTCCCCTGATCGGCCTCCGTGATTCGCCGCGCCTTCACGCAAGCCGCATTTTTCTTATTCGCCGATGTCTCGAGCACCCTGCTGGTCTTCACTTTGATCCAGATCACTTTCCCCCTTCTCGCGAGGATAAGTAGCGGACTGATTTTCCACATCCTTGACGTTTCTTTCCTCCTTCACACAACCCACAACCTGCTCGCAGTGGTGTGTTTCCGAACCGCAACCGTAAAGCGGCAAAGGTGAGTGACCTCCCAGCCTCCTGGATTTGAACACAGCGCTTCCGAGTGACAGATTCACTCTCTTGGCTCTGGCTTTCCCTCCGTCTGCTCCGCCTCTGACTCTGCGGTCTCTCTGGGTCTTGGAGAGTGGGAATGCGGCCTTCTGCACGCAGACGAGTGTCTCGCGGCCAGGGGAAATAAACTGCCGTCTCCCAGACTTGGTGGTGATGGCCTGAGATGCAAGGACATAAGGCATCATTGATCCTCACACTTGCCGCAACCACGGGCCGTTCCTTCCCTTCCTTCCCGAAGATCAACACCCCCACCCCCCCGGTTCCAAGTTCCTTGCCCTTCTTCCCCGAGACCAACATATAATCCCATTCACAAGCAGAACTCGAACCGAGATCACCGATCCTCGCTCCAGTTCCGCGTCAGGCATACCATCTTCCACCTGCTCAAGTGTCTCCTTCTTCCACATCTTCATCGTTCCTCTCATACTTCTTTCCTCCATCATCTTGTTGTCAGACTTGAAAGTCGGTCATAAACGTCCGAGGCGTTGGCCTTCTTTCGCGTCTTATACCACGCGTCCGCTGTTGACCGACCTAACCACCAACACTTCTATCACCACAAGGCAGAAGACGCGTCTCACAAGCCCAGCAGCCGGTTTACACCATCAACCCGCTTCAACAGCCCTTAACAACATCCTTCTTCCCTAACCAAAACCCATCGTCCCATCATCTTCCCGCCGTGGAAGCAGAACCATCACTTCAGCTTGACCAGAACGATCACCGATTCAACAATGTCAGCCATGCTGAGAGCCAACCGCGTTGCCGGCACTCCCGGTAAGGTTCGTCGGACCCGCTCGTTCAGCCTCAGCGAGGATTCGTCGGATGGTTACGGTTCGGATGATGGTAAGTAGCGGCTTCATTTCTTTCCATCTGTCCTTGTCTTTTCCCTGATTTTTACACAAGCAACTTCTTCATCCCGTATCGCACTTTTGGCAGCGAAGCGAGATGGTTGTTGCTGGTCGAAACCATTCCTTGATGGCGGAGCCCATCAAGATGGTTTATAAGACCGGAGTGTGACCCTCACGAGATGAGAAAAATCCTCGACCTTTTTTTTTTTTTTGGGTCTGACTGACACTTTGTAGCTGGTTGCCGTTTGTCTGCGGCCAGCCTGGACGAATCTCCTCATCGTGTTCGGTAAGTTGTCTCCATATCAAGATGATGCTCGCTTGTTCCGCTCGCTGACTTGGGAGCAGCTTCTCTCCCATCACCCAGGAGTTCGGCAAGATGAGCATCGCTTCCAGCGATGTGTCCAGCGGCTCATCCCGCGATAACGAGTAGGTCTTCATTGCATTGACATGGCGAAGGGTCATTCATTGATTTTCCCTTTTCGTAGTTCGGCTCCTTTCGAGCTTGGCGACAAGCCGAGCGGCGACGTCTTCGAGACTTCTCCCCTGAAGACGGCTCTCAAGCCCAGCAAGGATGTCACCATTCCGACCATGGCGCCCAAGACACCCATCAGGGACACCGAGGACCGCCCTCAGATGCGTTCCGTGACCGCTGGAAACGCTCTGGTGCCGGTTACTCCGCGCCGCACCGGTCATGAGATCAGCGGCGTTGACCCCCAGGGTCTTTACCCGCCCAGTGCCTGTGTCTTCGTCGCGAAGTAAGTCATGTTTCCGTTCTCTCCTCAACGAAGATCACCTCTGAATGATTGCATCAAACAGTCTCCCCGAGTCCAAAGATGATCGCGCCCTCGAGGCCGCCGTGACCCGCGAGTTCAGCCGGTTCGGCACTGTTTTTGTCAAGATCCGCCGTGAGGGTAGGGGCACTAGCACCGGCATGCCCTATGCTTTTGCCCAGTACACCGTAAGTCGTCGGCCGTTGTTTCCTGTGGAACTTGGTGTCTCTAACGGGCAACAGAGCGACGAAGCCGCCAAGAAGGCCGTGGAGCAGGGTAGAGGCACGGTGATCCTTGGCCGCCCTTGCCGCACCGAGATGGTCAAGGCAAACCGTAAGCGTGGTATTCGACTTGTCGCTCCATCAGCACACACTGACACATGCCTTGCCCATCCTAGGTACTTTTGTGATGTACAGCCGCCGGGGTGACGAGATCACCACCGACATCGCTCGCGAGATCCTCGAGCCGTATGGTGAGCTCAGCAAGTGCGAGCCCCTGAGCGCTCAGATGCAGGAGGCCATGAACCTTCCCTCGGCTGTCCTGGTCGAGTTTGCCAAGTTCGACCCGAAGCGCGACCTGAACTCGGTAAGCATCTGTCAAACCCAGCCCTCATTGCAAAGCGTCCAAGCTTGCTGACCTTCGCCCACAGGCTGTCCGCCAACATGACGGATTCCGCATTGATGCTTTCGACGTGAAGAAGAAGAACTTCATCTCACGCACTGATGCCGATGAAGAGTTCCTTCGCAAGTACGATGTGGACCGTCGCTCTATCTACGTGGGAAACCTGCCCTGCGAGGTCGATGAGGACGAGCTCATGGATTTCTTTTCCGATGTCGGCGAGGTTCTTGATGCCAACATTGTCAAGCGTACCAATGCCTCTGGCATCACTAAGGCTTTCGCGTTTGTCGAGTTCGCCCGGGCTGACATGCCGGACCGCGCGGTCCAGAACTTCGTAAGTTTTCGCATGTCAGGCACTTACTTCTGTCCCCTCCACTGGATGCTGACAATCTCTCCTCGCTTGCAGAATCAAAGTGTCTTCCGCGGTGAGATCTTGAAGGTCGAGCGAAAGGTCTTCAGGCATGTGGGCACTCCTCGCCGTGTCAAATCCCAGGCGTTCAACATCAACTCGTCGTCCACGCCCAAGACTCCTGGTCGTGGCCATTTCTCCGCCAAGAAGGAGACACCCGGCCGTGCTGAGCACGGCTACCCATACAACCCCAGCCCTCTTGGACAGCCTTTCGTGCCGCTCGGTTACCCTGCTCCGAGCCCCACGACTCCCGCTATTCCTGTCACCCCGACTGGCTCCGCGTTTGCGCCGAACCCGTTCACGTACGCTGGTGGCTACTGGCCCGGCATGTCCATGGCCCAGGACCCCATGACCGGACACACTTATTACACGTACACTCCGCCGGTCGCCTCAACCAACGCCGCTCCCGCTGTCGAGACGCCCACTCGCGGTCGCACCCGTGAGCATCAGTACCACAACAACGCCTAGAGAAGTATCTTGTCTCTATTGTCATCTCTCATGTCAGGGTTAACTTCAGCATCGTTTCGCTCATCGCTTTGGTCCTCCGGTTTTATCATTTTTCGGCTTCATTTTGTTTCATCGACGGTAGCACTCGTCACCATAATGTCCGGTCATGCTTCTCGTCATCGAATCCATGACAAAAACAATGACGGCGACCTGGCGAGTCTTCCTAATCCGCTCGACATGGGCAGGCAATCACGCCTCGACGATTTTGTCCACTCGACCTGATTACAGAGTCGAGCAATGACAGGTTGATGATGATGACGGCGAATAACGATCATGATGATGATGATGATGGTTCTTTGGCATCTTTGGTTTCGGCGTCTCCTCTTGGCGGTCTTCGGAGTTGAACGGTCAGGGTATGGCTGGGCGATGATCGCATTCTCATGAGTGAGACGTTGGTGTGTGGATACTTAGCGATCTTGTCGGTTTTCAAACTTTTCTTTTTCCAGAGGTATGGACGGCGGAGGAATTGGTCGGCGGTTTTGTGTCGGCCAGGGCTGCCATCATGATGGAGCTCTCTCCGGTCTGGGTCCTCTTATGTTTTCGAGGGTTTGGGAACCAACTGAAGCCTCGTTAATTGGGATTAAGCGCGGGGAAGTTATGGGTATCGGGGTGTACCATCTGCTTTAGATGACTTCGACATGACTTCCTGATGTTGCTATCTCACACTAATAGGTAGAGGCATGAGGCAAATGAATCAACTGGAACGCTATTAAAACTTGTCTGCAGTTCTTGGCGATGAAGTTGATGGTGGGTTGTCGGTGGTGTTTGCGAAGTTGCAGGCGGTTTGGCTTGGCATCACCCAATGCTCTGGCGGACCCGCTCAGAACCCCCCACTCCGCACACCATTGTTGCAGGGAAGCGTGGGAGGCACGGTTCATTGGAAAGAATCATTGGCCATCCCGTGAAAAGTTCGGCACTCGAAGCCGAGCTGGGTAAGGTTGTGCGGATTGGAACGGTTCATGAGCGGTTCTCTTTAAAAGACCGCAAGCCGGGAGCTACGAGGCCCAATCTGTGCTCTCTTCGTAAAGCTTTTCAAGAACATACTGTGTACGACACCCAGTGATTATTCGCGCGCGCCAACCATGGGCCAACCCTCCTTCCAAGCGTCCAATGCCATCATATGGGTGACATATGGAGCATTCTTGTGAGACGAGACCGAAGCCCACCCTTGGCATCCCTCCGTTGCTTTTCGGACTCTGTATGCTGATGTATCGCACAGGATATTGGGAACAGGCATTGCCTGGAAGTTCAGGAACCAGAGCAAGGGGGAGTTCCTGGCTGGCAACAGAACTCAGACGGGTTAGGACACACTACTTTCTCCCCCAGCGCGGAGAGGAATGGCGAGGAGTGGCTCTTCGCGTCCAGTTCATCTTCCCCTCCTCACCATTGAGCCAATACTAACCACGGGACCTCCAATAGCTCTGCCGCTCACCCTGAACTTCATCGCATCCGGTGAGTGAGTAAATGCGATGGGCCAGACAGATTAGAGCGGCGGCAACGCAACAGTCGAAAAAGCATACCGGCAAGGCGAGCACTGCAGGACAACTTGATCAAGCCATGGCATTCGAGAGTGCGACATTTGAACGGCTGCATCATCCGACGGGGAAAGCCACAGGCTGACCATAGGTTCGTACCCAAACCTCACCAAGACTTTGGCCCTCTATCCGTGCTTCCGTGTCTTCCAAGTCGTCTATGGCGGCGGGGAGATATTGGGGGTTTCGGTTTAGAGGGGCAAAGATTGCGGCTCACTACGGGCGCCGAGTTGAAGCAGGTTCTCTGGCTCCAACCTCTCACACTCTCGCTTGCCTGCTTCCGTCTGTGACGGGAATGTACAGTGTCACAGTGGGGGGAGAGCCGGCGTCTTGTGGAAACGAAGCTGAGATTGTACCGTGATACTCGATCAAGTTAATGCTTGCGTGGGAAACGTGCTGCCGCTCCGATCTCCCCTTTCCCCCCTCCCCTCTTCCCCCCTCGCAACCCTGATTTGACATACTAATCTCCGCAGCCCTTGGATCCGGCATCCTCTTCTCCTACCCCGAGCTTGCGACGCTCGCGGGCGTCCAGGGCGTTGTTGTCTACGCCCTGTCATCTGCTCTGCCGCTGCTGATCTTTGCGGTCCTGGGTCCCATCATCCGACGCAAATGTCCTCAGGGCTTCGTCCTCACCGAGTGGACCCGGCAGCGGTATGGCATCTTCACGGCCTTGTACCTGAGCTTCATGACCCTGGTCACGCTCTTCCTGTACATGGTCTCGGAGCTATCTGCCATCGGCCAGGTCGTCAACATCCTGACGGGCCTTGACGGGCTGCCTGTCTTGATCGTGGAATGCGTCGTCACGACTATCTACACCTGTACGCTGAACATTTCTCTTCTCTGCGTGTGAGACATCTCTAACCTATTCGTTCCAGCCATGGGAGGTTTCAAGATTTCCTTCTTTACGGACAACATCCAAGGCGCCATGGTGTTCGCACTCATCGTCATCGCCGCCATCACTATCGGCGTCGAGACGAAGATCGACACCAGCTTGATCGAGCCCTCCGGCCTTACCAAGGCGAGCCTCCTCGGCTGGCAGCTGCTCTACATCCTGCCCGTCGCCATTCTAACCAATGATTTCTTCCTGGTACGTCTCCCTCCCTTCCGTCCCTCACGCCCATCTTCAATAACACAATCCATCTAACCCCTCTCCCGTTCCAGTCCAACTTCTGGCTCCGCACCTTCGCCTCCAAAACGGACAGGGACCTCCTGCTCGGCATCTCGGGCGCCGTCGTCGCCATCCTGATCATCGTGACGCTAGTCGGCTCGACCGGCCTCATCGCCGCCTGGGCGGGCATCTGGCCGGGCACGCCCGACGCGCCCGTCGAGGGCTCCATCGCCTTCTTCGCCCTGCTCGAGCAGCTGCCCAACTGGGTCGTCGGCATCGTGCTCGTCATGTCGGTCACCATGAGCACGGCCGCCTTCGACTCGCTGCAGTCGGCCATGGTCACGTCGGCGTCCAACGACCTGTTCCGCAACAGGCTGAATATCTGGTTCATCCGCGCCGGCGTGGTGCTGGTCATGATTCCCGTCGTCGTGATTGCCATCCGGGCGCCGTCGATCCTGCAGATCTATCTCATTTCAGATCTGGTCTCTGCGGCGACCATCCCCGTGCTGGTGATCGGTCTGTCGGATGCGTGCTACTGGTGGAGAGGCTTCGAGGTTGTTGTTGGTGGGCTGGGAGGGCTGCTTACCGTGTTCCTCTTCGGCACGGTCTATTACGGCGATGCCAAGACGGGGGCTGAGTTGATGTTGCTTGAGCAAGGGCTGTACACGGCTGACTGGGGTGCGTTTGGTGCCTTTGTTGCCGCTCCCGTTGGCGGGCTGCTTTGGGGCTTCGGCGCCCTCGCCTTGCGTCTGAGCATCCAATACGTCATGGCCAGGGTCAAGGGCCGGAGGTTTGATGCCCTTGACCGCCCGGTCCCTCTCGGCTTGCCGCAGCTGGTTGACGAGGAGGTGGCCGGAGATGTCGGGAGCTCATCTGATGCGCCCGGTCTGGCCAAGACTACAGGCAAATTCTTTTAGACGAGCCTCCGCTTCCTCGATGGGTGGTAAAGATGTGGTCTTTAGGAGTGGTCCAAGCACTGGCGCGTGGACAGGGTTGTCAAGAATGAGCGTTCTTTTGGGTTGGTTATTCCTCCCTAAGCCCTCCCCGATGACATAGAGAGAGCTTCATGGATATTACAGTATCCGGCAATACACACTGCGTCCTCGATGCAGTCATGACTCGTCTCATCCCTCCCAGCCCTTCGTTTAGGAAGTGGTTCTTCTGTTTGGGTTTCGTGGAGACAGCCAGGTGTGCATTGCCCCAGGCCCATGTCCTTAATCTGAGGCTGCTATGTCTTGCGTCAGAGACACACATGACACCATTTGTCAGTCTCAGATCCGTAGCGAGGGGAGACCACATGCCACACGCCCTGCATCCACTCCAAGTTTAAAGCTGTTAAGGGGGTAGACTCTTGTATATTACATTCGGTTCTGTTTTGTACACGGCCCATGCGCTCTCTCCAACGTATCGGGCTCGTCTCGTATATCACCACATCCATCGTACAGTGTCCCGGTCATGCGGAAAGGGCCGCTCTACACCCATCCGCCCTCGCGCTTGTGTGTGTCACCGGTTTTGCAACATCATCGTTTTGAGGAGTACCGCCTCCTGCTTCCATTCCTCCAACGTGGTGGGCTTGACGGTGCCGAGGAGCCGCCACTCGCTTTGTGTCCACGTCTTGGGATCGACAAGACACACCACCACCACGTTCTCTACCGCCTCGATCTCCTTCTCGCTCCCCGGCACCACCTGGCCCCGCGCATCGTACTCGACCCGGCGCTGCCGGCTGGATATGGCCACCACGGCCTGGCGGATGATCGGCGCATATTTCTCGCGAGAAATGGGCGTTATCCTGTGCGACTTGACGGACGGGTAGAACAGCTTGTTGGTGTACCCCACCAGCTCCCAGCCGTAGCGTCGGCCTCTGGGTCGACCGTCGATACTCGCGACCAGGGTGCCCGCAAACTTCCTGGTGCAGATCCTGTTGATGGTGTCTCGGTCGCCGGAGGCCAGCGCCTCAGCCATGGTTCGGTGTAGTGCCTTGGCAGTGGGAATTAGGGCCGATCGTTTAGCCTTGAAGGCAGCCCGCGTGAAGATGGAGGGTTTTGAGGTGAACTTGACGGCGGCGTTTGTGATTATTTCCTGCCCCTTGACAAGACACCAGTAGCCCAAGAACCTGAGCTTCTGAATGAGAGACTTGGGAAAACCTGATAGAGGGGGGAGGACAAAGGTCCCTGTTTTATGCAGCATGGCGAGTTAGCTATAGTCCTTGATCGTAGGTTGTCACCGTCGAGGGGAGAGAGGGAGGCCCTAGACACGTACCAGGTATTAGCACTGAGAGGGCCTCTGACCCAACCTCGTTAATGTTCCCCCTCATCCGTTGGGCCATTTCGGATTTGGGGGCCTGCTGTGACGAGATTCGGGGGCTGGCATGCTCGAGGGCTTGCTTGCTTATGACGCCCTTTTGCCGGCTCCGAGACGTGGTGAAAGGACATGCTGACTGCACCAGAAACCCCTGATTGGCGAAAATTGGTATTATTCTCCTGGAAGCCGTTGCATTGGCCAAGAGAAGCTCCCCGGCCCTCAAACGCAACCTCGATGGCGACATGGTTTTGATTCCGAGCTCCGTTCCCGTTCCCTACTGTCAGATTGCAATGGCTGTCGTACTCCCCTTCCCGTTCGCGGATGGACTGTGCTTTGTCCGGATCTCTGTCGCTTTCCCCCTCGTCGTCCTTACTCCGTCGTTCCGCGACCGGCGTCGAGCATGCGCCGTTTGGGCCGGGTGCGTAGATGTTAGTGGCCGCCAGCTCTCTCGGGTTGAACCGAGCTCAAAATTTCCCAATAGACCGGCAAAAAGCTGCGGGGCCGATGGAGATCTGGCCAATCGTATCACATTTCCGCTTACAGGGTGCTATCAAGGTAGCCCCGCCAAGATCGGATTCACCCATGCGATGACCTCAGGAAGGGCATTATCGCACCGCTTATTTCAGGCCCGGCGCGGCCAGCTCAGCACCCCCCGCCTTTCCCCGTTTCCCTTCAAAGCAGGAGTCAAGTCGATGCTCCATGGGGGAGGAGACGCACCTTGATGTACCACCGCGCGAACCCAACCGCGGAGCAGCCGCGGGCGGATAACGGACCCAATCGCGACACTGCGGCTAAGCGCTCTCAGTCCGAGTCCCGCGGCCGGGGCGCTGCGGCCCCTGCCGGATCAACCAAGTCCGCGCTCGACCATGCCACCCCCAACCCGGGGCACAACCCCACAGTCGGAAGTCTCACAGCAATAACGGGCCCTGATCACGCCGGCGCCGGCCCGGTGCGGTCTACGCTCCTCCAACCCCGCGTTGCCGTCGCCCTCGGCCTTTCCAAGAAATGGTACCCCCTCCTCTTCCTCTGCCGGCTGGCCTCGATCGCTCCGGGCGTGCTCTTCGGCCTGCCGAACGCCCTCCGGCTGCTCGCGACCCTGCACCTCATGTACCTCGACCGAGTGCTCGACGGCGGGGCATTGAACAAGCTAGGGCGAGGGGGAGGATCGTCATCGCCGACCTCGGGTTACGACCCAGCGTTTGAAGCCAGGTTGCGGCTCACCGAGACATTGCTGGCCACCATATGGGTTCGCAGCTCTCCTCTTTCTTCCCCTTCGTTCCCTTTACCTAAAATGCAGCCATGTCATGCTGACCAAACGAAACAAACAGTGCTGCGCATCCGGCTACCTCTCCTTCTTCTTCACCGACTGCCTCATGTCGCGCTGGCTGCTGAATTACACCCCACAAGCCACCATTGTCCGCCTCCTCACCGTCGACGCGATCAACGGCTACCTCACCTCTTGGGTCCTCCACCTCACGGGCGGCTTCGAGGACCCGCGGCTGATTCTTCCGGCTTGGATAGTAATCTCTACTGTAAGGAACACTGCCGACCCCTTCCTCTTCCGCCTTCTTTCCCTCACCTGCTATAAAAGCCATCCAGCTGACCAACCTCCCTGCTGGAACGGGACAGACATTGACAGTATTGTACCACATCACCCAACGCAAGATCAACATCCGCAAGGAGACGTCCATGTCCATCAGTGTGTTTTCCATCGCCAGCTTCGTCAGCATGGTGGCCCTCTTGGTCCAGCTACATTCGAACCGCTCCGACTACCCCGATATTCCCCTGCTCAACTTTGTCCGGAAGGTATCTCACGAGGCTGGCAAGTTAGCCATCCGAATCATGGAATATGGCGATATCACGCGGGAGCTCTAGAGATATTGTTTTGGAGGGTTGGCGTTTTCCGGCGTCGTCTCGTTCAAGATGTGTTTTCTTCGGTTCGGAAGCTGAACAAAAGCATATGGGCACTTGGGGGTCATGGGGAAGCTCTCATGAGTAGGGAAAGGCAACGGCCAGGCAAACATTGTACATATTGCCTCGCATCACGCCCAACACATGCGCAATATTCGGACCGAATACCATTCCATTGCCTAAAACTACGAGACCTGCAGGCGCTCAAAGAAGGACATGCAGACTATGTGTGGCCGTCCTGCCAACCCGCGCTGAAGGAACGACGATAAGCAAACGGTCCCAGCCGCCAAAATATGCCCTCGTAGCACAGTCTCTGCTAGTGGAAGGAGCTACTTCTGCCAACTTCCGGGTATCATGTTTGCACGCCGCGCGACCCTATGGAGGGTCTCTCATCGCTCAGATATCGATGATAAGTTCTGCCTCGGTGAGTGAACCCCGCCCCGGAAGCTCCTCGGAGTCCGGGCCGCTGAGCTGCGGCACGACTGACATGCCCGGCTTAGAAGCCGTGGATCTGCCGACGACATTAGTGTCCACGCTCTTCGACAAACAAAGGAACTTATTGAGGATGCGCACCTTGATGGTCTTCTCATCGAGACCCAAGCCGTTCTCCTTATCAGTCAGGAAGTCTTTGATCTTGAGGCGGTGATCGCCCTGGAGCTGGATCACCTCGCCAAGACCCTTCGACTCGGTGTCACTGATGATGGTGCCATTGCAGGCTGGGCGAAGGTTAGCACCAGAATGTTCGGCCGCCACAGAAGTACAAAGACATACCAAACTCCTTCTTGATAACCTTCAAGATCTTCTTGTGATCAAACTTCGTCGGTATACCTTGCACGGTAGTCAAGGTCTTGCGTCCATTACGCTCTACAAACTCTCCGTCAGTCACCAGCCCGTTGATGATGCTCCCCGTTTGACGAGATCGACCTGAAAGGTCACGCGACACTGAGGTATCAGTCGGACATACGCTGAATGCGAATATGGATGTATTCCTGGGTTTGGGTGGTTTGTCCCGAGTCCTCGTCGGCTTCGGCGAAAGGGTCTAAACAAACATTCGAGTCAGCGAGTGCACCTAAAAACACCGAGGCTAGGTAGTGCTCGAGAAGCTGCCGGACGCAAATGCTTGTCCCACCAGCGGAACTCCATGTGCAACGTCGCACCGCCATACCACTTCAAAGGCGGAGGCAGATGGGAACGCGATCGCTGGGGGAAAGCAAAAAGAGGCGAGGATAACGGGTGCGAAAGAGATTCGGTGGATGGACATACCGCGGCTCTTGAGATTCTGGATCTCGATTTCGCCTGACATAAACTCGAAGTTTGCGGGGTGACCTTGGGAGATGGTTTGTTTATTGAGGGGTGGGGATGTAGCGACCGACGACTGTAACAGTGTCTCGCTGATGTGCGGTGTGGATTGATTTGATTGTTGTCGCGAAAGGTTTAAGAAGATAATTTGGGGCCTTTTTGAGCTTTGGTTGCTGGAAAGGCGAATGTGGTCGTGATGGCAAGATGTTGGAAGAGGGAAGTTGCTGGAAATCCAGAGCGAGGGGGGAAGAGAACGGTTATGTGGGGTGGCCGGCTCGGGCGACCCACCACGGCATGGGATGAACCAATCACAACCGGAGAAGGCTGTGCTGTCCGGGAGGCGGTACTGGCCAAGTCCCGGCCACCTCGCCTTCGCCCGTGGTTGCCAACTTTGTTGACTCTGACTGTACCTTCTTCGAAGTGCGCATGGTCAGCACGCCAGCACCTGCTGATCTCCCTTTCACAATCCCTCTTACGACAGTCACCGAGCGTCAAAAATGATGATCTAGGATCTAGACATTTTGCAAAGCGCAGGCGATGGCTTAAGGGAATGGTTTTCAGCTGTTTTCCCTTGACGTTTACGCGGGTGGGTTTACGAAAATACATAGGAGTAACGTCTTCTTTACTTATACGTAGAGCAGTAGACACTGTGTTCATCCTGTCTTTGCCATTCACGGTACATACCGTTTTCGTTCCTTGCACCGCCCTGCGAACGTCACCCGTTGTGCAGGCCGGATTTTGCCCCTCGCGACCTGTCGCGCACTCGATTCCCCGAAAATGGGATTCGAGCCAGAGGAATTGCCGGTCGACGCTTGCCCGTTCATTGTCGTCCAGGACAACGAATCCGACCATGAGACAGCATCCTGGCGGCCGTTGTTTCGCCACCAGTGCGCTTTCGATCCCGAGGTTTTCAACGATGTCTTGCTCAACCTGATTCAGAACCCAAACATCAACTCCTCATGGCTCTTCCGCGCGGATATTCTTTGCGACTCAGTCGAGCCGTCGACTGTCTCGGCGGTACCGGAAGTCGACAGCGCCCCCATCCCTTCATTCATCGGGTTCGAGCTGCGGCGGCGCATTGTGCGAAGACTCATCCCCAGGAACACGCTGAGGGACAGGCCCATGGATCAGACATGCCTCATCTACGGAACTGCTTCTTGCCGTGAGGATGCTGTGGCTCCGGCTGAGAAGAGCCTGGTGGTATATCTCCCCCATGTCTCGGCCGCCTCCGAAATGCCCTTCTACCACCCCATAGTTCGGGGCATAGCCTTTCTCCATGAGTGGACAGCCACGGAGTCCCGCGGTTCCATCTCCATTTCCTACCTCTTCTTCAGCGAGGACGACCATTCTTCTGTCAGACTTAAACGGACTGCCCTGCGCCTGCTCGAGGTCGTCCACAAGCACGGCAAGGGCCGGCTGGAAGGGTACCAGAAGCGGGTGCATCACGACCAATTGCTTCCTCAGGCCCGGGTGCAGAACACCTACACCCGGCTCAAGCAGAAGTACGCACGAGGCCTCATTGAAAGCTGGGCCGAGACAACTGATCCCGAGAAACACGTCTTCGAGGATCTCTGCATCGTAGCGTTTCTGCTTGAATTGTGGCACGATATGTACGGCCAAGGCACCTTCCCCGGGTTTGTTGACATTGGATGCGGCAACGGTCTGCTTGTCCACATCCTTAACCAGGAAGGCTTCGCAGGATGGGGATTTGATGCGCGCTCACGCAAGTCATGGGCTGCATACAACACCAAGCTGAAGACGTCAGTAGGTGAACAGGACACACTTCGGCAGCTTGTGTTGCTGCCGCTACCGGTCAGCCGTGATGGGCTTGCTGGCGTGTCGAATGATAACTTCAATCAGAAGCTTATCCACGACGGCCGTTTCCCCAAGGGAACCTTCATCATCTCGAACCATGCAGACGAACTCACGCCGTGGACCCCTATTATCGCCGCCCTCTCCGAATGCCCCTTCATTGCCATTCCCTGCTGCAGCCATAACCTTGCTGGAGAAAGGTTTCGGGCGCCCGCCCCGAAAGATAAAAAGAAGGCGGACTCGGCATACTCGTCGCTGGTTGTGTGGGTCTCGAATATTGCAGCAGACTGCGGTTGGGAGGTTGAGCAGGAGATGCTGCGTATCCCAAGCACGCGCAATACGGCGTTGGTCGGGCGGAAGCGATCTAGCCAGAGCTCGACCTTAGACATCCCAGCCATTGTCGACAAATATGGAGGTACCGCCGGCTACTTGGAGAGCGTGGTCAAGCTGGTCACGTCTACAGCATCAACAAGCAAACACTGAGGGCAAAAGGCAATAAGAAATGCAACAACCACGCTGGGCTGTGGGCCGCTTTTGGATTATCTCTTACTCTCAATCTAGGTCAGGCACTAGGAGATGGTCTACCAACTTCAGGTTCAGACCCAGCTTCCGCAGAGCCTCGGTAGCGAGCTCGTCTTTCAACTTCTCCGTCTCCTCCTGCGTTGTAAGCACAAAGTCGTGCTTCAGCAACCAGATCCCCTCTTCGACGCCATATTCCTTGGCCGTCTCCTTGTCCACCTTATCCAAGTCAACTACGAGACTCTTCTTCACACCGAAAACAGCATCAGACGTCTCATACGGGTCGCCCCTGATATACAGCGCACTAGAACCTCAAAATGTCAGCCTCGAGACCTCCGCCAAACAAACCATCAACAACACCCTACAGAGAGACAGAGGTATGGCACATACGTAATCAATTTATCCCACCCCTCCTTTCCAAACATGAAATGCACGTGCGCCGGCCGCCAGCAATGCCGGTTCAGCAACTGCAGCAGCTTCCCGACGGGCCCGTCGTGCGGGATCGGGTAGCTGACGGGCTTGAGGCCCTTGAACCAGAACCTGCCCTGGTCGTCGCTGACCATGACGCAGCGCTCGCTGGGCGCGTCGCGGTCGGCGTGCTGCACGTCGTAGTGGCCCGAGCTGTCCGTCTCCCAGATGTCGATGGTCACGCCCGCGATCGGGTTCCCCTGCGTGTCTTTGACCGTGCACACGGCCAGCATGGGCTCGCCCTCCGGGTCCGAGGTTATGCTCGCGCCGTTGGGCAGCACCGGCGCGTCGTGCGTGTGGAAGGGCCCCAGCACGGACCCTTCGGTACCGCCCGGCGGTTTGGGGTGGTTGATGTTGTCTACCAGGAGCGAGAGGCCCAGTACGTCGGACAGGAGGATGAATTCCTGGGTTGGTTCTCAGATATTAGACACCATAGTCTCATCAGAAAGACTCTGGCGAAGGTTGATATGAGAAGGAAACTTACATTCCGCACATCGCTGCAGATCTTGCCGCACCCGATCAGGAACTCGATAGCCGCCATCCACTCCTCCGTGCTCAGCCGCGTCTCGCGTGCAAAGTCGTGCAGGTGTGCCACGAGCCGCGCCATCAGGTATGTCAGGCGCGCATTGGAGCTCTGCGAGTTTATCCGGATCGTGTTGGGAGTGATGTTGTCGATGGTCAGGTCCAGCAGAGGCGGCGCGTGGGCCGCGGCTTTCGAGTCTTGTGCCATGGTCTGTTGAACTTGCTGGTGGTGTTCTTGTTGTAAGTCGGCAGGTTGTCTCTCGCCGCTTCGTGATGACTGCCCGAGAGGAGATGGAAAGGCGGAGAGGCCTCTAATCCTGCTGGAGAACTTGAGCTCCCCTTATGGTTATACCTGGAACTTCTGGGAGTAATATATTTGTAAGGCCTGATAAATCGCTGGAGCGGATCGTCTCAACTCAGACCAAGACTCCAAAACACCGGTTGATGGGTAGGCTCGTAAGCGTAAAAAGGATAACGAAGAGGAAAATAGCACCCGGTCGATGTTCAGCTGGGGCTGAGCTAGCCTGCTCTAATAGCTACTTGACGATATCGTTACAAAATGAGTTGGATCAGCTCATTATCCGTCCATTGAGACTCCTCAAGTGAGCTTCCAAGTTCCAGTATTGCGGGTCGGATGTACCTCACGCCATTCAGTGTGGGGTAGTGGGTACACGTCTGGGGAAGGGTTTGGGGAAGGAGGGGCTCGGGAGTTGAGGCGGGGGTGGATGGGATGGCAGGCTCAAGACGCGTGCTAATAAGTTTAATGCCGACCCGAAGGGGCCACATTGTTCCCGAGCATCGGATGCTTGGATCGTCCGTTACCCGTGCCGGATATCAGACCCGATTCCTCAGTAGCGGCTCCCTAGGCTAAGATGGCCTCCGCTCAAGGATCTCGGTTGGGCCTATGGTCCTTTCATCAACCACTCGCGCTCCGCTCTGCGAAACAAGATGACCATATGGGCTTCGTTTCTGGAAGCGAAGAAATATGTGATTTGCATTACAACAATTTTAATAGTATAAGACAGTAGGTAGGTTCACTCCTGCGGCTCCGGAGCCTCTGGTAGCGCCGTAGGGGGTCTCCTTACACTCTCTCGAGAAAGCCTCCCTGGGCTAGGGCTAGAGGCTCTGCTGGCTGACGGCGTATGCAAGCTCCACAAGCTGCTCTGCGGGTTGACCGATGGCGTTGCCGAAGTGTTGGACGCATCACAGTCTGTAACGACGCAAGTGATGCCGCTGAGCCGTTGCGACAACACGCTGTCGGGGCGACTGAGCGACGCATCCCCAAAGTCTCTTGATGACCACGAGGCGCGGTAAGGCCGGCCCGTCCGCGGTAAACTTCCCGTGCTCAACCGGTTACTGGCGCTGCTGGCATGGCTGTGACGGGCCCGTCCGCGCACGCTGGGTTGGTCATCGCCGGCACTGTCATCGGGGTTCTGCTCTGACTCATGCTCAACGCCCACTCCTCCACACTGGTCCTCGTCCTCGTCCTCGATTTTGGGTTTGCGCCGGACCTCGACCACGGAGAAGTGCGGTGTTGGCGGTGCGGATTCCAGTGTCTCCTCGTCGAAGCGCTTGTCCCGCGCCCTCTTTTCCATCTTCATGAAGTAGCGAACACGAACAGGCTCAAGCCAGTCTGGATTGAACTCCTCGCGATTGCGCGTCAGGGACATCCAGGATGAGATGGTGCTGAGCAAGATGAGGACCAACAATGCAGCCACCGTCAGGCCCTGGAAAACGATGATGACCGCACCGAGAGCGGCGGCGCTTGTACGATCCAAGTTGAACTCCGGGAGGAACGCTATGGATATGCCCGTAGTGACGATCTTGCAGATGCTGAGCATCCAGACAGCCATGGCCATATTGCGAGCTCCTTCAAATGGGTTCAGGATGGTGCTGATGCAGAAGTTCAGGACGTCGACGACTAGAAGCCCGTAGATTTGTGCATGAGGATTCTGCCAGCCACCTCCTATGAACGCTGCACGACAGAACAGGTATGCGACATAGTACGCCAGGAACCACCATCGAGTGCGACGGTATCTTGCCGAAAGCCAGCCGAACTTTTTAACGAAGGACTGATCCAAGTGAACGGTCTGACGGTCTAAGTCTGTATCCCTGTACAGGACTCGGAAAAAGGGCATGCTGCATAATGGTCGGACCTCCAACTCGTGTTCCTTCAATGTGCTTCCCAAGGCCGTCAGGATAACGGGAAATGTCCGAAGAACCGTCGTGTAGTAGACGACAATCGAATCAGACTGGACCTCGGCTTTGACATCTCGAGTGCGGGCTCGGCAACCGCTTGCGACCAGCGAGGTGAACCCGATGACGAGGAGAATAAACACGACAGTGGCCACGGCGACGCCGCCAACCGATATCCTGATCGTGAACTGGAGCATCGCAAGGGTCATGAGCATGAAGAAGCTAGTGAGTAGCCCGCGCACCATCGCATGGCCCAGGTAACCGATCCAGTGGCTGCGGAAGTACGACAGTCTGTCCTCTTTGATCCGCTTGGCGCGTGCCAGGCCTTCGAGCGAGAACTTGAGGCCCATGATCGCCAGGAGAACCAACGCAAGGGCTATGAGAAGCCATATCAACCCAACCATAAAGGCATCAGTAATTGGGACGTTGACAGCTGACAATGTCCCAGGAAAGCCTGACCAGTTGCCCGGGAGAGGCACTCCAGGTGCGACGGCGTTGCCGGACCATGCGTAGTCGTTCAGAAAGCTGGAGTTGAAGGTAGTCCCATTGACCAAGAAGCCCAGAGCATCTGGGGCGGCAGATTCGTCAAAGATCTGGGGAGCTGACACGTCCCTAGTGCTAGCCGTCAGCAGAGGGCCACCGATCTGACTCGTGTTGCTGGTCGTTCCGGCAAAGGCGGAGATCGACCGAAACATATCAGCGTTGTAGATGAGGCCAGCGGACCAGGCGAAATTGGACCACCATGCTGTCAGGAGTGGAGGCCAGTTGACTGAAAGCGCCCCCGAGAAAAAGATGGTCTGAAACGTTTCGAAAACCACAAAGACGGGGAGCGAGTGAGCATAGTGCATCCTCATGTGCGGAACGCTAACACCGTATGCAGCAGTAAAGAAAGAAGCGAGGGTTGCTAACAGCGTATAGAGGCCAAGGATCGGTGCAATGATCTCGGGATGGGAGAGCGTCTCGCCGTTCGTCAGGATGGCCTGAAAGCACCCGATTTCGGTCTTGGTGGAATTAGCGTAGAGCTGCAGCTTCGCTGAGCCCTCAAAGTCCGGAACATTGAAGGCGGTGCTTGTCAACTCTCCAAGGGGCTGGTCGCCGACTGGCAGAACCGCGCGGGCCGTGACAGGAACGGTCGATTTCACGGGACAGAGGCTGTACGCATTTTCAGTAACCGCGTGTTTTCCAGTCGGCATCTGACTCACGTGGTGATGTTGAAGCTACATGGATCAAAGGTCAAGGAGAAACGGTTCTTTCCGTCTAAGAATCGAGGTCAGCTCCTGATTATCCCCTGAGAGTATGCTTCGCCTTACAGGCATCGATAGAGATATGCACTGCACCTTGTCAGTACAAGTTACGAAGCGGTCTTCCCAGTTCGCCTTACGCATGAGAGACTCATTCTCGATGTCGCTAGTTCCTTCAAAGTGGAAGACCACCGTCTTGTTGCCGGTGGCATCGTACGCGACATCGAACGTGGTGACGATAAACGAAGTCCGGCCGCCCAGACAGTCACCGAAGTCACCCGTGTACAGCGCAGGGGCGGATCTGTTCACTGTCAGTCCCTTGGTCCAGCTGCCAGCGTCGAGGTCTGGATCGCTAACGTACTTGACCTCGAGGGCTCGACTCGTCCTGACGAAGGCTAAGCAGAGGAGGATGAGTCCAAACGGATGGCGGCATTCCCATGGCGCCATCGCGAGCCTGTAGGCCCCCGGGGACCCTTGAAGGTAACGCCAGACCCGCGTTGGGAACACCAATGACACGCAATGGCACGGTTGAGAGGTCTGGTTCCGTCCCGGTGTCGACCACTTCCGACAGTGACACTGCTTAACAGGGTGAGATTTTTCGGGGGGGTCTCAACAGTCACGATCCGCGCAAGTCGTGTCGAGTATCAATGTCGAATCGATGAGGTGACAGAGATAAATGTCACCGGCAGATTTGCTTGCGCTTGTATCGATCAGTAGCCGACGAATCCCGATAATACTATGTTCCCGAGCACGTCGATAGGCACGAGGCTTTCGCCAATGGAGATGCCTGCTAAGGTAAACTGAGACTGCTGGAATGTCTTTGAGATTGAAGCGCAGCAGGGGGTCCAATATCAACGTAGACTGCTACAATCCGGGCTTACCAGTCCGTCCTGTCTGGAGCTTGACTATTGACTGGCCTGAAAAGCTTTATTTACATACAAAGGAGAAGAGTTCCGAAGATATGAGAGGTTCGGGCAGTTCGGGACCGTGATCCCCTGAATCCCCCCACCGGCTCATTTTGCTTTGGCGGAGCTCTGGTGGCTCGGTGTTCGGGGGATAATTGGGTGATCATCGGCTGGGCGAAATAAAGCTGTGCGGCTTAGTTATCGACATTGATCCTGGGCCAGAACTGCCACAGCTGACTGAGTCCATGAGCTCTGCCTCTGCCGACTCGGGCAAGAGCCTGGTCTGATGGCCACTGTCGATTTGATGGTAGCTTCCAGGTGAGGGTTGAATGTTGACAGCCTTCAAAGCTGCCGGGCTAGCCGGGTTTAGGGAAGCGGAATTACCGAAAAAAAACCAATTTTGACGACGTATTTACTGATACTCTACTTTTTCCATACCT
The DNA here is from genome assembly GCA_033296875.1 of Achaetomium macrosporum. Classification (NCBI taxonomy): domain Eukaryota; kingdom Fungi; phylum Ascomycota; class Sordariomycetes; order Sordariales; family Chaetomiaceae; genus Achaetomium; species Achaetomium macrosporum. Next base: position 131,232 of record MU860013.1, on the reverse strand, counting down.
GACATACTTTACAGCCTTGTGAGGAAAGGTACGCAGGGTTAGGGTTCAACCCGACCTACCGTACTGGGACTGATATGGCAAGGACGCCTATTGGGTTGGTCAGCCCGTGGGTGGCCCGTGCACCCACTTGTCTTTCTTGCGGCGCGGGCGCGCACCTTGTATCTTCTCCTTCCTTTCCTCAGCTTTTGATTAGCAGAATTGAGTAGTATTTGCAGCGCCTCTGAGCCTCGCCTACGTACTGCTCGCCTCTCACAAGTTTTAAATATAAGAGAAAAAAAGAAGAGTTTGCTATATATAACCCTAACCCCAAAGGATGAAAATATCCTCTATTTTTACCTGACATTTTCGTGTTTTTACCGGACGGTCAAAATGTCAGTCAAAACGGGGGGAATACTAGCCGGGTTAAGCCAGTTATGAGTCTCCACTTCGGCAACTCGGATTGGCGGACCGTTTTAAGTTTGGTGTTCTGTGTCTGCGGGGCGGGCCGCTCTCAACTCTAATGGATCGGATCCCTCGTGACCATCTTCAGGAAGACCTGAGCGATAACAAGGCGTTGATAGGATAAGGCACAAGCCAGCCAAGACTGAGATCATTGGGGCATCCAAGTACGTAGACACGCCGTGAGCTCGCCCTTCGCAGACCCAAAGACTGACAAGCCGTCAAATCACTTGTTCCAGAATCATGAAAGTGTGCCCCACATCATTAGGGACTCGAAGAGCCTAAGAGGAGTTAAAGAGGGAAATCGGCGCCAAGCATCAGATCCCCCTTTTGGCCCAGGTCAGGCAAAGTCTCAGAAAATGGTAGAGTCGGCTCTGGCGACATGAGCACCCCTTACCATAACATCAAGATACTGGACTACTCAAGCTGGGGCGGGACGCATGTCGAATGCTCCCCAACCATAAAGTGATAGAAAGAACTCAACACCAACTCGTCTGCATGTTCATCTTCCCTGGCCACGGCTCGCTCAGAGGACCTGCTGCACTCGGAAATCAAAGTAGGTATATGCTTGATCATTAAAAAAAAAGAGCAAAGCACTTTAAACCAGATCAGTAGACACACCCAAGGATACTAGAGGTATCGCCAACGCCTCGCTCGCCATGACCAGAAGAACTCGGGAATCCAACCGCCAAGGAACTTGAAAGCCACAATTCCATTCCATGCCTTACGTAAGGTAGGTAGTCATGATATCCAATCCCCAATCATCCAATCCAAGTCCATGCATCACTGCTCATCCTCCTCCTCAATCGGCGCCGGCGTAGCGCGTTCCCTCCTCCGCTTCGGTCTCCTCAGCCGATTACTACTGACCTGACTCGCCGAGTCGTCGGGCGCCAGCTCGCTGATATCGTCGCCTCCCCACTCGCTATCCGCGCCATCCACGCTCTCCTCATCCGCCCAGGCCGGCCGGTCGTAGGTGCCGCTGGACCCGGAAAGCGGCAGGACATCAATCCCCCGTCCCGTGCCGAACCCGCCCCTGCGCTGCTGCAGACTCATCTGCAGCGCGGCGCCCCGCCGCCGCAGGCCGTCGCGCACCGCCATGGCCTGCTCGTGCAGCTTCTCGAACGCGTCCTCGAGCGCTTCCATGCCGTTGAAGATCTCGCGCTCCAGCTCCGCGAGCGCCGCCACCTCGGCTTCTTCGTCGTGCGTGACGGCCGCGCGGGACGGGTAGGGGGCCGACGAGGAGGCCGCCGACACGCCGCTGATGAAGGATGCAGGGGTCTGGCCGCGGGAGAAGGGGCCGAACGGGGTCGTGGTGCGGGACATGGGGCCCCTGCCGGCTCCGGCGCCGGCGGGGCTCATCATGCGCGAGGGAGAGAACATGCCGCTTGCCGGGGTCGCCATGCGGGAAGGGCCCTCGCCGAAGGGGACGGTGTCGTCTTCGGCGCCGGACCAGAGGAAGCCGTCGAAGCGGCCCGAGGTGAGGATCTCCCACTCGGAGGTGCTGATGTCGGATATTGTATGGAGAAGGTCGTGCGTGCCGGGATTCTTGACGAGGTAGACCGCTGTTTCGGCGTCTCGCGGTGTTTGCGGCAGGCGGTATAGCCTCTGGAGCGAGAGACCAGTCTTCACGATGAAATCGTTGCGCGGTCTGCGGACTGGGGTCGGGGCCCGCATCGCGGGCAGTAGCTCCCGCGAGCCGGCAAGCAGGGCATTGAAGTAGGGTCGATCCTCTTGCTCCAGGTTGGTGAGAATGGCGAAGGCGAGTGTCTCGTCGTCGACATCCTGGGGCGGCGGAGCCGCAGTCTTCTCGACGTTGGACATCCACTTGTCGACGGCCGCTCGAACTCGCTTGGTCTGGCGGAGGTAGTGTTCTCTAAACTCCTCGGCAATGTCCGGGTCCATCTTGACCGGTGACGATGGCCGTGGGGGGATGTCTGCCAAATCCTCGACGGCTTTGCTGCTCAGCAGCGAGAAATCGAATGGTGGCCACGGCGGCAAGTCTACCCTCCCACTGACGCGTTCGAGCACCTCTCCCCACCCTAAGCCCCTATGGAGCTCCCCTGAGCGTTCGCACACCACGCAGGGGCAACCGTCAGGAGGGAGATCCCGGGAGAACACGTTCTCCAACCGATCTAGAAGACGACGAGCGACGGTCCGGTGACCGGTAGCAACGGCGATAGAGCCGTGGCCTGAAAGTACCGTCTGGTACTGTTGGAGCAGGTTGAAGAACGGCGCAAACAGCGTCTCGGCCCCTTGAAGTGGTGGGTTGGACGGCCGCGTACCGTTCTGTCGCGGCAAAACAGACAGGAATGTCCTAGGCACGGGGTGTGGCAAGCCCCCATTCTGCAGGAGGTAGTCCACCCGAGGCACCTCTTGGAGGTTGAGAGCAGGCGGAGGCGGCGGGGGTGGTGGCGGGGGCGGGGGACCTGGGGTGAACGCCGGGGTTGCTGAAGGAGTTGGTATATCGGATGTCGTATAGTGATGCTTCTCCTCGGGCAGCAGAGGAGGCGGGAACTGAGGTGTGTGTGTTGGTGTCCTGGGTGAGGTGTCTACCGCCGACTCCGGTGAAGAATCCGCAGCATCAATGGGTGGATGCTGGGCTATGGAAGCGCTCCGTCTTGGAAGAGCTGTAGCTGCCGAACCAGGCTCAAGCGTAGACGCGTCAGTTACCTCGGACTTCGCTGCTCTGGAATCTTCACCACGTGGAGCCCTGACTGAAGGTGCTGGCCGCATGACAAAGGTCGCCTGACTCGACGCCTTTGAGACTCTCGACTTGGACTCGTGCTTGGAAGTGGACCTCGAGACCCAGGAGCCCCTGGACGAAGGCCTCGTTTCTGAAGGATCTCCTTCCTTTACCGACACTGGAGTTTCGGGTCTCTTTTTCTGACCCGACAGATCGGTCTCCGGGGGTGACGGTGGCCTGTCCTCCTGACGGCCATTCTCCCGTGCTGTCGAGTTCTTCCGGGCATCGGGAGGGGCGCCGACCGACTTAGACCGCCTCATCTCACCGCTTCCGAGATCCGTAGTGTCTGGTGTGAGAGGGTCCGTCCGCCGGGCAGCAGCCGCCGAGACATCCTCCTTGCTATAAAGAAGCTCCTTGCTGTGCGCCTTGCTGAATGACGGATACGGGAAGCTCCCCCGCTCGCTCTCCACGCCCCTTGCTAGCTCCGGCACCAGGTCTGTCATGGACCTCGTAGCGGCCGACCTGTCGTCCAAGTCCTCCTTGTCCATATCTCTCGTCCTATGCCGTCGGTGCGATCGCTCGCTGTCGGTCGCCCTCAGCTTGGAAAATCTCGACGAAGTCGACGACCGATGGGAGTGGTGGTGATGGCGGTGAGAGGACGACAGGAGAGAATCTCTGTCCCGCACACTATCGCCGTCCCGGTCTCTGTCCCTGTCTCTTCTCCTTTCCCGATCTTTGTCCTTTTCTCGATCGCGCTCTCTGTGAATCCGCTCGGATTTGGATCGGTGTGGCTTCTCGCGCGGGCGGTCGTCGACAGCGTCGACATCGCGATCTTTAGAGGAAGGCATGATGGACCATGTCAGGGTAAAGCACCCGCCTTAGAGACGGGAGGGCGGCGGCTGCGATTGCCGGACGCAACGTAACCGCACGGTGAATGCGGCGCAGAGCGGGAGAAGCTTGATGTTGGTTCGACTTCGTCAAATGCTGGGACCAACCAGGGCTCTGTATCACCAAGATTGGGAGAAGCCGCGAGAATATTTCCTGAGAAGGAAGAACCGGTTCGATTGTGGACAATGGCGAAGTGGCTGAGAACTGGTAGCTAGATTGCCCGGATCATGCCTGAAATCGATCGATTCTCCCAAGAGTCGTGCTCGGGGGGTTTGTGATGCCCATTGGGCAGGGATTCGGAAGCGGTCAAGACAGTACAGGCACGGTGCTCTCGAGCTTTCGCTGACGACTTGGCACGCAAATGTCAAGCAGTTACCGCGACTTTCGAGAACGTTACCGTGTGTAAACCACCAAGATACACACTGTCTGATGTGTTCGGGAGGTGGATCACCACTGCAGTGCTGTTGAAGCTGCTTGGGATTCCGACAGGCGTCGAAACGAACTTCACTGAACACCGCATGTCTCACTCAACGGAAGCATAGGAAGGTACGGGCAGCGGTATCACACAGCGTAACAGCAGAGTCGTATTTGATGTGACCAGCTTCTATGCCCAAACAGATTGGTGTCGGAGAACCAGATATCGGAACTTCATTGGGTCCTGCGCCTTATTCCTCCTCATTCGATTGTCTCGCACTGCGAGATCACTTTTACGCGCTGGCCGCCCGCAGGATGCGGCCGAGGCGCCCAATAGTTTTGCATCCTCCAACCGCCAACCGTAGCCGAAAACATGGGCATAACACTCCGCCGTTCTGTGTCTGCTTTACTTGAGGCGATAAGTCGCCTGCCGGTCTCGCCTTCTATTTAAAGCTCTAGCCTCCAGAATGCCGCTGCCAACTCTATACATCCCGAAAAGCAACCGGGAGATCCCGTTTCTTCCACTATATTCCTCCAGTACGAATCGCAGCAAAGCGTCTATGTCAACCGAATCTCCGCTGACGACAGCGCGGGTAGCTTTGGGTTCTATGGAACCATGCACGCGCCAAGCACCTTAGAACTTATCCAGGAGACCCTGGCCCTCAAGCAGCAGGATGATCTGGTGAACGATGGACCGCACTGACTGCTTCTCGCAGTCGACCACGAGGTCCGCCTTGGCAGGAGGCTCATACGGATCGTCGACACCGGTGAAGCCCTTAATCTCTCCGGCGCGAGCCCTCTTGTAAACTCCCCTCTTGTCTGTCTTCTCGCAGTACTCGAGCGGCGTCGCCACGTGGACGAGGTAGAAGTCGCCGTACTTCTCGACGAGCTCGCGGGCGTGCTTTCTGGCCTGCTCGAAGGGGGCAATCGGCGCAGCAATGACGGCCGCACCGGACCTCGTCAGCTCGGAGGCGACAAAGGCAATGCGAGCAATGTTCTTGTCGCGGTCCTCGCGGCTGAAGCCGAGCTCGGACGACAGCTCGTGGCGAACGGTCTCGCCCAGCAGCATCGACACGGAGCGGCCGCCCTGCTGGTTCAGCGTGACCTGCAGCGCTCTCGCGATCTGGTCCTTGCCGCTGTTCTGGTAGCCCGTCAGGAAGACGGTGAAGCCCTGCCGCGACCTCGGCGGGTGCGATTCCCGCAGGACCTTGACGACTTCGGGGTATGAGAACCACTCCGGGATCTCACGCCCACTCCGCAACCGCGCACGCAGCTCCGTGCCGGAAATGTTCAGTGTCCGGACACCCTGGGGGATCTGGTCGACCGGTGCGTACTCGTCGGTGTCCGGCAGGTACGTCATCATCTGGAAGGGGACCACCTCGATGCCGAGCTCGTCGCGGTACTTCTCCACCGCGTGCTGCGCGTCGTAAGGGCCGTAGAAGTCCACGCCCTTGCTGTTCTTGCCAGGACCGGCGTGGTCGCGGCCAACGATGAAGTGTGTGGCGCCGTGGTTCTTGCGGATGATGGCGTGCCAGATGGCCTCACGCGGGCCGCCCATGCGCATCGCCAGGGGCAGCAGGCCGAGCACCGCCATACCGTTGGGGTATCTCGGCAGGAGAGCCTTGTACACGCGGACACGTGTGAAGTGATCAATATCGCCGGGCTTCGTCAGGCCGACGACGGGGTGGATGAGGACGTTGGCGTGGTGCGAGCGGGCAGCGCGAACTGTCAGTTCCCTGTGGGCGCGGTGCATGGGGTTCCGGGTCTGGAAGGCGACCACCTTGGCCCAGCCGAGCTTGTCGAAGTGAGCGCGGAGCTCGGCGGGAGTGTCTCAACTGCGGTCAGCATCCTCCAAGGCCCATTCGCTCCCTAGACATCGGCTTGCTTACATCGCAACTCGACAAAGTCATAGTGCTGCAGCCTGTTGACGGCTTCCAGCTTGCCGCCCACGTAGAACTCCTTGGCAGTGTTGAAGAGGTAGCGAACCGCCGGGTGTTCCTCGTCGCCGCCAAAGACCTCCTTGGCTTCCAGCGCCCTGGTGTGCGAGGGTTAGCACACCAACCTTGCCATTGTGCCACGGAATGACGCGACGCTTGGCCGACCCTTGGCAAGTCTTGGACAAAGGGAGGAACGGCTTACTTGTCGGGCTTGTAGACGTCCTCGACGGTGAGGATGGCCAAGTTCCGGTCGTCGCGGAAATCGCGCAGCGTTATCCTCGCGCCGGCCTTTAGCGAGAGCTCGTCGATAGTCTCCTGGTCCACATCGAGCGTAATGGGCATGCTAAAGAGGACGCCATTGGCGAGGCGGTTCTCCTTGACGACTCTGGCAGTGACATGTCTCAGCACACGACCCCCGAAAGATCAATTGCTCGTTTTTCTTCGCAGAGACGTACCCATTGTAGTCTTGCTCGTTCATGAAACCTGCATTCCAACCAACGTGTCAGTGTTGCTGCGTCTTGCGCACATTGTACTGCGAAAGAGAGCAAGCCGATGGCGGGGCTTCACGACAGCCCCACACCATCCCACCTCCGGAGAAAGACACCGCGTGAACGAGGGGTTATGTTGACGAACCTTCCAGCGGCGAGAAACCGCCATTGAGCAGCAGTTCCAGGTCGCACAGCTGGCGCTCGCTGAGGACGAGCGCCGGGAGAGTCTCTGCTTCGGCCGCAAGTTCGGCGTGGCGAGGAAGGTCTCGCGCGAGCAAGTCCTTGAGCACGCCGCCGTGGGGAGGGTTCGCCATGTTGTTGATCTGAACTCCCTGGGTTGAGCGCGATGAACGGTCGCAATGCTCACGGATTCACGTAGCCAGGTATGGATCAGGGTAAGGAAGGTGAGCGGAGCAGAGGAAGAGAGAAGCTGTGTGGACTCGGGCCGTCTTTCTTGAAAAGAAGAGGGTGCCGGTCAAGGCCTGATATATACTCTACTATGTACAGTACGTTACGTTCCGGAATTGCCGCCCCCGCGGGTCCCCGGATCTCCATTCTGTCGATGTGGCAAGCTAACGGACCGAAGGACTCAAACTTCAGGCCCCGGTAACGGCGTTCGTCCTGTCAAGAAAGCAGGGCAGAGTATGGAAGATATGGGATGGACGTGCGTCCTCGGCCAAGTAACGCCCGTAATCCCGGTTGAGTGGATTTTCTAAATTGAAATACCCGTCTCCCATTTGCCGGTTGCCTCACTTACAGGGCCCTTCAGTTTGCCAGTGGTTCAGACGGTCAAAGGAGCACGGATCCATGCCCAATGGATGTTACCCCGGCATCGTCCTGCACACCGGGGACATCATGTTGCTTGTGATTAGCAACCAACATCCCAAAGCAGACCGAAGGTGTAACGGAGAGCGTTCAGATGAAGCCTTATGCTTACAGCATCAAAGTCGCATTGACCTCAACGCCTTTCCGGAGAAGGGTGAAAAAGGTGAGACTTGCCGCTGTCCCCAAATGTTCTAGCTCGGATGACGTGCTCGGCGCAGGGACCACTTTGCTGCCTCAGGCCTGTTGCCCTGACGGGGCTTGCAGCCCCAACCGCAACATCGGATGCACCAACGGTTTGCTCCGGCACAGCGAAAGGCGAAAAGGCCGCTTTGTCGGAATCGGACTCAGACATGCGCCGGCAACGGGCCGTCCTAGGGCTGAGTAAGACATGCTGTAAGTTACGGTTGCATCGCAGGATCGAGAGCAGCGATGTAGGGTTAGGGTCCTGTGTCAGGGTCAGGATACGACCTACATACCCCTGAACTCCGAAATGCCGAGTGTGATCAACAACAATACAACATCGCAACGGACTTCACACTCTTCAAGGTGTCCGAGGCAAAACGACGGTAAACACACAACGAGCGTACATTGTAATCTCTTGCTGGGTCGAGATACTCCTTACAGGAAACCCTTTTAAAAGACGCGCGCGCGATATGAGAAAGGAAAAGATACCCTCAAGTCGACAGGTCTGTGTGCGTGTCCCCGAATATCCATGGAGCCCTCTCAAATCCAAGAAGGACAAGAAGAGAAAAATTGAAAAAAAGACAAGTCGAGCGATTGTCTGTACGTCATGAAGCCTCCCAGACAAACAAAACAAAACTAGAACTCCTCCTGCCTGCAAACTGGAAAGAACTCGTCATCCAACAAAAACCTCTGTCACCGGCTCCCGATGGCCGCGTCCAGCAGCAGCGATACTGTGATGGTGGTCTAGTGGTCCCTCTCCCGAGTCAATGGGGTTGGTGGTGGCAACAGGCGACGACGACGAACTCGGCTGCTGAGGCTGGAGCGGTGACAGCCTCTCTGAGACGGATGACGATGACAGCGGAGATGGGAAGGGGGTGACTAGTACTGTCTCGGTCATAAAAGTGTTGCTACCCAACGGGGCGGTGACTCCTCCTCCTAAACATTCATTCCATTGCTTGTTAGTTTGTGTTCCTCAAAGACATTTCGAGTTTGACTGGTATTCATACATACCACTACTACCGCCGCTGCTACCTATACTGAGCACTTGCGTCCCCGTCATCCCGACCACCGCCGAGGAGATTGCGCTGAGCATACTGCCCACCGGGACGGTCACGGTCCGCAGCGTTGTCTCGGTGCACGTGGACGTGGACAAGAACGAGCCCGGGCCGGACAGCGTCACCGGTCTTGTCGTGCTTGCTGGGATGGTGAATGTGATCCACGTCTCATTGCAGGACGTTGAGGTCACGCTCTCTATAGGTAGGGCGGTGGTTGAGGAGGAGGATTCGTCACACGTTGTTGTTGATGCGGAAGAGCGCACTGGGACGGGGACAGGAGCGGTGGTTCCGGTTTCGTGACACGTTGTTGTTGGACCGGGAGTTCCAGTTCCAGTTGCTGAGGCGATGCTCGTCTCGTTGCACGATGTCGTTGAACCCGTTGGGACTGGGTCCGTCATGGTCTCGCTGCAGGGCGTGGTGGTCTCTGGAAGCTGGGTTGCTCGCGTGGTGCCGTCTGTGCAGGTGGTGTCCAGAGACCCGCTACTTGGAACTGGGGCCGACGGCGCTATCGTCTCCGAGGTAGTACAGGTGGTGTCTATGGATGAGAGCGGAGGGGTGGTGGGCTGCGGGGGAGCAGATGACGGCGCGCTGCTTCGGGCATCTGTGGTTGGTAGGGCACTTGTTGTGTCGACTAACGATGTGGAGTTCACAGGTGGGAACGGCGCGGAGGTGGATGGCGACGAGATGCCTGTAGTGCCATCTGTGTCACTGGTTGAGGGGACTCCGGGTCCGGTGGTCGAGCCAGATGGTTGGCCGGTCGGACCGCTGAAGGTTGTAGAGTTCCCAGCAGGGAACGTCGGCGAGCTGGAGAGGGTCGGGCTGGGTCCCGTCACGGTGATCACAACCGACGCTGGGATCGTTACGGTTGTTATTATGGTCGAGGTGGACCTGGCCCTGCTCGCTGTGCTCGAGAGGCTCGAATCCAATCCAGCACTTGAAGACGGCAGCGCTCCCGTGGAGCTTTCAACTGGTCCGCCTGTTCCAGGGAGCCAGCCGCTCGGCTGCGTTCCTCCCCAGGACACGGTCGAATTTGGAAGGGGGAAAGGGGGAGCGGATGAGCTGAGGGTGATTGTTGGGGACGATGTTGCTTCACTCGTTGTCGGTACGGGTGTGGTTACCGGCAGCGGGCCCGTCCCAGATGGAGATGGAATCGGGCTTGACAGGACAGAGGACAGACTCGACGATCCAGTGCCCAAGCCGGGAGAGGAGGTGTAGCTCAGGGTCCCGCCGGTATTTGTCGCCAAGGGCGTAGTGGCGTTCGATATTGGGTACGGCGGGCTACTGGTCGGCACACCAGGGCCAGTGCCAGTGCCAGTTCCGCCCACCCCCGAGCTCAGAGGCACCGAAGTTCTGCCCCATGATGATGAGGTCTCAGATGCCGGCCCACTGATGATACTCTGGCTTGTGGACGGTTGGGAAGCGGTGCTCTCAGAACAGCCAGGACACCTCGAAGAGAGACCAGGCGTTGCTGTCAGGATTTCCGTCTGAGACGACGGAAGCCGGCTACTGGAGAGCCCTATGCTGCTGCCCGTTGGCCCGGACACTGAAGTGGAATTGCTCAGCGGGAAAGGCGGTAGGGTTGTCTGAGATGTTGCTGAAACGACAGGAGCAGTGCCCTGCCCAGCGCTACCCGTTGGCCCAGCTGTTGGTCCCTCGGTGAGCGAGGAGTTGCTGATGGGGTATGGTGGTGATTGAATTGGCGCCGAAGAGCTTCCAGGAGGACTCTGGACAATCGTGCTTGATGGGGTCGTGCTAGTCGGCAATATTCCTGAGTCAAGGCTCGATGTTCTGGACAAGGAAGCAGGCGCTGAGCTCGACTCGGTTCCCGAAATCGGGATGCTTGATGTCAGAGTATCAGTCCCGGAGACAGGGGGCGTTGTCTCTGGGGACGAGGTGGTTGTGCATCCCGGGCCCCCACAGTGTGTGGATGGGGTCGATGGGTACGGTGCGCTTGCGCTGCTGCCGGTCGGCTCTGATGTGCCTTGGGGTCCGGTGGAGAGCGGAACGGTACCTCGCCCATCGGAAGGGGCTATGCCTGTTGGCCCTGTTCCCGAAGTGGAATTCGACAGCGGGAAGGGAGCAGTCGGAGATGTGATAAGAGATGTTGGGACACTAATAGCTGTTGTGGGAAATGTAGGGACTGTGAGGGTTGTCGGAAGCGTAGGAACTGTGAGGCTAGTGGGAAGTGTAGGGAGCGTAAGGGTACTGGGAAGCGAAGGAACCGTAAGAGTACCCGGGAACGAAGGGGCCGTGCTGGTTCCTGGTGCAATACCGGATGGGCTGGACAATATCCCAGTCGAGTTACCAGCGGGAAAGGGGGCTGATGAAGATCGGCCGGCGCCACTGGTAGACGCTGGGCTTGAAGGAATAGGGGTACCGGTCGGGAGGAAGCCGGTAGAAGGCACGAAGGTGGAATTGGGGAGTGGGAACGGAATCGTCAACACTCCGCTCGGTGTAGTAGAAGTGCCCGGTGCTGCTGAAGACTGGCTTGACGGCCCGGTTGAGAGCGAGCCGCTGGACGACGGGACCGGTGATAGGCCAGAAGACACCGGCGTGCCTGTGGGAGGTAGACCTGGCCCAGTCCCCGATATTGAACTGCTGACAGTCCCAGGCGCCGTCACTGAGCTGGACGCAGGGAGTGTTGAGTCGCTGCGAGGTAAGGATGTGGGCAGCGACGACGAGACTGAGCCGGGTACCGAACTTGTCCCTCCTGGCGCCGGCGTGGTCAGGGAGGCTCCAGTAGTTGCGCTGTCGACCGGGCTCACGCTGTTGCTGGAGCTGCCAGTGCCAGGCACTGTGACGGTGGGAGTGATAGTGATCGTGGTCAAGATGGGAATGACCGTGGTGATAGTAACGCTACCGCTGACCGTCGTAATGGTGCTGCTGATCGTCCCAGTAATGGCATCGACGCTCGATGTTTCCAGAATTGTGCTGGTTATAGAACCGGAAATGGTGGACAAGGTGTAAGTCGTCCCGACGCTGCTTGGCGTTTGCTGAGAGGACCGCGCCACAGAGGACTCCGTTCCAGCACCTGTCGTGCTGCTGAGCGCCCCTGATGTCGTGGAAGGAAGCGGTGCCACCTCGCTCGTTGTGGGCGCAGAGACCGAAGCGGTGCTCTCTGAAGGTGGCGTTCCCGGTCCCGTTATGGTGATCACTGGCGTTACAGTCACAGTAGTGGTAGTCCTCGTAGATACTGTAGTAGTGCGCGTTCTCGGGACAGGAGATGTGCTGGCTTCTGGGGAGGAGGTAGGCGCCGATTGACTTGGTGTGGCTTGGGAGCTCGAGGGGTAAGAATTGCTCTCGGTAGACACCGTGCTGGTACTCTCATGGGCCGCGCTGGATGAAGTAGCCGAACTAACTGAGGTATCTGGTGCAGTGGCTAAAGATGATGAGGTAGGCGTCAAATCGCTCGAAGGAGGGGGTCCATATCCTGGTGGAGTGGGTGAGTTCTTGCTACGACAATGATCTTTTAGGTTTTTACCGATCAGTGAAGGGCTTCTTACCGCCATCAAGAGTTGAAGTCTCTGGCTGCGGTGGAAGGCCGTATGGCGGATTGGAAAAGGTCTCCGTCTGCCTCGGCTCAATCCTTTGGAACCGCATACGGTGCTTGTCTTCGGCGTCTGGTGAGGCCTTTCCGACATGTTGCCGAAAGCTGGCCCAAAGACCGTTTCTATATGCGAGCGTATTCGGCACGCAGCCCAAGAGGGCGGCGGCCGACGCAAGACAGCCAACAACTCCGGAAATCTTCATTCCGGGAAACCTCTTGGGACCAAGATGATGTCAGTAAGGCAAAATACAAAAAAATGAAGGTGGAAGAGGGCTACAGCCCAAAGCAGCATTCAACAAGGGATAGACAAGAATATGGCGATCTATGGCTGGTATGGGATGGTACCAAACGAGTGATAATGCCAAGTGGACTCCCAAATTACCTGGGGCAAAGTACTTTGGCCATGCGGGCGCTGGGAGATGAGCAGGAGGACGTGAGGTGCCATGGCGGGAGACCTGAGGGCGAAGGCGGATGAGTGATATAGAGAGAGCAATCCATCAACCCCGATAAATCCCGGACACTTCCCGTTGGTGCTCACTCGAGGTCGCCCAGGTGGAGGAGTTGTTGTCTGAGAATAGTGTAAGTTGACTCTGCCTGCTTCCGGTAAAGGAAAGCAGAAGCTTATTGGTGTTACGCTGTCGAAAATGAGCGGTGACAGTGTTAGAGATGTTTCAATAAGGGCACCGTTGGGAAAACAGAGGTACTTGCCACGCCTCGAGGACAAGCTCACACAACCCCTGGAATCTGCCAGACTTGGAAGAGAACATGCTCAGTCGCGGTTTCGACTTGGAGCGACACCATGATACCCAAATGACCCACAGCTGAATCCATCGTGTAGCAGGCTGTGTCCAAGGAAGCCCGGCAGGTGCTCCGGTGACCCGAGCCGGGGCGATATGAGAGGCGGCGATGCCTGTTATCTGTATGCGCCGCAAGACACACGCCGTGTTCCTTACTCCGAGCTTTCTGGTGCCGTTCAAGTGCGCTCCTTGGGTACCAGGTACTTCACACCCAAGGCCTTGCCACCGTGCTGGAAGCCGGTTGCTTGCTTGGATGCCTCTCGAGCGCCCCTTTGTTTGCGTGTCACTCCCATCCTTGGAGACTCGAAGCCCGGGCTTCACAGCGGGGTTGAACACGGTTACCTCGTTCGCTGGCTTTGGCTGTGCAGCTGTGGGTAACAGGGCGCTAAGAACAAAGTGGTCTCGAAGGGAAGCGACGTCCTCGCCCAAGACGACACCAGGTTTTCGACCGATGACAAGGGGTGGCCTTCCACTTACCAGGATGACGTCCGTTGGCCGTGGAGTCTCACATCGGCTACCGGTGGCCTTGCAGGGGATGACCAGATATCGCCATGCAGGTAGCCGCTGCTCAGATTGCCTGTTCCTGCGTCGGTATCACACATACTCCGCGGTGCCCTGGACGGAAGACGCGGTCGTAATGAGAGATTTGGATGAAGGCCATTTCCACCGGTTAGGGTTTTAAGGTGGTACTCGGGAGGAGAAAAGATGCCGTGTCGGAAGGAGGCAAAGACACGTTCGCTTCTGTCTCGGGAATGCTTGATCATGGCCTCGTGAAATTGACAGAAACAGTCTCCTACTTCCACTTCTTTTCTCTCAGATTCAAGTGGCAGACCCCGTACAACTCCTAGCAACCCTGAGCAGATATCACAGACAGCTGGTATGTGAGGAGACTCAGGTTGTCAGCAGGGGTACACACTGTGGCGAACACAAGCCTTCGGGTGAACGATCGAGGTGAGCTGTTCGGACTAACTTGTCTCTCATCCGTATTGTCTTGCTTCTCGAGGTTGAGGTGAACCTGAAACGAGGCTAGGTCTACCATAGGCTCCACAGGTTGAGTTGCTCAAGACATCCATAACATTAGAGACAGCACGTGCATGATTTTTCCCCAGCTACAGACATTGCACCTGGGTGAGAGAGATATGCGTCAGATGCGGCACAGAGCGGTCTCAGATTCATGTCAAGATCTGACGAATCTGGGAGAACATCGCATTCACCAAGAACCTCGAGAATCTACGGCTAAGTAAGCTAGGTTATACTCAACGCCGGCATCATGACCTGGAAGATCTGCCCTCGGTCCAGTTACTTCGAGGAGGGAACGCGCAATGGCTTCCACAACGAGCCTGGGAGCACCCTCCGCGATTACACAGCGTGCACAGCATACTGCGCTGTCAAGATGCCGTGCCCCCTCGTTTATCTGTCCTCGCCACCGATGCTGCACTCAGATGCGTTCCTGCATGGAGCTGCCGTAGCTCTGACCGGGTGACCAAAGCCGTGCACGAAGACAAGTCTCTCACTCGGCTTTCTTGGCGGCTTCTCGCAGCTCGGGAGCTGTGCTCTTGACCATCTCGTTCCCTCCAGTTTCAATATCGGCCGCCCAGAGCGCAGCTCCAACTGTTGCCTGCTGTTAGTAATCACTTTGTTTGTGGCCATGGAATCAACAGAACTTGCCCGTGTTGGTGAAAGAGAAAAGAATCGACGCAAGCGGAATCATCTCGAGAAGGGTAGCAACGGTGCCAAATCTAGGGGGTTTTCGAATATGGTCAGCCGAATGCGTTGGAGGTTGGACAGACCCTCAGAAAGTACGTGGGACGAGCGGATGTTGCAAGGCGGGTAGTCATGCCGAAGGTCCGTCTCCGTGCCACGAATTTCCCGTAGGTCCCAGGCTTCTGTGAGGTGGACGCAAGATATACTTACGCGGTATAAGGTCCCTTATGGGTCTTCAGCCATTCCGACTTTCTGGATGCTGACCACGCCTTCAGTTGGAAGTACTAGATCGACGAGTAAGCTTCTGCAGGAGGCCATGCATGAGGCCGGACTCACCCGCTCATGGACGGACTCGCCACGAGAACGTCCTATCAGTTGTCAGTCACACCCCTTTCCCCCGCTCAGATTTGGAAATCTTCACCTCGTATCAGGATGAACGCCACAGTGCCGACGACTGTGCATCGTGGTGTCAGTGTTGCCCTTCAGCGGGTGACGTTGCGCAATTCGGACACGGCGTACCAGGAATGAAGTTCAGCGGGAGGTACATGAAATATCGGATCAGTTCATTAACACTGAAGCGACTGAACGGCTTCTTGAGCGCTTTCCCAAGCCTCTGGATCGAGTCTCCCTGAGTCTTTAACTCTCTTCCTTCGGCAACAATGTTGGCCTTATTCCTGGACATCAGTGTGCCGTCAAACGTGTCCAAGAGAGCATCCTGTAGCAGGAAATTCTTGGAGACGAGGGAGGTAATGGTCGCGCTCTCATTCAGAATGAGAAGAACGGTGGTGAAGATAGCGAGGGGCCCATTGACAAAGGTCAAGATGGCGACCTGTGGGAGATAGGTGAAGAAGAACATGGATCCTAGCACGCCCGAGTAGAGCGTCAGGTACGGGATGAGCCTCGAGCGCAGAGGCTTCCACAAGCCAGGATGCGTAAAGAAGTAGATGATTCCCTGCAACTGTCAGACACCAGCGAGATTCCCGGCTGCGTAATAGCACTCGTGCGAAGGCGCTGTCCAACCTTGATGGGGTACAGATAGGACCGGCTTCTGGCGGCCTCGTTGAGAAGGACTTTGGCTCGGCCAAGGTCCTCCTTCCTGTACAGACTGTTAGCCGACAAAATTCGAGATTTCTTGTCTCTTTCTTGCAGAGTGACCTACGCGATCTCCTGAGCCTTGTCGGCTAGTTGGTTCGGCATCTTGATGTTGCTCGAGAAGGATGATATGCTTGTGTGGTGGCAGTTCAGGGATATGATAGTTTCTGTGAGGGCTCGAATGCCGTGATAATTGTGAGCAATGTGGGCAATCTTATAGAAAGATTTAGTCGTGCATCTTGGAATTCCATTCCTTGTCGAGAAATACGTCAAGAAAGTGGGATGGCATGTCGAGGTTCAGCGAATGTCGTCATCGTTCCCGACCACCAAGAACAGGACACATGCCAGGTTCACATGGCGTGCACTGCTTCCTAAATTGATCCCCCTCTATTGCTTGGGAGAACTCGGGAATGCCCAGCAAAATACTTTAGCATTTGCCTTTACAAGACGCTATTGCCAACCCCTTATCCTCCCAGTTCTTTTCATTCAGCCTTCAATCACCATCTGTTGTAGTAATCACTCCTCATAGATTATTCCTCCCTCCGCCCGTGATGCCGTCTCTAGGGCATAGTACACAGCCACAGATTAATACGCGGGCCGCAGCCCAGCGGGCTTCTGTGTAGTTGGGCCGGTGCCAGCATGCTGCTCAGTCGAAATGAAACGATTCTCGTATCGCGTACAGACCAAGAATTACAACATAAGACGTGAAAATATAGCCGCCATGACCTGCGTAGGCCGAGCAGCTGGTACAGTCGAGTCCTGCCACATGACCAATGTGGTCCGTCTATGAGTAGAACGCCTCAAACAAGTAGATAAACCCAAAGAAGAGGAACGCAATCGCTCCGCCGACCGTGACTAGAGCATATCAGCGACTCGGAGACATTAAGAGAGGTGAGGAATGGGAACATGAACTTACCGACTTTCAGGCTCACTTTGCCCGCAATGGCCCTACCTCCAATGACAGCGACGCCTGTGCAGCAGCCGTGACCTAAAACGGCGCCCAACGTCACCCACCAGTAGTCCTGGCCGGCAGCCATCGCAATAGTCGCGATCTGGCTGCGGTCGCCCCACTCTCCCAGAAAGGTCATGACAAAGGTCTGAACCCACGCAGGGCTGAGAAGCAGCGAAAGGAGATTGTTGAGCCCCGAAAGGAACCCTACAAGGGCTCCAGGACGCGGCGATGGGCTCCGCCCTTCGGGCGAGCTCGAGGGGCTCCGGGCCGGCGTCGGGAACCGAGACTTGGACCGGGGTTTGCGGTTGCCGAGGCCCATTTCCAGGGCATACGGCGACACGTGCGAGCCCATCCGGCCCTCCTTTCTCGCAAGGTTTTCCTTCTCCTCCAACTCCTGCTCCACCTCCTGCATCTCGGCCGACACGCCCTCGTCGGGGCTCATAGCGAGTCCTTCGCGGAGCAGGCGGGCCCCAAATACTAGGAACAGAACGGCAGCAAGGAAGGTTGTCACACGCTTAGGAATCAGAGTAGGTACCGCATGTCCCAGGACGGCCGAGAGGAGCGTCATGGTGATCAAAGCACTGAAGGCAGCCGTGAACACCACCAGGCGGTCGTGCTTCATCGCCATGAGCGCGGCAACCAGGAAAGTCTTATCGCCAATCTCGGAGAAGACGATCATCGTGAGAGAGAGGACGAATGAGTGGAAAGGTCGGATGAGGCCCTCATTGTCTTCATCCGCAACCCCCGCGCTCTTTACTGGCTGTCCGCCCTTCGAGACATCCAGATGGTCGATATTCGCGACGGATTCCGGAAGGGGGAGGGATTTGTCGTGAGTTTTGTCGGGAAGGTCGGCCGGTTTCTGTGACACGGTTAGCTACGGAGCGGACAGAGACTGTAAATCTTTTGGTCCCGTGCGCACCTCGAGCCCAGAAATATCACTCGCCGCCTTGTCACCGTGGCTTGCTTCGCTATCGGCCTGTATCCTCTCCTGGTCCGAATGCGGCAGTGGAGGCGGTTCCTTGGGCGTCGGCGGCTTGTTCTCGACCTTCTCGCCGGTCTGCTTTTCTCTCAATTCCCGATCCTTTGACTTTTCGCTCACACCTCCTTCAGTCCCAGTGGTGCCTTTCTTGGGCCCTGGCCGGTTCTTGTCGTCCATCACCCCGTCATGGCTCTCAGGTATCCTCTTCCCGTCTACCACCAACGGGTCCGCGGGGCGGTCTTTCAAAGCCGGCAGGTCCCTTGCCGATTCGGAGCTTGTGTCAAGCTCAACGAAGGGACCGGCGTGTGGCTTGCCGTCTTTCCCATCGACCGGCGCATCTTTGGTACCAACCCTCCTTGCAGACGATGCACCCTCCGAGATTGCGGCGGAGTCTCTGTCCAATTGCTTGTCGGCGACTGCGGCAGCGACCGCAAGTGAAGGGAGGAACAGGAGAAGGAGCGGCGACTTCCGATTTCGAAGCCTCATTGTGCTATGCTGCTGGGTACACTGGACTCAATTTCGAACGCGGTCGTAAGCCAAGGATGACTGAGGATGATTGTCGTCAGGAAGCTCGTCAGGTTGCAGCAAGGGGCCTAGCGGTGCCAGACTACTTAGAAGAAAAATATGTGTCTGAAGAGAACGTCAGAAGAGAAAGCTTGCTTTGTGTCTAACTGCAAGGTGAGTGGAAGATCAGGGAGCAGGAATAACTGAACGTTGATTTCCTGGTCTCGACCCTTGCAAGGGGTTGCTTTCTGGGGAAGCGTCTTGGCGAGATGCATAAAAAAGGGCGGTCGGTGCACCGCCACTGGCCGATTGCCTAAGATTTGCTGCGCGCTGCTACACCAAAGGGTAGGTTTCGCCACAATCGAGGACGGCTAAGGGACAGGAACGCGTTCAATAGCCTATCTACGCTCGAGCTAAGGTTCCGTATCATAAAGCTTGCATTGAATTGCGCCTCGCCGCGAACCGCGGCGTAGGGAACACATCAGCGGAGGCAAGAGAAGTTCGCATCCAAAGGGCGGGTCAGCTGACTGGTCACGTGCCGAGCCACCGGCCGATTTGCTTGTTACCTTAATAAAACACCACCAGAACTGGCGGGGTTCGCGACTTTTGCTGGCACGACAAAATTCAAAACAATCGACGCGTGAACCCTAACCTCAACCCCAACCCTTCTTCTGCAACTTCCGACTCATCGCGGCCGTCACTGAGGTCAGCGTCATCAGCGACGAATTATTTCTGGCACGGTTATCTACCTCGTATTTCTGTACCCATGTCGGGGCGTGGTAGAGGCCGTCCTCCGTCGCGTTCGGCGCAGGAGCCTGTTGCGGGCCCGAGCCGTCGCTCGGCGCGCCACCAGCAACAGCAGCAGCAGCAGCAGCAACAGAACGAGGGACCGCAGAGAGAGGAAGCTGACGATGCGCTGGTGAAAGGAGAGCCCGAACCCCAGCCGCAGCAGTCCCAAGAGGAGCAGACCCAGGACCAAGTTCAGGCTCAGGTTCAGGCTCAGGTTCAGGCTGAAGCTCAGGCAAACGTTCAACGAAAGCAGCCAGAAGCTCCCATGTTTGCGCCCGGATATCAAGACATCGACCCTGCCATCAGAGGTCCGCAAGATGCTAGCATGCCTCCTCCGTCTGTTCCCGTCGCTAAGAGCGTGCGTGGCTATATTGGCCGCCGGGGAACGAAACGCGGTGAGCTGGAAAGCAGCCCTACTATCAGAAGCCATCCTACTACGGATGCGCACTCAGAGCCTCAAAGCCACGCTGTTACGGACGCGTTCCCACAGCCTCAAAGTAAAGTGCAATTCTTCAAACTGCTTGAATGCCTCTTGCCATGCTAACCAGCCATTGTAGGCATAGTCACCACCTCTTCTATAGCTGATGAAACGCCGAGCCGAAAATCAGTTAGAGAACGGCTCATGAGCAAGATGCTGCCGCGTCTGTTTAGTGCTTCCGATGATCTCTTCGTCCATCTTTGCAGTGACCGAACAGTCGACGCCGAGATCTGGGAGGCCGAGCGGAAAGCGCTTCGGGAAGCCTTCGATACGTATCGTGTTCATTACAATGTCAGATCCAGCGACCCGGCCGTGGACCCGACTTTCGTCGCCAATGTTATGCAGCTTGACACAGCATCGCCATCGTGGCAGAGAGTCTCCAGAGTGATCTTGGCCGCCAACCTCACTGAGCTTCTTGACGATGTCACGTTCATGAGCCGGCAGGACGACACATTGTCCCGGCTGCAGACATGGGATTCGTGTTTTCTTGATGCCTTCGCCGGCGACGGCCCCGGTACCTGGGACAAAGAGATGAAGGAGACTATCATCGAGCAGGTCCTGATGATTCGGACACAGCTGTCTATCTTCACACTGGAGAAGCTCATGAGGGATAGCACCGAGCCGTTCCACCCCTATCAGAAGGTTGCCAAGATTTGGTGCGACGGCAATGTTTCGGTCGAAACGGTCGAGTCTTTCCTAGGAAACAACAGGGAAACGCTCCAGTTCAAGCCTGTAATGCGAGCCGACTCCGAGGTAGACACCCTAGCAAGAGAGCGGGCTGCTACGCGGTTCACTTCAATATGCCGTCTGCTACCGGACCAGGTGGTTGAAGGGCGCGAACTCGATCTTAATGGGATCCGCGAGGAGTATCCATTCGGCGATTTTGAAGACAGTCTGCGGGCTTTTGTCACGAATTGCTTCATGAAGACCAAAGAGGCACTTCACCATGCGCCCTCTACTGTTGGGGGCGCTGCCTGGCCTTTTGGGTCTTCTGATGCCGCTTCAAGAATCGGCTCGCAGATGCGGGATCAGCTGGACACACAGTCCATGGCGCACCACTATACTCAAGCCGAGCCAGGGTAAGTCAGTTCTGAGACTTCTCCGATTGTAGCTAGCTGACCAGCTCCTCTAGTGCACCTCCGCTTTCGTTCAACGTAGAATCTGTACAGCTTATGAAGCAGATGGAGCCGCCGTCGACTGCTGGGTATGATGGTGGCTACCAACTCCCTCCCGCCCCCTACTCCCCTGGACCCCGAATCCCTTACCCACCGAGTAGTCCTTCTCCTGGGGGGTATGCTGATGCACACATGCATCCCGGATACCAGGGGCAGGCTGCTTCATATGCTGCGTCCGCTGCTCAAGTTGCAGGTAGGAAGAGGCGTTCCCAAGGCGCTCCCGCCGCGGCGGGCGACGGAGCGGCTGGATCGGCCGCTCCACCGGCTAAAAAGCCTCGAGCAAGACGGAAGAAGGGCGTTTCGGAAGCGAACATGGCTCCTGCGTCCGTAGAAGTACCAGCTGTTACAGGAGGTGCACCTGTTGCAGCTAGTGTTGCTCAGTCCCAGTATCCGCCTGTGCCAGGATCTCAGGACGAGCCTGACTATGAAGCTCTAGCCCAGCGATCAAGGGAGATGTCGGCTCGGGCCCGAAAGGCAAAGGAGCCACAGGTCCGCTCGGCCTGGGTGCGTAAGGATGTGACCTTGCTTGTCAGGGCAGTTAACACCTACCAATGCAAGTGGAGCACCATCGAGAAGGAAATCAAGGCAGGCACGATTCCCTTTGAGCGACCTCGTGATCAGCAGGCGCTCCGCGATAAGGCTCGGTTGTTGAAGCAAGATTTCTTGAAGTAAGTGCCGACACTGGCCCGCTGGTTTATCGTCACGTTTGTCGAGACGTTTGCTAATACGAGGTCAATTACAGATGTGATGCCGTTCTTCCTCGAGGCTTTGATCTCGTCGTTCTGGGCAAGAAGGAGAGGGAAGCCATCAAGGCTTGTGGAAAGAACCCCGACCGCAAGGAAGCCGATATCGATGAGAATGGACGACCTATCAACACAGACCTCGTGCCGGAGAGACCGCAGCAGGAAATTCAACCCGCGCCTCAGCCAGCTATCCAACCCGCGCCTCAGCCAGCTATCCAACCCGCGCCTCAGCCGGCTATTCCGGAGCCTACTATGGCTTAGGAGCCCATTGATGACCGGAGCTATGGATCGGATGGCTCAGATAAAAGCTGTGGATGGGCTTGTGTCTAATGCTTCTGCTAAGGTGGCGGACACTTTGCAGCCTCACGGGAGGCCTGAGATCCTCTGTGCTTAGACTAAGGTTGTGGAGAGTTTGGCACTGTTTGGTACCCGCAAGGTTGAGCACTTCGTTTCGGGATGGTTCGGCCGCGAGGTAGGCGCTCTGTCTACAGTTTGCTCCTGAATGGACCAAGGTGTCTTATTGTCTGTTTTCTTCTTTCGGTTTTATATTGTATTTAGGTGTACCTAGGTGTAGGCTACAGCCTAACAGGACTGTCTAAGTTGTCTCAGTTGTTCCGCATCTCCCGTCCTCTGGTCCACCTGAGGGGCTCCCGCACTCCATCGTATGTAAATGGAGGGTCCGTGCACGCTCGAATCACCCCTGTTGAGTGGGGCGTCCCCCATTGGCGGCATGCCAGCATCGAATTGGCAACGTCGCGAGTTAGGATTCCCACAAAGGTTCATGCCGCTTGAGCCTGACATCCGCTCACAAATCTGCAACCCGCGCCCGTTCCGCCCACCATGAGCTACGGGAAGAAGGACGAGGACGCCGACAGCGGCCTGGTCAAAATCGACCGGACCCAGGTTTTCCAGGAAGGTGAGCAGGTCCCAGACGCTGCGTGCAAGGGGGAGCAACAGCAGCTAATCGCAGCCAATATCGGCAATCCGCAGCCCGGCTCTTCAACAACTCGCCCATCCAGCCGCGAAGATGCCGCGTACTCCTCACCAAGATCGCTCTCCTCCTCTACACGGGCGAGAAATTCCCGACCACCGAAGCAACCACCCTCTTCTTCGGCATCTCCAAGCTCTTCCAAAACAAGGATGCCAGCCTGCGGCAGATGGTCCACCTTGTCATCAAGGAGCTGGCCAGCTCCGCCGAGGACATTATTATGGTCACGAGCACCATCATGAAGGACACGGGCGGTAGCACTGACTCCATCTACCGTCCCAATGCCATCCGGGCGCTCTGCCGCATTATTGATGTAGGAGGCTGCGCCTGAAACATTGGATTCTTGGGGGTTGGGCCGTGCTGACATGGGACTCTGCAGGCCACCACAGTCCAGTCCATCGAGCGTGTCATGAAGACTGCGATTGTCGACAAGAACCCTTCAGTGTCGTCTTCCGCCCTCGTTTCGTCCTACCATCTACTCCCCATTGCCCGAGATGTCGTCAAGCGCTGGCAGAGCGAGACCCAGGAGGCGGCGGCAAGTACCAAGTCGTCTGGTGGATTTTCCCTGGGCTTCTCGTCTTCTTCGGGCAACCTCCCGGTCAACAACTCGACCATGACGCAATACCACGCGATCGGCCTGCTGTACCAGATGCGCATGCACGACAGGATGGCCTTGGTGAAGATGGTTCAGCAGTTTGGCGTGGCCGGTGCGATGAAGAACCCCGCTGCTATCGTCATGCTGGTCCGCCTTGCTGCCCAACTGGCCGACGAGGACCCTCAACTCAGAAAGCCCATGATGCAGCTGCTGGATGGCTGGCTCAGGCACAAGAGCGAGATGGTCAACTTTGAAGCGGCCAAGGCTATCTGCGACATGCGGGACGTCACGGATGCCGAGATGACGCAGGCAGTTCATGTTCTTCAGCTCTTCCTCAGCTCCCCTCGCGCTGTCACAAAATTCGCCGCCCTTCGTATCCTCCACAACATTGCCTCGTTCAAGCCGCACGTCGTCAATGTGTGCAACCCCGATATCGAGCTCCTCATTTCTAACAGCAATCGCTCGATCGCCACTTTCGCAATCACCACTCTGCTCAAGACTGGTAATGAAGCCAGCGTGGATCGGCTGATGAAGCAAATTTCCGGCTTCATGTCCGATATCACGGACGAGTTCAAGATCACCATTGTCGAGGCGATCCGTACACTCTGCCTAAAGTTCCCAAGCAAGCAGGCTGGCATGCTTCAATTCCTCAGCGGTGTCCTGCGTGACGAAGGCGGCTACGAGTTCAAGCGTGCTGTGGTGGAGAGCATGTTCGACCTCATCAAGTTTGTCCCTGAGTCCAAGGAGGAGGCGCTCGCCCACCTCTGTGAATTCATTGAAGACTGCGAGTTCACAAAGCTGGCAGTACGGATCCTCCATCTCTTGGGTGTCGAGGGTCCCAAGACATCCCAGCCTACCAAGTATATCCGGTATATCTATAACCGGGTTGTTCTGGAGAACGCCATCGTGCGTGCCGCTGCCGTTACAGCATTGGCCAAGTTTGGCGTAGGCCAGAAGGATCCGGAGGTCAAGCGGAGCGTGGACGTACTGCTCACGAGGTGCTTGGATGACGTCGACGACGAAGTCAGGGACCGCGCGGCTCTCAACCTCAGGCTCATGCACGAGGAGGACGAGTTGGCCAACAGGTTTGTCAAGAACGGTGAGCCTTCCTATTTCACTGCCATTTGTTGTTTAAAGGGATGCTGACAAGCCGCCGTAGACAGCATGTTCTCTCTCCCATACTTTGAGCAGCAACTTGTCATGTACGTCACATCCGACGACAAGTCGGCGTTCGAGACTCCATTCGACATCTCCAAGATTCCGGTTGTCACGCGCGAGCAAGCGGACGCTGAAGACAGAACGAAGAAGCTTACCGCGACCACCCCGTCCCTCAAGCCACCAAAGGCTGGCCCGTCAAAGGCAGCCCCATCAGCAGCCGAAGCGGCCGCTTCTGCCTCGGCAGCGGCTCAGAAGTACGCCGAAGAGCTGATGAAGATCCCGGAGATCAAGGAGTTCGGCAGTGTCCTCAAGTCATCTCCACTTGTAGAGCTGACGGAAGCCGAAACCGAGTACGTGGTGGGCGTTGTCAAACACATTTTCAAGGAGCACATCGTGTTGCAATATGACATCAAGAACACGCTCCCGGCAACAGTATTGGAAAATGTGTCGGTGATGGCCACCCCGTCGGACGAGGGAGAGCTCGAGGATCTGTTCATCGTTCAGGCCGAGAAGCTGGAGACGGACGTACCCGGCAAGGTCTATGTGGCGTTCCGGAAGGCCAACGGAGAAGGGTCGATGCCTACCAGCACCTTTTCCAACGTCCTCAAGTTTACCAGTAAGGAGATCGATCCTACAACCAACGAGCCCGAGGAGGGCGGTTACGACGACGAGTACGAGGTGTCCGACTTCGATCTGTCAGGCAGCGATTACGTCATCCCAACGTTCGTCAGCAACTTCGCCCATGTATGGGAGCAAGTCGGTGCCCAGGGAGAAGAGGCGGAGGAGACATTACAGCTGAGCGGCGTGAAGAGTATACCAGGTGCTTACTGCCCTTCATCCCTAATACTGTTAGTAAGGAGTTGGCGCTAACAACGTAAAACAGAGGCGACCGAACAATTAGCCAAGGCGCTATCCCTCCAACCTTTGGAAGGGACAGATGTGCCCGTCAACCAAACAACGCACACCCTGAAGCTCCTCGGAAAGACGGTCAACGGCGGGAGGGTCGTAGCCAATGTCCGAATGGCCTACTCGTCCAAGACAGGCGTTACGACGAAGATTACAGTGCGGAGCGAGGAAGAGGGCGTTGCGGCTCTGGTGGTTGCATCCGTTGCTTAATGGTGGTTGGATGGGCTGATGGCCTTTTGCGTTCGCTGCAAAATTGAGAGGAGCACTTCCCCAGCGGCGGTGTGAGCGGATAACACTGCTAGACTGCAGTTTGATAGCAGCATGGCAAGGCGAATAAGATGGTCGTTTCGTTGAGAGCAGCTATTAGAGCATGTGTTTGAGGCTCAGGCTATCCAGACTTGGCAGATCGGGCCCAAGTGTCGTCGGGAAACACCGAAACTGCGGTGGATCTGCGAGGGTCGGATCTGCAACGAACTTTTAACGTTAACTTATCGATAAGAGTGAGTGGGAATCTGAAAGCGGTCGGCCAAGAAAACGGAGCCTGGACATGATTCATGCGAATCTGTCACAATACACAAATTCCAATCCCGCTGACGCGATGAAGTTCAGATGAACGGGGCCGGTTCCTGACTCGTCATTGGGGCGCAAGCTAGGCGTGACGTACCTATGGTAGTTTGCCGTTGGTTGACCACGCGTCCTCCCGTCAAAAAGCGGCGCGAAAACCAGGCGCGGCGCAACCCCAACCGGGCCGGGATGGTTGTGACAAGAAAAACCACAAAACAAAGTGCTAGCTTCCGTTCTGCCTTTGTCGATCCACTTTCCTTCTTCCACCGCTTTCTTCCCTTCCGGGCCTACTCTTCCGCCCCACGTGCCGAGGAGGTTGTTTACATACCTGCTCAAACCTGCCTCAAAAGTCGAGACCAGTCCTTGCGGTCACGTTACATACAACGGCACAAGACAAGCAGCAGCCGGGCCGCGCTTCTAGAATCTAGAGTCTTAATCGCAACACAGCTTGAGACAGCGCAGACACCCCGCCGCGAAGATGGTCTACGTACGGCAGGAATACCTGCCGAACTTGCGGCAGTACAAATATTCTAGTGTCGACCACTCGTTGCTGTCGAAATATGTGCTCAAGCCCTTCTACACCAATGTCGTTATCAAGTGCTTCCCGATGAGCATGGCGCCTAACCTCATCACGCTGACGGGCTTCACCTTTGTCATCGCCAACTTCCTGACGCTGCTGTGGTACAATCCGACGCTGGACCAGGACTGCCCAACCTGGGTCTACTACAGCTGGGCTGCCGGCCTTTTCCTCTACCAGACGTTTGACGCTGTGGACGGGACACAAGCGTAAGTTTGCCGGGATCAGTCGCCACGACAGCAACAGCTAGAGGGATCCCGCTTTGCTAACTAGGTACGCAGCCGACGCACCCACCAGTCCGGCCCGCTAGGCGAGCTCTTCGACCACGGCGTCGACGCCCTCAACACGGCCCTCGAAGTCATCATCTTCGCCGGCGCCACCAACATGGGCCAGAGCTGGAAGACGGTCGCAACGCTCTTCGCCAGCCTGCTGACCTTCTACGTGCAGACCTGGGACGAGTACCACACCAAGACGCTCACCCTCGGCATCATCAACGGCCCCGTCGAGGGCATCCTCACGGTGGTCGCCGTCTACGCCCTGACGGGCTACCTAGGGGGCGCCTCCTTCTGGACCCGCAGCATGCTCCCCACCCTGGGCGTTCCGCAGACCCTCTTCGGCGGTGCGGCGACCATCCCCTCCTCCATCTACAAGCTCTCCTTCACGGACCTGTACATGGTGCAGGGCGCGGTGGTGCTGGTCTACAACACGGTCGAGTCCGCGCGCAACGTGATCCGCGCGCGGCGCGCCCGCGGCGACAGGTCTCGCTACGCGCTGGTCGGACTCGCGCCTTTCTTCGCCACCTGGGCTCTGATCGTCGCATACCTCGCTCTGCAGCCCACCATCCTGTACAACCATCTCGTCCCCTTCGCCGTGTTCGCGGGCATTGTCAACGCCTACTCCGTCGGGCAGATGATCACGGCGCACCTGGTCAAGCTGCCGTTCCCCTACTGGAACGTCATGGTGATCCCGCTGGCCTGCGGGGTGATCGATTCGGTGGGGCCGCTGCTGCAGCAGTACAGCCCCGTGCCCTGGCTGGGGTGGCCGTCGGCGCTGGGCAACGGCGTTTACCAGGTTGCATTTATGTTTTGCATGCTGGGCATGGCGGTCGGCGTCTACGGCAGCTTTGTGGTGGATGTGATTGTCACGATCTGCGACTATCTGGATATCTGGTGCTTGACGATCAAGCACCCGTGGGTCGAGGGGGTGAATGGGGACGTCTCGATGCAGGTGAATGGTGCGGCGGAGAAGAAGAGGCAATGAGAACTCCCGAGATTTCGGAGGGTTGCCCGTGAATCAGAGGCCAACTTGCCGACGACGGTACACTCATATAATACGACAATCAACATGGACAAGCCGACCCCCATTTTCTGCCGATACACCAAGCGAATGGGACGACACTTCTTACCATGGACGATAGACGACTGACGATAAAGGGACTTTGGCTATGAAGCTAGAGTAATGTGCGTATGAGATCGGGGAGATGATAGGACTAGATCACTAACTGCTGCCGATCGCTGGGAGGAAATGAGACCCATGATACCTAAATCATGGACTGGGCTCTGGATAGCACGAATGACGAACTTGGAATGGACACGCGGCAGGCGTAGACGGTATATAGAGCTGGTTGGCGTCACTTAGCAAGGCGTATGCGGACGGCATTTCTGTTTCAGCTTGCTGTTTCACTCACTTCTCAGCCTCTCTAGAGATTCCGGCCGGTCAGGTATATAGTCTAAGCATTTTCTCTGAGGCTATGATGAAGAGATGGAATCACATATACGACTTGCTGAGATGTGGCTAATGGCTGTGGTCTCCGTTAGGTGTTCTTACTCTTGTTGCAGATCGGACGCTGACAGCTAACAACCACGAGAACTCCAATGAGTCAAGGCCTACGAGGTCTAAGATCGAGAACGTTATGCCAAGGTCTGTTTTCTTGCTCAGTGGCCCTTTCTGCTCTCCCTTTCAAGAGACGATGTGGCAGAATCTTAGGCGTCCGAGGCCGCGATGTCTCATTTCCAAACATCCCAGATCAAGCAACCACATGATCGCGCCCTGGTAAACCCACAATGACTAACATGCCCAGTCCAACGCCGTAACCCAAGAGAAAATATACTTCCTCAATGCCATATGCCTCGATGGAGCCGTCAAGGGGAATATCCAAAATGATTGTGAAAGGTTAGTAGCGAGTGATCATGGTCTCCGTCATCATCTCATCGTCTGGGCGGTATCATGCCCAGCCCCTTTTCTAGACTCTTATTGGAACAGTAGACGCCGGTGCAAGTGACGTGGGGTTCGTTGGAATTATATCAACTCGTCACTGTCGTTGCTGACGCTTTGTTCGATGGCTTCGATAATGGCGCTCTCCTCAAACACAGGACCCTGGCCATCACATTTGGCTTGGGGCCTCAGTCGATCGCTGACCTGAGTAAGATCCACGAGCCCGCGCTTGTACAGTTCATGGTTGATGATGAACTCCCACGTTGCCCCGACCGCGAGGAGGCGTTCTCCCTTCTCGCTCGTCACTATCCGGTGGCTCGGCGTCTTGTTGGCGTGACCCTGGAGGACGTTCGAGTAGAAGTTCTCCGGCTTGTAGGACATCGGCCCTGTCGTCGTCGGCGCCGCGGCAGCTGGTGACCCGGCGTTGGCGGCCGCTATCGACGTCGCCCGGAGTATCTCGTTCTCGGTTGTGATCTTCTGCAGGTCGCGCCTCAATTTCTCATTTTCCGACACGGCCTCCTGCTGCGCTTGTTCCAGCTGCTGCAGGCGGCTCTCGAGCTCTTTGACATGGCGTTCCTTGCGCTCACGGAATGCCCGCTGACTAGACAGGAAGTTAGCAGTCCGAAGACAAGACAGTACAGTGGGCAGTCAGGAAAAAGTCACGGCCGGGCCAGGAGGAGCTTGGCATTATGCGACACGGGGTGAGGGTATCGGCTACGTACGCCGCACGATTCTGGGCCTTGCGCCTTGATTGCGCCGGGGTCAGCTCATCCTCCTCCGCCGAGTTAGAGCCCTGCCTGCGATTCAGAGCCTGGTCATCGGGCTCTGTCTTGTGGGCGGGCAAGAGCTCGGTGGTGGAGCCGGCGTGAACAAGACCATTCACGGGCGGCACCGCTGCGGCATGCACGGGACGCTGGCCTGGCGGTGTAGGCGGGCCCGGAAATGGCTGCGAGGCATTGAACTGAGCGTAATTGTCGTAGTTCTGGAACTGCTCGTGTGGGATGCTGTTGGGGAATTGGTCGAAGATTTCCTGAGTAATGATTGTGTAAGCCCCTCGTCCCGCAGTCAGATGCGCGCTACTGCCAGTTATGATGGACGAAATGCGGAGTCTGCCAGGCTAACAGGCCACAGAAAACGACCCAACCGACTGCCGACAGAGTACAAAAGCCGGAAGGAGACTCCTCGCTCTCTCGTTCTTTTCTCCCTCTCTGCAGGGGGCGCGACCTACCGGAGGCGATGTGGTGTTAAAGTCATCCGAGGCCACCGAGTTCGAGTGCGCAGGAGTGAGGGGGGGAACATGAGAGCCCATGAACTGGTAGGGGGGGGCGCCGGCGAAGTATGTCGTGTGTGTGTAGTCCATGATGCTGCTGAAAACTCCTCTCCTTCTTCCCTGGTAGCGGATAGGAGACGGATTGGTGGTGCAGAGTCTTGAGCGACGAGATGAAATCTGCTTTCGTGGTTTACCAGGCAATCAGCAGGGGAGTGGTGACCCTTTAGGTCGCGAAAGGACTCGAGGCGGGGAACGCCAACAGCCTCGTCCCATGGAAACCCCCCTACAGGGCGGCCGAGTGGGTCCCGCCGCGCGCAGACTGAATCTGGAAGCGATCTGGAAGGGCCTGTGCGGTCACATTATGCCACGATCGTTCCGCCCCTGGTCGATTCAAGCCGTGTTGTGGACCATTGACCACGACACAGTGGAATTCAGCCAAAGTCGCATTCTCACCGTCACTAGGCCGTCACTGAGGCTTGCCAAGTTGACTGTAAATACAGCACGGTGAAACATGGGGTAGAGATGGCGCACCAACAGCAGCATTGCACGACGGCATCCTCCCGTTCATTGGGCATCGAGCCAAACAGCATACACTGGTGCACCGTCTTGAGCGATACCTTGAATGTCGATCAGTCAATAGTGTAGGTATGTTATCGGCGATTTGCAAGCGACGGCGACTTCCAGAATTATTGAGGAGTCTGGCACACTGCGAAAGCTACGAAATGCCCTTGGTGCTATACCTCAGGTATGTGTATAGGTGAAACATTATCCGAGGTATGGTTTCTGTTGTGTTCACCTCTGGAGGTGCGTCCCAAGAGCAACCTTAATGACTGCTCGCAATTTCATGCTGGCTTCCAGTTGTTTGTTGGGTACCTTACCTACCTAACCTACTGTGGTAAGATAGCGTGTCAAACTCGCCCCTCTTCCTACAGCTATTCAATCCTTCTGATCTCACCAGTGTACTGAACCGTACTCTCAAGCTGTCGAGTGCACGGAGGTCATCTTGTTGACTTCAATGTGGCTTCGCGGCGTGCCAGCGCGGACGAGCTGGCAGGCGAGCTTTGCGATCTTCCCAGCCAGTTGAGTGACGCGTCAGGGACGGCGGGAGAACGGGCGTGTCAGGGATGGGTGGAAGAATGGGGTGGGAGGGTCATACACAGTAGAAAGTGATCCGAGCGGAAGTCCGCCCCCATGCTCTATGTCCTGATTTGGGTAGTAGCCAAGGCGGTGACAATACCACCATGTGAGTTACGGCGAATTCCAGTCGAAGTCTCCGGAGCGGTGGGCTTCGGGGCAATCCGAAGACGAGGACGGCGGCGGACATCTGGTACCCTGAGGTACCTGAGTTACTGATGCGTCCCTCCTTAGGTGCCTGAAGTTGAGTTGACAATACTACCTATGTACAGTACTTCGCTATGATCTACATACATTTCGGCCGCCGAGTGAGCTAGAGTAAAAGATGCTTCCCGGTGACCCGGACACGTGCCGGACTAGCTTGACCCTCCCAAGGCGGTCTACTGCCTACCCAACAAACGCCTTGAAACTGGCCTCTTCGTCAATCAGGTACTTGCTTGGAGTTAGGGCTTATGCCGCCCTCGCTTGGCTCGTGGCTCAGTCAGCCCCTCTGGTGGCTCTAACTGCAGAATCAATGCCTCCCTGGCATTATCTGGTGTATTAGCCAATACACAGACACAGATCATGGCAATTGCTCCATCCGATATTAATCATTGTCCAAACAGTCGCCCTTTCTTGCTGGAGCTTGGAGGCCAACGCTTCCTGCAGTCCCTCGACCTAGCAGATAGCGTAGGTAAGGCCGGTATTGTTGAAGGACTCTGTAGTCTCTTTCATATATTCGGCCTGTTTTGCTTACACAAAGTCAGCTACTCTGCAGTGTGTGATATCAATTTTCGGATCGAGCGTACACCTGGCTGTCTTCCAATGGCGACCTCATGTCCGCTTCAATCGAGTTGGTTCAGAGTCAGCTGTCTGTAATCCCTAGATAGTACCAGCTACCTTAGTTACGTATGCTTTTGAACTATTTGGGTTAATTGCTGTAATCTGCAGAAACATAGAGCCCTATCTGCAGTATCAATCTTCTAACGCATGACACTATTAATTTCTACGCATAAGGCTTTCAACTTTCCATCGTCACTGGGCCTGGGATAACGGTTCGGCCCAAATTAAAGACTTGGTGGCAGAATTCCGACTTTCGACACAATAGCGCGCCGTGGTATTCAAAGGGCCTACTAGCGCAGTCTGTTCGACCCAGGAACATGCTCTTCGAGAAGCATTTCTACTGACACCGGTTCACTGTGGCGTTGGACTTAGTCTTCTAACTCCTGTTAATGATTGACACATGCAAGGGACTATGTGTATGTCTCGATTAACCTACAACCTATAAGGCCTGACAACATACTATGATGCTACAGACTCTACTTGCTGCAGAGACAGAAAGACACACCGAGACCTTATAGCACCATTCAGCCGAGCTACGAAAGCACGTCCCGAGTCTTCTTAATTAGACGCCGCTCAACCCACCCTGTTTTTGGTTCTCTCGATACTCTGACAGTATATTCTCTACAACTTTCACATACACATCGGCGTCTCCCTAGTCTTAAGTCGATGAGGCGAAGCGAAACTGTCTGACGGAGTGCTTGTAGGCGGGTAGGCATTTTCCGAGCTGGCCATATAGTGCTGCGCGATACTTAGAATACACGGCGTTCAAGAGGAGCCCGCCTTCTCCGTCGAGTGTCGACATCGGCTGTTGTCCCGCAGATATCAAGCCCCATGAGCCGCAGCACAGACGCGAGTACGGAAGGGTTAAGGTTCCTGATGCATAGGGGTACGGTATCGTTCACAGACGTGCACACTGCACAGACATGGGCGATGTGGTGAACCCTCCAGCGTAAGAGGCTCAAAGCCTAGAGAAGTATAGGTGACTCGATATCTACAGAAAACTATACCGAGATCATTCTAGGTGATGGGTGCCATCTCCGCTCTGGATCATTTCAGCTTGCTTGCCCATGTCTTGATAGTACCTTATTCGCGAAGCACACGTCCAAGTAATGGGAGACATGGATATCTGATAGAGAGCTGCGAGTACATTTCAAGCTTCGTCTCGAGCATCGTTCTCTCAAGCTGGTGTTCTCTTCAGCATAGGAGCTGCGGCCGTACAGAGTCTCGAGGCTTTGAAGTTGGAGCCTTCCCCTCGTAACACCTGGTGTAATGAGCATTTGGCCCAGCATAGTCGGGGGCATAGGGTACGCCTCCGCGACACCAGCTTGCCCTGGGCCTTAGGTTTGTTACGAACTAAGGAGCTGGCCCCTTTTATCCGCGCTTCTATCGGTTCATTCCATGTCTTTTTCTGCCAGGATCCTGTCTCTTGGGTACTTCGTCAGCCGCCTGGGCTGCTCCAGTCGGGTAGAAGTAAGGGTAATCTAGACTTACCACGACTAACGGTTTCGATAAGTGCGGTTCCATGTTCTTTTATCATCATCCTCACTCACATTCATCTTTGACGGTATTCTTGAATTCTTGATCTCGACTAAACTTGGAGATACCTGAACTTAAAGTCACTGTTGCCTTCGATTTCCGGAAGGTGCGTTCCAGTTGTTCCAGTTGTCTTGCTCGGGGGCGCCTGCTACTCTCGGCGCTGGCTGTCACGGCCGTGACTCGATGTGATCTTAGCCTGTGTTAGGAAAGAGCCACATGACTGACCGTCAAGACTGGGAGACCCCGATGAAGCTCATGAGAACGGAACTTCCAACCGATCGACGCTGACGCCTTCCGCAAAGCTCCTTTCTTCTTGAATGGTTTCGCAGCGATGAAAAGGATCGATTTGTTCCCTCCATTCTACCGTACCTTCTTTAACTTTTATCAACTCTACCTTATGACTTAGAGTGGGAGGCTGGTTTCGGTGGTTTCCTTCACATTCTCCCTCACTTCTCTCCGCTCGGGTTGCGCGTTCCGATCTGCCCGACCTTATCCCCAGATTACGCCTTCTCCCTTCCAGCATCTTTGATTTCTAAGGCTGCGGACCACAGGCAAGAGCAAGGTAGACGATTTGTTCTCTCCATCCTGGAACCATGTTCCGCAATCAGCAGTCGGCTACTCGAGGTCTGCAACAGCCCGACGGGCCCGAGTCAAATGGTATGTCGCCTCTCCTCCTCGACCATTGCTCTTGCCCTTGCCCTTCCTGGCCGCCTTGACAATTCGCACTATGGAATGGGTCCTTCCTGTACGCTGTCAGGCTATAAAATGGTGATATTATAAGGCGTCGATTCTGATTTCAGGAACGACTGCCTGGCCTGGGTATCACTCCTCCAACCAGCCATTGCCTTCGCCTCGATTTCCCAAGAGCGCAGACGCACGCATTAGCTGTGTTTTGCGGATGGCCCATGTAGCTCCTGCCTCTAACTCGTCGACAGACTCATCCACGGGCAAAGAAACAGGCAGACAGCCCACATATACGACAGTCGGTTCGATTTACAACCCCAAAACCGTAACGCCGCTCCAGCCGCCTGCTCGCCGTCCCAGAACGCGTCGATATCCGCAGCCTATCCGATCACCATCCGGTGAAACTTACATTCCCTTTCCGAACGCCCTGTTGTCAGCATTGCCGCTCACCGACCAGGCTCCTCCCTCGCCTCCTCCAGCCACGGCAGCGACACTCTTTCAATATTCGCCGCTGCAGCAAAACTACGAGCGAGCTGTTAACCCGACAGCAGAGCGCGAAATGGCAGAATTCACCGCAATTGAGATGTCGGCACCGACCATCCGTTCGGGAAATTTGCCGTCTCCCGCGCCATTCGAAGGCAATGATGGCACGACGTCCGAGGATAGCCTGACTTCTCGCATCACAGTCAAGTCGCTCACCAACTTGGCCTCGTATGAGAACCCGATGCAAAAGGCTGCCCAGAAAGCATTGGCGAGAGCTCGAACTGCCAACCTCAATGTCAATCGTGCAAACACTCCCTCCTCGTCTTTATGTACGACTGCTGAGTACCCCAAAGACCGTCTTCCCGGGACTTATGGCGCGACGCCGGCTCCGGCTGGACCGCCCCAGCCCCTGACGGCAGGCCCGCCTGGTCAGCGACGATTCAAGCCGTCGGTTCTAGAACCTGTTTCTAGAGCCCGTGACTCAGAAGGCCAGGTTGCCCACATGCCACTGACGACTGGTCTCTACCGGTCCCAGTCACCAATTGGCCTCCCCTACGACTTCGGCACCAGTATCCTTGCCGCGCTCGATGATGAAGACAAAATCGAAGGCACAGCCCAGCCCAACCGCCTTCCTCTGGATGGAACCTACCATGGTTCAGTGTCGCACAATCCTCCGGCGCCTACACGGTCCCGGCCGCTTCACCATGAGTACCCTTCAGCAGGGTCTGAGTCGATCACAGGATTTATGGACGAAACCAGACGTAAAGTCTACGACACCCTCCCGCCTGAGAGGATTCAGCAGTACTACCCAAACGGTTTCCCTCACAACTATGATGGACGATACACGCCGATCGCTGAGGATTGGTACACAAGGTACCCAATCATAGAGAATCAGGCTGCGCAGAAGGCCTTCTCGGACTCGGAACGGATCAGCAAAATCAACCGGAACTTCTATGCCGGCACCGAGGGATTGTTCAGGAACATGGACCGGGCAGTGCATAACCACAACCATCGCTCCCAGGAAAGCAAAGTTGGTGTGATCGGCGGGGAGCGCCAGCGACTTCGCGGGGGCCACATTGAGAAATCCGCTGCCGATTGCAAGGTCAGTCCGCCGACTATGAGCGTCGAAGAGGCGAATGAGATGGAGGAGAGCGACGCTATAGAGCCCCTACTTAACATGGCGTTTGCATCGCTCCTGCATTACAAAGAGGCGAGCCAGAACGAAACCAGCCCCTTCATAAAGCCCGACGACTCTTTGATTGATCACTCGGACAAGGGAAATCAGAGCTTTTTCAGCGAACCCAAGGAGGAAGAGCAGCCAAAGAAGAAGAGGGTTGTCAAGAGGTCGAGGCGGGGATACTGAGAGGACTCATCTACATCTACTTCGTATCGGGCAGTTCATATCGGCATCATTGGAACTGGGCGCAGGGCTATATCGTATGACAGGAGTGAGCGAGTTAAGGGCCATTTTCACTTGAGGAATGCCTTTCCCCTCTAAAGAATTCAGGAGGGACAGCAGGGGAAAGGGTGCTTTGGGCCGATCATATTGATGGCGAGCAGGACAGTTGCTTGGAGATCACCGTGCCGCTGTTTTGGTTGGACAATATGGAGCCAATCTACATCCACAGACCTTTTTGTAAAGTAGTACGCTTGCAGACAGCGGCTTGATTACCCGGTCTGCACTTAGTCGCCGCGACCTGCCTTCTATTGCGAGCACACGTTCTCCAAGGGCGGTTGGTATTGAAAGCTGGCTGAAGCACTGCAGGATGTTGTGTAGCTTTGTAACTAGATTGGGATTAGCAGACCGCAGCCGTGGCAACTAAAATAAGGTCATGCAGCTTGCGCAAATATCCGTCTCGTATTCCCTCTACACTAGAATCGTCTGTTGTCCGCCAAACACGGTAAGCTCAGACAGGGAGATGCCCTGTACCTCATGGTTCGAGAAAACCTAGCGTTGGCAGTGTTGGCCGTCGGAGGAAACGTAGCTGAGGTCAAGGAAGCCGGGAAGTAAGAGGCGATGTCTTGATAAGTCGGAGAATCCAACCCGGGGGTGACACAAACAAGGGGCCAGGATTCAGCTTCCCTTTGTGGCTTTGGGGCTTGGAGCTCTAACTCAATTGAGAGGCAGACTGCCTCAACAAGACGAGCAGAAAGGCTGGACGCTGTTTTAGAAGTGAATGTCGAGCTCATGGAGTCTGATTCGCGTCGTACGGCCGCTAGGAAAGCAACGCAGAACAACCTAAGCATGATGCCACGTCGGGGAGTGAAGCCACCAGAAGTATTGCCACGGAGAGTCGGAGCTGTTCATTACAAGATCCTTAGATTGAATAGAAGTTTTGATTACGACGGCAAGAACTGGGAGCTATATACGCGGCGAAGGAAAAGAAAAATAGAAGCCTTCGCCTAAAGTAAAAGTAGCTGGCCAGATGGAAGCTATGCCATTGCCTGAAAGCGGCAAGATAGAAAAGAGTTGACTATAGACCCCTTGGATAAGTGCTGTCAGGTATCCTCCCACCACCTGGCCTTGGAGGGCCACCGCGAGTGGGCAGTCCAAAATCGGGGTTCGAATCGAGAAGCATGTCCGACCGGTTGACCGGACGCCTGGGTATCATGGGTACTGATGGGTTCGGGTTCCAACGGGGATTGATGCCTCGTTGGGAGATCGAAGTGAAGTTAGAACGCTCAGATTCTGCCGGGCTGCGGGAGCCCTGGGGAATATCCTCGTAGGAGTTAGTTGTGTTGATGGGAGCGGGTGTTGGTCTCTGGGCCGGAGCAGGTTCCGCGAAGCGGGGGTCCACGTCCTCGTAGTACTCACCAACAGGCGCTACCGGCGACTGAGGCGGAGGGCTTCCATGAGCTGGAAGTTCCGCAGGGCGTCCGGCAGTGTTCAGCGGTGAGGCTACACGGGGTGAATTCCTGCCGGGTCCTTGGTTCCACGCCTGTCTTGGCGGCACGTAAGTGTTCCTACGGTTTTCGAGTTAGGAAGTATTCTCTAGCAACGATGTCGGAAACATCCGGGAGCCTTACTCATCGGCGCTGTATCTGCTGGTATCGCTGATGTGTCGGCCCACGGCCGAGGTCCGGCCTTGCTGCAGCGCTAACATGCCCGCAACATCCGAATCGCTGTCTCGGATGTTGAATTGCCCAAGTCCACCAGATCCGTGCGTCGGACTATTGGTTGCCGCGTCCATTTCCACCGAATGCGGCGGAGGCACACTGTCATCGATGCCTGGCAGGGGTGGAGGGGACTCTGCCCGTGGAAGGTCATCTTGATTCGGATTGTACGGCTGATAGCCGCTGTTGGATGAGACTTCGGATATGGACTGATTCATGTAGGCGGGAGCGGCTGGCGGACTAGGAGAAGCTTGTCTGGCGCCATAAGGACCGGGACCGTATGGCCCAGCGGGCGAAGGTCTCCTGTCATATGGAGCCGGGGATCCTTGGTAGCTGGGCGGAGGCGGTGTCCGCCCGCCTCGCATAGGACCTCCGTAACCCCGTGGAGGTGGGCCATACCCTCCCCTGCCTCCGGGGGGTCCAAAGCCTCCACGGCCTGGCGGGCCATATCCGCCGCGACCTCCGGGCGGAGGACCGTAACCGTTGTAACCGCCCCGGCCAGGCCCAGGATACCCACCACGTCCCCGGTATCCCCCCGGCGCCATACCGCCTCTTCCTGGCGAGCCCACGCGCTCAACCGAAGGAGCCCTCATGGGATAACCGTCCTGGGGCGGCGGAGGGTTTCCGTATTGATCCCGGGCACTGGGAGTGTTTGTCAACGAACGTAAGGGCGCCATATCCATCGAACCGCTTGCGTCGTTTACGTATGTAGTTGTTGCATCAGTGGCGAAAGTGCCCGGTGCCCTCTCTGAGGGGCTTCTGGTTGCAGTGAGCGGTATCCTCTCATCGCTGCTCCGGTCGTCCTTCTTCTCAAAGGAGGCAAACTCCGGGAGCGTGTCGGCTCCGCCATTCGCGCCGCTAATCATGGGGACAGTAGGTCGTAGAGTGCTCGCCGCAGCCACGGGAGCAGTGGTCTGTTGGGCCTGGCGGTTGTAGTAGTTCTCGCCGCTCATCTCTGCATTCTCAGCAATTCGCTTCTTCCTTGCCTTCCTGCCCACGATCGTCCTCCGCATTGCGCACGAAACCAAGCCGCTGAGTGCAACTAGAATTGTGGCCGCAAGGACGACGTACGAACCCCAGGCCAAGTGGGGCACGAAAAGCAGCACATCGACGAGAAAGCTCAAGAGACAGACAAGGAAATCGAGAATGCCGACGATAAAGAGCAGTAGCAGGTACCTAGACGAGTGGGACGGGCTGCGGAAGTGAGCGACCACGGCGAGACAAAACATAATGAGGGTGATGACGGCGGCAACCGGATGAACAATGAGTAAAGTTGAAAGAGTGGAACGGGTTGAAGAAGGAAGATCGAAGTCATTGGAATTCAGGAGCCCTAGGGACGTTTCTATCGTGAGCTTCGAGGCGGCCAAGAGTAGGTATGGCATCGGGCAGAACACTCACGGACATCATAGCCGATTTCGATCGAGGTGCAGCCAGTTGAAGCGCAGTACCCAAAGACGCCGAAATCGACGCCCTGCCAGCTTCCAAGTGGGATAACCCGAATAATGGGCGTTGATAGAACCGAGAGGAGGAGTAGCGCGAATGCCGCAAAAAGCAGCACCGAGAGCGGTGTTGCAGGGCGCAACATGACGACTGGATTTCAGGCGGCACGGCCGCGGATTCGGATAGGTCCTTGAGAAAGAGCCAGCGCCGTCGAGACGCGGCTGGTTAAGGAGGAAGCGCCCGATCGCCTTCAGTGGCGAGGACGGTGCTTGGCTTAGCAGCAGGCCTGCACCATGCGATTGGGACGTGGAACGGATGAATGGCGAGTCCTGCTTGAGGGAAACATGGAAAGACTGTAAAAGGAGCGAGCGTGTGCTGTATCGAAGAGTACTCGGATTGGCGCAGATTGATGTGATTGATGTCGTCAAGAGTTAATCCATAATCGATCTCGGCCAGGTCAATCAGCGACTGCCCTCAAAAAGAATGGCAGCGGAGATGGACGCTCTGCAGATGCAATACGCCGGTGAGGGAGGGAGGTTGGAGCGCAGATTGAGAGTTGGGAAATCGTAGGGGGACCCAGGCAGGGTGGGGGAACACAGGGCCTGGGCTCCGAGACGTGCATGATGCAGTCTTGGTCGGTTGCCAATCAATGGAACTTGGAACTCAAACCCAGATTGGAAACCCTTCCGGATGGCTAAGCCACCCAATCTTTCAGGACGCGCGGTTATTCGTAGTCAACTATGATTTCTGCAGACAAAAGCAGGATACGCTCAACCCAGCAGACAAGGCATTCTATTTTTCGTTGAGAATATCAAGTGCATGAAATTATCAACAGCCCAGGAACGAGGGAACCAACTGTTCGGTGAAAGGAGGCGGTCGGAATTTGCAGCCGCCATAGCCCATTCCATCCCTGTGGGCGCTCTCCACTTGCGATACAATATCCACGGGTACCTGACATATGTACACAGCACTCTGTAGGTACGGAATAGACTATCGATTTTCTCTCCACTAACAGAACAACCAACCCAACACGCATTGGAAGCCCCCACCGATCTCTTGCGTTGTAACCCGGTTGATAGGCACACTATGTAGGTGTTGTTGCATCAGTTGCAGCTTGGTGCCCAGATATCAGCGAATCACCGCATAGGAGGCTCGAATGAAACCACCAGTCAAACTTGAGGATCTACAGCCAATTCCCAGCTACGTCGGTTTAGAAGCGCGTCTTCCAAAGATGCTATTAAAACAACTTCCAACTGAATTTTCGTCTCACGCTGGTGAGACGTCTGTATCGCAAATGAGGCGGCATGCCCATCTGGTGTTCAAAAGATACCAGACTTCATCTCTTACAGAGAACCGTAAGCGCTTATCGGTGTAACACGGTATGGTGTAACACGGTATCTTATACGGTACGGTACGTACCGCAGTCTGGATTCGAAGCGGGCCCGTGAAGGAAGGTGCATGGCATACCTGGTATTTAAGGCAATCTTGCAGGGCACTGGCTGGGCTCAGAACCATCCCTCGAACCACCAACAAACCCACCACCAATTCAATCACATTTTGGCTCCGTTCTTCACCCGGCACGTTTCGGAGGTTTCCAGGATTCAAAGCACTGACGTCGAAGGCATCAGACATAACAAAATGGGAGCATGCCACTTCTTCTCAAGAGAGCGTGGGCTGAATAGCCCGGACTTAGACATTGAACTGCAATGGATTTGTCGAACTTATGCACCGTTAAGTGACTGTTGTGGAACATCACTGTTTTACGAAGTAGTGCGACGAAGATGTTGAGATGTGCCCTGCCGGATGCTTCAGAGGAAATGCAGATTAGAGTCCTCTGAAACACCTATGCTTGACACATGGTAGGGACCACGCCGTGTGTGAGAGCGAACCCCGAGAGCCAGTAGAGACGTGGAATCCTTTCACGGTATACTATGTTGGGGGCAGAGATGCTGATGGGCCGCCTGGCCGTCTGTATCACCGATCGGCCTCGGAGAATAGAAGACCGGGGATCGGCCGAAGCGGCGAAAACTGGGTCCCGAATATATTGTCGTCAGCCCCCAATGACTTGAGCTTCTCAGCACATTAAATTCGGCTCCTACGCCACAACCCTCTTCTCCTCTTCCACGATAGGAAGGATGGACTGAAGCGCCAACCATCCTCACCCTACCTGATCGATCGGCTCGCCGCAAACATGTGGCGCCTAGGAATGGCGGGCGCAAGTCGCCGGTCGTTCTCGCTGACACGGCTCTCCCCATCCGGACCCGGGACACACTTCACACGCCTGCGATGCGCTCCGCGGGTTCCGCCAACGACAACAATATCCCGCCGCTCCCTCTCCACCACTACCGCACGCTCCGTAACCCACTCCTCCGGCCCGTTCGAGCCCCTCCGCCCTCCGAACCCCTCCACGCTCGGCGCGCCCCGCGCAGCGCGCAGCTTCCGGCGCACCCGCCGCTGGGCGCGGCGCCTCCTCATACTCTCAGCCGTGCTCGGCACAGGCTACCTGGCCGACCGGCAGCTGTACGCGTCGGGCATCGCGCGCTCGCTGCGCACCTTCGGCCTGGGTCTGTTAGTAGCGTTGGACTACAAGCTCAACTTCCGCGCCGAGCCGCTGCCGCTGATCGGGAGCCGGGGCGGCATCCCGGAGCTGCACCGGCGCAGCGCCGAGAGGCTGTTCAACCTGCTGCGCGAGAATGGCGGGCTGTACCTCAAGATCGGCCAGGCGATTGCCATGCAGAGCGCCGTGCTGCCGCCCGAGTTCCAGCGCATGTTTGCGCGCATGTTTGATGATGCGCCGCAGGACGACTGGGAGGCGGTGGAGAAGGTCATCAGGGAGGACTTTGGCGGGCGGAGCGTCGAGGAGGTGTTTGGCGTCAGCTTTGCCGGGGTCGAGGGCAGGGGGGTCATGGAGCGGACGGCCAGGGCCAGCGCGTCCGTTGCCCGTACGTCAGATTCGTGCTGTTTATTGCCCTATCTGGCTGTCTCGGGAGCCATTGTGCTCCTGAGACAGCACTTTTGCTCCCGAATTGCTCCCGAGACATCCCGATTGGGGAAGAAATGTGCTGACATTGTTGGACAGAGGTGCACTGGGCGAGGTTACCCGACGGGAGGGAGGTTGCGGTCAAGATTCAGAAGCCCGAGATCGCGAAGCAGATTGGGTGGGATCTTTGGGCGTTCAAGTGAGTGATACTGTTACGCTGTGTTGAGTTTACTCGAAAAGGTTTGCTGACAGGATGATGCTGCCAGGGTCGTCATGAAGGTGTATACATGGTGGTTCGACCTACCACTGTATTCCTTGGTGCCCTTTATTACCGAGCGGTTAATGCTGGAGACGGACTTTGAGAATGAGGCGAAGAACTCAGAGGCCATGCGTCAGCTCGTCAATCAGGAACCGAGTTTACGAGGCAGGGTCTACGTTCCGCCGGTGTATCCTGAGCTCAGCTCTAAGCGGGTCCTTACAACAGAGTGGATTGAAGGTGTCAGGTTATGGGATAAGGAGGCCCTCACGAAGCCCTGGCTGGGAGGCTACGGGAAGGGCTCGATGGGGGTACATGGTGCACAGCTCGATCCCCCGGACATGGAGGTCATACGGCGGAAGTTGCGGGAGGACCCGCACAGCCAGAACCTAAAGCCGGAGCGGACAGAATGGAGAGGGCGCCGCGGCCAGGGAGGACTGGGCGTGTCTACCAAGGAGGTCATGACCACAATGATCGACCTCTTCTCCGCCCAAATCTTCAAGTGGTACGTCAAATCCGTACTGTTTATTACCCTATCAGGCTGTCTCGGGAGTCATTGTGCTCCTGAGACAGCACTTTTACTCCCGAACTGCCCCCGAGACATCCCGACTAGGGAAGAAATGGCTGACATTGTTGGTTAGGGGTGTTGTGCACTGCGACCCGCGTACGTATAACCTCCTGAATGGCCCCTGCTGGGAAGAACGTGACTGACACGATGGTTCAGACCCAGGAAACATCTTCATCCGGCGGCTGCCTAATGGGCTGCCCGAGCTGGTGCTGATCGACCATGGACTATACGTCTACATGAGCGACAAGTTCCGGCATGAATATGGTGTCTTCTGGAAAGCCCTGATGACGTTCGACAACAAGACGATCACCGAGATCACCGAGAAATGGGGTATTAAGGCAGCCGACTTGTTTGCCTCGGCCACGCTGCTGCGTCCCTACGAAGGCGGCGACCAACAGTTCCAAAGGGGCATGCTGGGTGCGTTGGACGACAAGAAGACAGCGAGCCAGCGGCAGTTCGAGATGCAGCAGCAGATGAAGCAGGGCATCCGCGACATGTTGGCGGACGAAGATAAGTGGCCGAAGGAGCTCATCTTCATCGGGAGGAACATGCGCATTGTGCAAGGCAACAATGCGTACATGGGCTCGCCGGTCAACAGAATCAAGATGATGGGCGAGTGGGCTAGTCGGTCCCTGTTCCAGGATCCGAACCTGCCCTGGCGCCAGAGGGCGATCAACATCTGGCAGCATCTCTTATTTAAGGCGGTCTTGTTCCTGTCGGATGTCGCCTTTTACTTTTTCAGGCTGAAGCAGCTGCTCGGCCGCGGCGGTGGGATGGAGGACGAGGTTGAAGCAAGGTTAAAGAACGTGGCCAAGGAGTTCGGCGTCGAG
This sequence comes from Achaetomium macrosporum, assembly GCA_033296875.1. Taxonomy (NCBI): domain Eukaryota; kingdom Fungi; phylum Ascomycota; class Sordariomycetes; order Sordariales; family Chaetomiaceae; genus Achaetomium; species Achaetomium macrosporum. The sequence goes on along the minus strand of MU860013.1, from coordinate 87,442 downwards.
CTTCAGCATGATGTCTTTGAGGGGTGAGAACAACTGGAACAGAGGAAGACGCTGCTCATTGTTATGTACCTGTAAGACTAGCATCGCATCTTTAGATCTAGACGTGTGTATATAGATGGATACCCCTGGCGTTCTGTATGCGGTTGGAGAGGCGGCTGCAAACTCGGTTCCAGTCATGCTCCCAAATAGAGCCATAAGTTCTTCGCTGTCTCTTCGCTGAAGTCTGCTCTTTCGAGGACTTCGTCAAAACAATTCGCCGAGGGCAGATGTAGCCCCTGGTAGGTGCTCGTCGTTTGCAACCGCGGGCCGCGAGGATCTCGGCTACATTTGTCCTTGCAAAGCTTGCGTTCTCTCAGAGATCGTCATCCATGACGGCAGGCAAATATATTCAGGGTCCCTTTGATATCTGCACAAGGTCGATAAAGTTCTGTCAGTCTTGGATTGGTGCTTGATCCGGTGTGGGGTTATTTCTGTGGTTTGACTCTGAAACGCACCAAACTCAAATCTCTGGCTCCACCGCCCCAATGCAGGGTCCAGACTCCAGAGACTGTGTTTCCATCAAGATGGGAAACGGAACTTGGAGAAGCAACCGATTTGACGTCCGTGGGCCACGTGTGAACATACATATAGAGATGAGCTTTTCGTACTCGTGCTGTGAGAACCGCGTGTTACCATCTGGTTCCCGTTATAGGTTTAGAAACCTATAGTCGCTGCTTTCACGTGGCTTGTGGACAGTGCAACTTCGGACGACAACTTACTTGGGGGTCCTTGCCTGAAATGGGTATTAGGCAGTTATACCTAGCTGTGAAGTGGCCTCACAGTAGATGCTGGATTACATAGTAGAATCCTCGGCAAAGTTGCAGAGACACGGGCATCCCGATGCCACAGCGAAAGGAGTTTGAAGTTGACACGGAGCGTATATTAGGACGTGCAGAGACGGAAGTCCCGCGCTGGCCAAGAACCCGGTCGGATGGCTCGCCGATGGACAGCTCCAAAAGGTAGGATCCTAGGGTAATGATTGGCTGGCGCGTTCTGTACAGTACGCGGGTGACTAGCGCGGTTGCTGCGGTGGAAAAGGGGCAAGAAGCTGAGTTGTGGGGCCAGAATTCAGGAAAGAAGAGACCGTCAAGTTTGGCTTTCAATTGCGCAAGAGGCCTTTGTTTTCCACCTGAATGGGATGGGCTGCAGCAAGAAGCAGATCTAGATGGCCAAGTCTAGTGCACGCTAGTGAGAGCGAGACATGATGCGGAAAGATCCCTGATGTCCGATATTTCTGTCTCAAACCATGAGGGGACAACATCGACTGAGGATGGACATGTACGGATCCGTACATATCGAGACACAAAGTGAGGTCGAAGAACCTGAATCGTTCCGGAGAACTCATCTCCCATACCCCGTGCTTGGCGGCAGCGCAGGAACGGAATTGGTCCAAAAGTGAAGAAGGGTGCAGCAAGTTACAGGCCCGGATCCATACTGTTTTAGTTTGTCCCGGCCTTAATTGCAAGAAGTGCCGCTGGGCACTCCCCGGCCTTTAAGCACCAGCCAATCTCACGCGCTGGCCATTCGACGGGACATCTTTTTTCTTCGCGCCCCTGACGAGGTGCAATCGCTTTTTACGCCCCTCACATCACCTGCAAGACTGTCGCATTGCCGGCTTGTCATCAGGTCCTGGGAAGGCTGCGTCACGACACTTGTCTTTCGATTCGATCTTTCTCTTCCTGGCCGCACCGACTTGGCCTATCGTTCATTTCTTGCGAGCAAGTCTCCACCAAGTACGCGTGTGCTACTCAGCACTGTCCGGAACTTGCTCTATCCTCAAGCTCGTCCACCAACCTCGCACAGCGCAAGTCTATAGGGGCGAGGATCAAGTACGTTCTTTCTTGGTATTTACTTAGGCGCTCTCTGTTTGGCTCTGGTTTGAAGATATCCTGTCGCCCAGCGATCCCAACCAATACTGCAGTTGTGACATTGGAGCATGGCGGAGCTGAATGGGAGCTTCATGGCTGCCCCCGATATTGTCGCATGTCCGATATTACTTGCAAGGCGGTGTCGCAATGTCATGAGCTTGGAAACAATTGCTGGTCCGGTTGCTCGGGGGATAGTCTGTGATCATGGGATCTAGTTGACGGCAGACTAACGCCTTGCCAGGAAGCAGCTCCTCGGGTCCTGTCTAAATACCGAGCGCTTGATCTCCTTCCCAACTCGACCTTGTCGCTCTCCACAGAGTAACACTTAAGGGGCGCCTAGGACCGACAGACGGCTATTCGAGTGCCGCGACTACTGGTACCAACTGAGCCCAAGCAGCAAGGCGCCTTCCCATTTAGCGCGCAGCGAAACTGCGTTTCGTGCTTGCCGTTTATTCAATCTGGTCCCGAAGGTTAGTTCTGGTTCAGGTAGATGGTGCCTGCCACATCTCTTGCAAGGGCTCCTGAGCGCTCACCGTTGTACACCACCTACCAGGTCCTTTCAAGCTGCCGAAGGTGCAACTCGTGCTTTCCCTCGTTCGCTATCTCCAAAGTCCGCAGCACCCGGCAGTTCATGCTACACTTGTGGCCGTGAGTCCAGTCAGGAGACCAAGCAATGACCACCCCGCCTCGTCGCTCTACAAGTTTCGGCATGTTACTGCGACGTAGTAAGAGCAGCGACCTGAAAAGGCAGCAGGCCGCTCGGGAGCAGGAGATCCAGCGCCAGCGTGATGCCATCCCCAAGTCTCCACCGCGCCTTCCCGTTCTCTACAATGGAGCTCCCGCGCCTCAACTCGGACTTGGCGGCGAGAACCGTCCCGATTCCCTTGCAATTGTTTCCGGCAAAGCTGAACAATTCTCGGCCGCCGCCCCCCGGCCGTCCATGGAACCATCTCGCTCTGCAATCAATATCCCTCCGCCCCCTATCCCGAACGGTGGTTTCGACCCTTACGCGCACACCGGCAGCATGACGCACCGCGGTCGCTACAGCTACGCTAGCAGCGCCGTAAGTACCATCAACAGCCCCAGAAGGGTTCGGAGGAGAAAGGACCCCACTCCATTCAAGTGAGTTACCGCGTCCCAATTTGTGTCCCGTATTACTCACTTTTGCACAGCATTCTCATCGTTGGTGCCACCAATTCTGGGAAGACATCCTTCCTCGAGTTTCTCAAGACGGCGCTTGCCCTCCCCGAAAAGAAGCGATCCAAGCACACGATCGAGCAGGAGGATCTCCCTAGGGCGCCACCTTCCGGGAACTTCATCCCTCACTACCTGGAGACCGAGATTGATGGTGAACGTATCGGCCTGACACTGTGGGATTCTGAGGGACTGGAGAAGAATGTGGTGGATCTGCAGCTCCGTGAGATATCGAGTTTCCTCGAGGACAAGTTCGAGGAGACCTTCGCTGAGGAAATGAAGGTTGTACGCTCCCCCGGGGTACAGGATACTCACATCCACGCGGTCTTCCTCATCCTCGACCCTTCGCGGCTTGACAGGAATATCGCAGTAGCCAAAGCTGCCGCGGCCAACGGTCAGCACAATGGCGGGAAGCATTACCCGCATGCTCGTATTCTGGGCGGTCTGGACGAGGACCTTGATCTCCAGGTTCTGCGGACGCTGCAGGGCAAGACGACAGTGATTCCAGTCATCTCAAAGGCCGACACAATCACCACGAAGCACATGAACATGCTGAAGCGAACCGTCGCAGAGAGCCTCAAAAAGGCGAATTTGGATCCGCTAGAGGCCCTTGGACTCGATGACGAAGACGACTCGACTGCCGATTCAAGCAGAATCGTGGAAGAAGACGAGGACCAGGTATCGGAACACGGTGAAGCCGAGAAGGCCGAGGAGGAAGACGAACTTCCAATCCAGGGCGGAGAGACTGAAGAAACGGAAGAGACGGAACCCAAGCCCAAGCGACTCTCCAGTGGTTCCGTCCGTCGACACAAGGCCTCAGAGGAGAGTCTCAAAGAGGATGAGGTACCCTTCCTGCCAATGTCAATACTGAGCCCGGACATCTACGAGCCTGAGGTGGTCGGCCGGCAATTCCCGTGGGGTTTCGCAGATCCTTACAATGAGGAGCATTGCGACTTTGTTCGCCTCAAGGAGACGGTGTTCAGCGAGTGGCGTGGTGAGCTCCGTGAGCTCAGCAGGGAGCAGTGGTACGAAGGCTGGAGAACGAGCAGACTCAAGCAGCACGGAGCAAAGGCACATCGATAGAGTTGGTGAGAGTAGAGGGCCGACTCCTTGGCTGCTTGCTGTTTCGTGCCGAGTCTAGCTCTCCCGGGGCCAGCCAAGTCTTTATCCCTCGCCCTCCACAGGAGTGGAGCCAGATGCCAACGCCTCATTCCAGCAATCACCACTAAATCTTCATATCCTTTCGACCATTGAGCTCAAGTCCCGACGACATATACCCAATTCCGTTTCTCTTTACATATGTCATTACCATTGGTCTTAACGACTTCGATTTCATAACGAATCCCACAGCTCAGCGGAGCCGCAGCAGATATCCCACTGACACCGACTTGGACCTCATGAGAGTCTTGGTATGTGTGGACGTTGGAAGTTGATGCGAGCTCCAAGACACACATTTCGCGTTCTTATGTACCACGTTTTTACTTTGATATGGCCGGACATGGAATACCCATACCCCCTTGCTCTTTTCCCGAGTCACTTGTTTCTTCGAGATCATCTTCTGGACAAAAAGCTCTGGAGAAGGAGGAAATCTGTTTATCGACTGTCCGGCGGGTCCCTCTTCATAAGCTTTCCATTTCTATATTCTCTCAGTGAGCAGGCGAATAGAGCAGAATGCGTATTCGCACTGCACAGAATCGCGGTGGGCTTCTGGTCCCGTGGGCGGGTGTTTATTACTCCGATGTTGCTAGATCAACACGATGTCCAAGTTGTGTCCCAACATTCTAGAGTGTCGTGGGTTCCTTGACACGCTACACCGCGCGAAGCACCTCGAAAAACGAAATGACACGGACGGCCCACATGTACCAGGTTGCATTGGTATGATTACCCAGAAATAGTTACTATTCGCCCGTCGCTCAAACCGAACCTTGTAACCTAACACGATTCCTCCCCTCCCACTCCCTAACCGCCTCGGCTAGCGAGATCGTGAGAACCCGAATATCATTGGTGTCGTCGTTCTGGCCGTTTATACCAGCGTCTGAATTCTTCCGTTCTGGTATGTGCACATCCTCGATGTGAGGCTGAAAATTAGCTTCGGCACAAACGAGGGAGCACCACATTGTCGGCTTCTTCAGGGAGGTGAGGCACTCTGTGCAGAAACGGAGGTCACTGGGCGCTGGGGGCGCTTCCTCCATGTGCGTATCCCCATCGCCTGTTGTGTTTGGTTGGGCGTTCTGCTGTGCTTGGATGCAGTTGAGGGAAGAGGTGCAGACATGTTTCTCTGCGTGTGGGGCCTGTGATGACTGTTAGTCCCGGGGCGAATAGTTGGGTAAAGAGAGAGCTTACATGTCCTTTTTCTTCGCATGTCGGAGTACAGAACACCGTCTGCTCCTGCTGCACTCCTGCCCCTGAAAGGATGGTGCAGATGCTGCAGCAAAAGTAGTCCGTCGCACTTGGTGCATCCCCGCACACGGCGCAGCGAGGAAGCTCGTAGAGCTCATCTGGTACCTTCATCTGAGCAAGACTCTCTCGCCTCTGAGCTCTCCTTGACTTCTGCGCCTCGTGAGCCGCTCTCGCCCTACGTAGCTCATCAAGCCGCTGGTTGAGCTTATCCGCCTGTCCCTTGGCGCCCGCCGCTGCCTGCCTCTCCTCCAATATGCGGTCCACAACCTGCTCCATCGTCATGTCTTGTTGTGTTAGCATGTCGAGATACTTGCGGTGATCCTCCGGCACGGTGCCATCCTCCGCATTGAAGAACGCTTCCTTTAACACCTCCACACTCCCAGCCCGATCCTGCGCTGCCGCCAGCTTCTCGGGGAGATCATCTGCTATTTGCTCAGCCGCCAGCGGCCCTGAGCTCAGAATCTCGGCAACCTCTCTTGCCAGCCCCACGGGGTCACCACCACCCCCTACCGTCGTCGGCGTAGACAGATCCTCCAGCTTCTCAAACACGGCCCCGCAGCCCGCGGGATCCTCCACCATTAACCTTAGGAGGGAGTTGCGCACGCGATCGGCATACCACCTGCTCCGCTCCTCCCGCACACGTTCGTCGATGGCTTGTGGCGAGATCTCATACTGCTTGGCGGAGTCGACCAGGAGATCGAGCGCGGAGAGGAAGGCCCGGCGGGAGGTGAACCATTCTCGCTCCTGCTGCCGACGCTGCTGCTGGTCCCTCGGGAGAGTCGTGGCCCCAGGGGTGGCAGGGCTTGGACTGAGATAGCGGAGTCTGAGAGCCTCGAGCAGGGTCTCGTAACATTGCGGGCAAGAGACTAGGGATTCGGTTTCCCCATGTTGCGCGCGACAGTTGGCTTTGATTTGGGCGGCTTCGGCGGCGAGCTGCTTGGATTTGAAGGCCGATAAGGCCGACTGGAGGAGGAGTTCTGGCATGGTCTGATGGCTGAGTGGTAGGGTGGTGATCCAGTTAGTGTTGTGGATGAGGGTTTCAGATGGTCTGGACTCTTCAAGAGTGAGCACAGCTCACCGAAAACGAAGATGCTGAGCTTGACAATCCTAGGTTTGCGTTGAATTTATCAATAATCACTAATACTCAAATGAATGGCGCAAAGCGAGCGCCCAATATTCTGCTTGCTAATCTTCAAACTCCATGACTGATATTGAGGAAATCTGAATGAGCAAGGCAAGGTTGAGGTGAGAGAAGCACACCGAGTGACCGAGCGGCAGTGCCAAGACGGAACTTGTGGGGCCTCAGCGGCTCATCCGAAATATTTAGCGCTGCTTGGCATCCAAATGATTCAAGGGACTGTGGTTGCATTCCATCCGATTGCAGCCTCTCTCTTCCGTTTGCCTCAAACCATCAACTACCGCCTTCTACACAGACATTAACAGCAAAGATGGTATGTCCTCTTTCTGTGCCCTGCAGGTTAGCAAATACTAACATTACCTTCAACAGGCGGACAAACTCCGTACGCAGCAAGAGCTCGAGCGGCTGCAGGCCAAGTACGTCGGCACCGGTCACCCCGATACGACGAGCTGGGAGTGGAAGACGAACATCCACCGCGACACCTACTCGAGTATTGCCGGGCACCCGCCGCTACTCTCATATATCGCGCTTGCAGAGAACGAACCGGTAGCGAAAGTTCGCGCCCGGATGATTCGTGTATGCCATCCCTTTCGCTCGGTTTCCCCACTGTTGATGATGCTCGTGATAATTGCTAATGCGGCTTCTTTACAGAAAATGCTACAGCCGGTCGGTCCCCCGCCGCCCCGCGAAGGTGACGAAATATTCGTCGCACCAGGACAGAACGGATCGTGAGTTCATGCTGGGTTTTGCTGGAGACGAAGACACATCAGATCGAAAGATCAGGGAAGGACACAGGGGCAGGCAGGGGCAAGCGGAGAGTTGGTTAACTTTGATGGCATGGAGCTGGCATGCGTGGGGTCCCGATCCAGTCGATTTCGGTGGGAGATCACCCGATCACCGGGTCGTTGCTGGGAGGTCTTTCGGCGGTTTACAGCTACCCGAGAACGAGCCAGCCCTCGAACTAGTAAGGCCCGAACCTATAGCAACCCAATACAGACCTGGTGATGACCTGACTCCGAAAGCGTTCCCATCTCAGACTACAACGATTCACCCCGCTGTCTTCGTCTTCGACTTCAGCCTCTCCTCCCTCTGCGGCGATTACTCGACCCTGGATCGCCGTCCGGCGGAACCTGGTCCGCCTCCCCGGTTTCCTCGCCGACTGTCTCCGGAACTCCCAAGTTCCGATCCTTGATCTTCAAGCTGACCTGCAGCTTCTTCTCAAGCTCGTCATTCAATCCACCGTAGACGGTCCGCACGAACGCCGCAATCGCCTCCGGACCAACCTCCACCTTGCCGCGCGGCCCGACATGCCATGTAGTCGAGTCATCATCTCCCATCGACTTGGACTCGGTCACTTTCACTAAGTATCCCTGCTTGATCATGCGCTGGAGAACCACCTCTGTCTTTTCGTTCGGTGATGTCTCGTCGTTGGGGTTCATGCCGGGCATGTTCTCGACAGCATTGAGCCGCGTTAGATGTCTGCGAAGGCGGGGATCGCTCAGCTCGCCGCCGCTGAGGGTGATGATGGCGATGATCATGGTGTACAGCGCGATATAGGAGGCTTCGCCATCGGCGGACTGGACTTTGGAGGGGGTTATGATAGCTGGCGTTCTGTAGCCTTCGGGGAGGACTGATACGAGGACGTATGCGTTCGAGCTCGGTTCTTTTTGACTCTGTGATTTGGCGGCTGCCAAAGAGGCGTTAGTCGTCGCGAGTGACGTTCCGCTAGTCTGCCGAGCGAAGCATACCTTTTCTCTTTTGCTCCGCTGTCATCAGGTTCCTGTCCTTGGTGGGCAGTTCCACCATCTCCATGCCGAACGTGGCCCGCAGCTGCCTCTGTGCGCCGGCAAACACCTTCTTGAACGCTCGACCATTATTGGGACCAAGCACTGAGAAGTGTCAGCTACCGTTCCCACCCATGTCTGACTCGCACCCCGTACCCTTATCCCTAATGCCGTCTCTCCGAATTGGCGTTCGCGAGTATTCGCAGGCGAGCGCATAGCGCACCAGGTTTTTGATCAGCTGGCTCGTCTCGTCTCGGTGCCCCACGTCCTCCATCCGTGCGTCACCGTCGTAGTCGGCATCGTCGTCGCTCGGCAAAACCTGTTGCTGCATATCCTCATCCTCGTCGTCCTGGACGGCTTGCCTTTTAGCCAGATTGCGGTTCCCTCGAAGCCAACCGTATGCAAGACCCACCTGTCGCCGTCGCCGCTGTTGCACTGGCATGGCACCCTACTTAAATCCTCCCGCAGCTCTTGTGGTAATGGTGTTCAGAACAAACACAATACAGCGCTGTAGGTGAACTGAGGGGATTTGGATTGAAGGTGGCGTGGATTGTCAAATGTCGAAATAGGGCGCACAGCACTCATTGAATTCCGCATCGAGGAACACTTGCGGTTGCGGTTAATGGAGTTGCGCGACGCGGGGTCTGCCGCATGCGACCCCTGTCGCGTCGCGTCTGCATGCGAGTTTGCCTGCCGGGAAGGCGCCGGGAACCCAAGAGCCGGGGTCAAGAAGCGGCAGACCCACCCAAAATCTTTTGTCGCAAAGAAGACAGTAGGGGTCCCACCCGACGCTCTTGGTTGACCATGGATTCTCTTCAGAGTTTACTTTAACAGAAGAGGTCCTGGCGGTGCAGCAACGGGCCGCTCCAATCGCTCAGTTTCGATGCTCGGCCGCAGGTTGACGGCAAGCGCCAGCTTTGTCTGCCTGACATGCCGACTCCAGCTGGCCGGGTCCCCGAAACGGCTGCCGTTTCCTGCGGTCGCCGTTCCGCCTGCTCGCGCGACTCGGCGGTACATACGAAGCCAGGCCGATCCATTCGCCCAACTTGACGAAGCCAGCCGCCAAGCCGACGGCGAGCAAAGCAAGCTCGAACCCAATCCCGCCTTCAGCGCCGAGCCTGACGGCGAGGCAGAGGGTTATCATGAAGGCAACACGCCCTACTTGCCACTCCCTCCACCGCCTCCACCACCAAATCGGACGTACAAGTCCCGTGGCCATCTTCTTGCCCCGGAGCGAGAAGGCCTCTCCGTCGACATTCTCGGAAAGCCCGGCTCCGCCATTGTTCTGCGGGAGAAGCAGGCTCTCAAAAAGAAGCGTCGTTCCCAGCTGTCCTCTGAAAACAGTACGGACGCGCCAGTCGACCCGGAAAGCCTCCTGTCAAGTGAAGGTGCCGATACCGCGCCTGAGGATGTTCTCCTCAACATACATGAATTGAAGCCGAAGGACACGCGAATCCTCTCAGACAGACAATTCAGGAAACTCAAGCGCACGCTCATCGATGGGTTTACAAACGCTCAGCTGGGGCAGTATATGAGGGAATACCAACGGCTACGGCAGTTTGAACAGGAGGAGGGGGAGCACAGCTCGGAAGAACTTCCCTGGGTGCTGGGGCGCCAGCCCTGGGTGCCGCTCATTGAGGATGCACAAGAAGATGTTGAGCCACATCTTGAAGGATACATCACCAATGGCATGGCGCCGAAGGAAAGGCTCGCAGTCCGGCTGATGCGCGAATGCTGGGATATATCCAACCAGAAAGTTATTGACAGGGACGGCCACGTCAGTGTCACGCTAAGTGACGTTGAATTCTCCCTCTTGACCTGTATGTTATAAGGGCCCCTTCCAGCTTCCCAGCCGCCTACCTCGGACTGACGCTCTTTTCTCGACAGTTGGCAACAGAAGATGGCTAGAAGGCACGCGGAGGGAAGTCCTGGCCCGTGTGAAACAAGTCAAGCTGATTCGCGAATCTCGTTTGCTCTCCATCGTGGCCCCCAAGCCCGTGGCCGAAACCATCCTCGACCGAGCCAACGACGTGCTTACGAAGGCTCGAACAAGCGACTTCGCCGTCGATCTCGTCTCGTCGGAGCCCCTTAAACCCGGTGTCTTGGAGGAGGTTGGGCGCATAACCAACACGGTGACTCGCCTTGACCCATCAGGCAAGAAGGTACACGAAATCCGGCTGTTTTGAGGGCGGGTCGAGACTCGTAGCTGACGATCTTCCCAGGTTTTGGTGACCTGGATTCACATGTCCGAGCGAAGCGAGGACCTCGAGAACGCAGCAGAGACCGTGCTGCGGTTCTTGCGGGATGCATACGGGCCAAAACCCCGCGCGTCCTCGACCTTGCAAGTACCGCGCGATCTCGCCGACCGAGGCCGCTACCTCCCCGTGCTCAACGGCTACGCGCAAAAGCTGCCTTGGCAGGAGCGCTCCGAGAGGTGGGAGCGCTGGACCGTTGCCCTGCCTCATCTGACTCATTGGGATACGAACGTCAATATGCAACCCGCGATCCCAGCGGATATCCTCCCTTACGCCATTGGGACAGAAAATGTTATCAAGCAGCAACGGAATCAAGTCGACACCCCTCCGGGCTGGTCTTCCGAGCTGCAGACCGACACCAGCGCCATCTTTGGGCAGGTCGTTTTCGCCCGCCAGAAACAACTCTCCTCAGGCACTCCCCTATCACTGTCCGAACCTCCATCCCAATTAGACACTTCCCTCTCCCGGACGTTTATCCCTGCACTTCCCGCTCTCGGCAGCCTCAACTTACCCACCAATCTCAAAGAAGAAGGTCTCTGGCACACAATAAGCGTCATCCGCTTCGCGCCGTCTCCCGAGATCTCCCCGGAGCTCATCGCCTCCGCCCCGAACCTCGAACTCCGCATCGAAGCTGACCACAGGGAAATCATCCGCCTTGTCTCCCTGCGGGCCATCACAGACGCTTTCACGGGAGACGTGCTCTTCCCCGCGGCCGCCGTCGATGCACGCCTCGTCCAGCAGCGCTATTTCGTCCTCCCCGGCGCAAGCATCGAGCACCACGTCCCGACACTGCTCACGTTCATCTCCAAGTCCAAACTGCTCCCGTGGGACGGCAAACTGAGCACCCCGCCCGTCCTACTCGGCGTGCGCCTCCCCCGACGTCTCTTTTCTCCCACCAACACCACCACCAACGCCAACGACGGCACCTCCTCCCCTAGCAGCGAGGAGGATAATACCGTCAATGACATCGTAGAAGTAAACTACAGCCTGTCCTCGATCGAGGTCCAGCGCACCGTGACAGCCGAGTACGAGGGCCTCAAGCTGCGGTACACCAGCATCCAAGGCGGCCAGCGCGGCGGCGAGCGGTCCGAGCTCTCGCTCGAAGCGGTGCGCGTCGAGCCCCCCGAAGAAGCAGAAGCAGTATCAAAGCTCGCGAAACCGGAACCCGATATCGAAGACCTTGACCGCTACGAGATAGTCGACGAGGACGAGGAGAAGATGCGGCGAGAGGTATCACGGTACTCAGAGTTCTCCGAGTTCCGTTCCCACGTCGCCAATCAAGGAGGCAACGGGGACTCCAGCTCATGGTCGGGCCGGGAAATAAAGACAAAACCTGCCGAGCTCACAGAATTCCTACATGTTGCGTCCGGCATCATCAACGAGACGGGAGGGCTGAAATGGCATGCGAAGCGATCATAGAACCAATAGGGTGATAGAAGGAAGGACATCAAGAAGTGTACATATACATGCCCTGTACAACACTTGTAGGATAAGTAGACTCGAAGTATACTCGGCGACCAGCAGGGGGAAATCATGACGGAGGAGCCATGTACAGGACATACAATCAATCCACTCGGCTCAGTACTTCCACATGGGTATGAAGAGTAGCATTGCAAACTACAGTTTCCAGCAGTTCTCAACCTCGTTGCAAAGTCTTAAAGATGGCCAGCGGCCGTGGACACGGAGGTCCGGTTTAAGTTTGTAATTCTACGAATTATGATTGCATCAATTTGTATGCCGAACACTCGTATGCTACGTACTGACCAGTTAGAGGGATAAACTCCACGGGGATTTGTCAAGGGTGTGGATCAAGTATCACCAGTTTAACAGGTTCACGAGGGTCATGAAGCACCAAGAGATTGGGAATCGTAACTTTCGTGATCACTTCTAGGAGACTCTATTTTGTACTAAGCACATGATGAGAGCAGTTTTGATGCGCAAACACCCAGACCATTCCCTCTCATTTGTGCCCCATACCAAAACGACGAGTGCTCATGGAATCGTAGCATTGCGGCGGAACCCGCGACGCGATCTCTCGTAGGAGCCCGACGACTCCGAATCTCTGAAGCGAATTTATTTTTTGCTGTGTCAAGAAGAAAGTGTTTACTTCTTGCCAGCAGCCTTGGCAGCGGACTTGGTGACCTTGCCGGCACCACCAACGGACTTCTCGACCTTCTTGATGACACCGACGGCGACGGTCTGACGCATGTCACGGACGGCGAAACGACCAAGGGGAGGGTACTCGGTGAAAGCCTCAACGCACATGGGCTTGGAGGGAACCATCTTGACGATGGCGGCGTCACCCGACTTGATGAACTTGGGGTTCTCCTCAACAGCCTTACCGGTACGGCGGTCAATCTTCTGCAGGAGCTCAGCGAACTTGCAGGCAATGTGCGCAGTGTGGCAGTCGAGGACCGGGGCGTAACCAGCACCGACCTGACCAGGGTGGTTCAGGACGATGACCTGGGCCTCGAAAGAGGCGGCACCAGCAGGGGGGTCGTTCTTGGAGTCACCAGCGACGTTGCCACGGCGGATCTCCTTGACGGAGACGTTCTTCACGTTGAAGCCGACATTGTCGCCCGGAACACCCTCAGTAAGCTGCTCGTGGTGCATCTCGACGGACTTGACTTCAGTGGTGACGTTGGAGGGAGCGAAGGTAACAACCATGCCGGGCTTCAGGATACCAGTCTCGATACGGCCGACAGGGACAGTGCCGATACCGCCGATCTTGTACACATCCTGAAGGGGAAGACGGAGGGGCTTGTCGGTAGGACGCTTGGGAGGCTCAATGGCGTCGATGGCCTCGAGGAGGGTCTTGCCAGTGACCTTGCTGCCACCCTTGCCCTCCTTCTCCCAGCCCTTGTACCAGGGAGCGTTCTCAGTGGGCTTGAGCATGTTGTCGCCGTGGAAACCGGAGATGGGGACGAAGGGCACGCTCTTCGGGTTGTAGCCGACCTTCTTGATGAAGTTGGAGGTCTCCTTGATGATTTCCTCGTAACGGGCCTGAGACCACTGGGTGGTGTCCATCTTGTTGATGGCGACGATGAGCTGCTTGACACCAAGGGTGTAGGCAAGCAGAGCGTGCTCACGAGTCTGGCCATCCTTGGAGATACCAGCCTCGAACTCACCAGTACCGGCAGCGATGATGAGAATAGCGCAATCGGCCTGGGAGGTACCAGTGATCATGTTCTTGATGAAGTCACGATGGCCGGGGGCATCTGTGTGCGGCACGTGTTAGCAGGGCCAAGGGGCACAGAGGTGCAAGCAGGGATGCCGAAAAGCGGCAACATACCGATGACGGTAACCATGTAGTTCTCGGTCTCGAACTTCCAGAGGGCGATATCGATGGTGATACCACGCTCACGCTCGGCCTTGAGCTTGTCAAGAACCCACGCATACTTGAAGGAACCCTTGCCGAGCTCAGCGGCTTCCTGTTGTGTGTGTTAGCCCAGTCCTTGGCACCGATATCCCAAAACGGACGTCTGGTTGGCGGGGTCGAAAAGGCGGGGCGAGCGGGTCCTGTGCTCGACGAAAATTTGCTTATCTGCTGCGTTTTGTGCCCCTCCCCTGCCTCGATAAGAGAGGGGTAGCCACAAAAGAGAGAATCGCAGAGCAAAAAATCGAAGGCAGGCAGAAAATGGAGGGCGGTTTTGGACAAAATGCATGAGACGGGAGAATAGAGATCAAGCGCAGGACTGACCTTCTCGAACTTCTCGATGGTACGCTTGTCGATACCACCGCACTGGTAGATCAAGTGACCAGTCTGTGAGCCTGTTAGCGACCTGCCACAAGAGACATGAATGCCCCAAGCAGGACTGAGCGATGGTGATGCTTACCGTCGTGGACTTGCCGGAGTCGACGTGGCCGATAACGACCACGTTGATGTGGGTCTTCTCGTCCTTGCTGTTGGTAGAGTCAGCGGTGTCTACAGCAAAGCGATGCTGAGGCGTGAACGGCGAGGGCGACTTACCCCATTTTGGCGGTTCTGAATTGGTTTTGAGAAGGAGACTGGCGACTTGCGCTTGACTAAAGGCTGCAAGAAGAAGGTCAGATACAATGATCTCGCGAGATCAAGGCGTCGCGACGATGGGATACGCACTTTGAAGTGGCAGGTGATTGCTTGAATCAGGTATGCCGACGAGGAAGGGAAGAAGGAAAAGGTAGGTCAAATTTGAGGAGGGGTTGAACTTTTTAAGGCGGGTCAAGGAGGGGCGAGTGGGTTGCGGGGCACAAAAAAACTTTGGTGGGGCAAGCCCTCAAAGTTCGGCGGCTTTCACACCGCGCCTTGCCGCCCAAGCCCCGCGATCAGGCTTCACCAATGCGCATGCAACACACATATCTCGGATTTTCCAAGCAGATGAGGTTAGAGTTCAACCCAAGTAAATATTTCATTATATGAAGATAAAATGGCAAGTTTGTAGCATAATACTTCTTCCTCAGGGTGTCCGGAGGGTCGAGCGCAAGCTGTTTCGTACTGCCCCTCCCATAACACCCCGGCAACCGATAACGTTCAGCCCCTCGATTCTTTGAGCCCCTCTTCCGTCCTCGAAGTTTGGTCGGCCTGACTCCACTTTCCGTTGTGCAATGCATGCCATGGATGCCGGTTCATGAAGTGGGGATGTGCTGGAGCACTGCAAGAAATCCAGGTGGTTAGGCATGCGCTTTCAGCCCAACCTTCAGGATGCGACGATGTTGCGAACGGTTCTGAAGTGGGAGCCGATTCTTGCGGCGTGAGTCAAACTGCCAGGCCTCGGCATCCTATCTCTTACTTCCTCAACTGCAGTGGTTGATGACCAAGTCTCGTTCACTTTCATCTCCAGTGTCTTACCCTGTCGTGCCTGTCACAACCTGTCTCTCTGTTTGCCGCGAGGGTGATCGCAGCATCCCCCGTTGTGGCAAACTGGGTCGCCGTCATTGGTCTTGATTTGAGGTATGCGCTGACTTGATTCGCCAGCAAGCCTCCTAGGCCCTGCTTGGTTCATACTTGGGCCGGTATTCCAAAACTCCACAACTTCTGCGCCACTTCGCGGCATCGTGAAAGCATTGAATGAGCGTCAAAGTAGTCGAATGATCCTACTCCTACCCTGCTCCTCTTTCAAGCATTCGTAAGTCCCTGGTTGTGGCTTTGAGATTGTTGACGTGCTGGACACACTCGATGGGCTGTTAGATCGAGCGGGTTAGGGTTGGCCCAGCTCAAGGCTTGCCTTCTTGCAGTTGCCCCGATTGCAAGCCGGAAGACCATTCAGAGATCCTCAACTCGGTCCCAGACGCAAGGGAATACCACGTCGGTACTTTCAGCAAGTTCTCGATGCGCAAGCCCGCACACCGTTCAGGGAGCTGATGCCCTCGGAAGAGGAAACTAAGGTACGGAACTAAACCGTTAGATTTGCGAAGTCAGAAGGCCCAAAGGCTCGCAGCTGATTACAGTAGATGGAAAAGGGAGCAACACCCAGTGTTTCACTTACGAATGATATGGAAGATCGTGGTTTCCTCTGCCTGGACGTCAGTCCCGTAACCTGGTGATGGATGACGCAATTGTCTTCACCCCAGCCTAGGTCCTTTGAACAGGCGGTACAAAACCGTCCATATGCTTCTCCACTTACCTGGACGTCGATGGCATGCGAAATAAGTTGGTATGCGTGTCCTTCATGCCTTTCAGCGGAATGGTGATGCTCTCATTTCTGCTAATTCTACCCTGATCCCAAGCTAACTCCCAGCAATGGAAGCTTAGAGGTGCAAGTCAGCGTTCCGGACGTGCCGGTCAACGCTCAAGCTATCAGCTGCTGAATCTCCTCATCCGTGAAACCAAAGAGGTGAAGCAAATCCAAAAGGCTGTCACCGTTGAGCCGGGCACTAGCCTCCATTTGCACTCTGGGCTTCGCGTTCCACGCCACGCCCAAACCGGCGGCCTCCATCATCAGCAGATCGTTGGCCCCGTCGCCAACGGCAACCACCTGCTCCAGAGGGATGCCCTCCTTCTCGGCGATCTCAAGCAGGAGCTCCCGTTTGCGCTCCTTGCCGACAATCCGGCCTTTCACTTCACCGGTTAACCTTCCGGTCGCCTCGTCAATGATCACTTCATTCGCATGGGCGTAGTCAATCCCCAACTCGCCCGCCAGCCAGCTGGTAAGCGGCAAGAAACCACCGGACAGCACAGCCGTCTTGACACCCAACCTCTTCAACGCCCGGAGCAGAGGCCTCACGCCCTTGGTGACCTCCAACACAGGCCGGAGCTCATGGAAGATATTCCCTGACAGGCCCGTAAGTAGCTTGACCCGCTCACGGAACGCCGAGTCAAATTCCAATTCGCCAAGCATCGCACGGCGCGTAATGTCAGCCACGCGGGCAGCAAGATCAGGCGGATCCTTGATGGTGGCAGCCAACAAGTCAATAACCTCCTGCGTGATAAGGGTGCTATCCATGTCGAAGACCACCAGACGGGGGTACCGCCGCCAGAGAGTGTCGCTTCTCAAGGCCACGTCGACGTTCCACTCGCGCTCGAACCGGTAGATGAGCTCGTGCTTGCGTAGGTCGGCTAGGGAGAGGTAGTCCAAGAACGGGGCCGGGGACACGGTCAGCTCGACGATGACAGGATGGTGGTCTTGACTGTCATCGAGCTTCAGACAGCGGTGCGCCGACGTAAGGTCGACTGAGCCCGGGGGCAGCGGGAAGCTGGACATGAGGTGGAGGAAGGAGGTGATGCACATGGGTGACACATATGAGCCGTAAACATGGTCGAGCGGTTCAGGCTCGGCAGCGGGAGGCTCGAGCGGGAAGGTATCGAGGCTGCTGCTTGGGGCCATGGTCGGAGGGATATCGGAGTTGGCCGCGCGGAGGGAAGGGGACCGGCTCCTCGACGGGGAAGAAGCCTGCTTTGGGGAAGGGACCGCATTCGAGATCCTAGGAGCCATTGACTTGTAGAAGAGGGTTGCAACGAGTCTGTTCGTGTGAGCACCCGGCCGCGGCGTGCAGTCGGGGTGCGACAGTTCATGGCTCACGCCGCTCTCAACAATCTTGGGAGGGTTCTCCGGCGAGGGGATGCCCTTGAATTCCTTGTAGTGAGTGATCTGACGTGGCGAGACAGAGGTCGTCCGAAGGTCTTCGACCACGGTGTCGATCCCATAGTGATTCTCGGGCTTGTGCGGTGGGCGGTACTGCTGGTGCTCCTGCAGATAGGAGCTTCTCCGCATCGCGGCGGCGATTGAAGGCCGAGCCTGCCTTGGGGAGCTGCCCGCTTCCTCGGCCATTGCTGCGGGTTGGAAAGGGAAAGGGTTGCCAATAGAACTGCGACTGAGACGCGGTACGGTCAGTCTCCGCGGAACATGAATGGAACCTTTCGGAGCGGGATATAGTGCTCTCTTTAAGGCCGGTCCCGCGGATTGTCGCAGAGTGTTTCCAAGGCACCGGGCAGGTCTGCACCTCTGGTCGGTTTCGCCTTGCCAAGAAGCGTGCAGACCCCGCCTTGGACAATCAAGAAATACCCCACGAATTGCTTGGCAACACTGCTTGTGACACCGGAAAGGTGCGCGAGCTTTGCGTCCGAGAGTGCCCCTTTTACACATGATATTTGAGCAGGTTCAAGTTTTGCCATTCGTCCATCATGCGAAGTTCCACGGTAAAGACATCCACCTCGAAAATATGTCCATGATGTATTTCGCTGTCTTTGAAAAGAGCTCTTAAATAAGATACTCGACCGACACAGCAAGCGGAAGCAAAGAACACAGCTCCTTCAAGATCCGATCCCGTACCCCTTCCACGTCGTTGTCATATGTCTCCATTCCCTTGATCAGAGCAGGCCTTCCGGTCCCCTCGTCAATCGTAACGACCTGCCACACATCTGCTCCGCCCTCAACAACGAGGACCCTCAATAGCGCTATGTAGCCGCGGCGGACGGCGATGCACAGCGGCGAGTGTCCCGAGTCGTCATCGCGGCCAGTTGCATCGGCCCTGCCTTCATGCAGCAAAATCCTAGTGAATCTAATCACCCTATCTTCGTTAGATCGGCCACGGTCGTAAATAAGGTGGCATAGTGGTGTGCTGCGATCCTTATCCCGGACGTTGACCCCTTCTGGCCAGTGTCGAATCAGTGTTACCAAGACCTCCTCGTTGAGATACTTCATCGCCTGGTGGAACACGGTCAGACCGGAGTCATTGATGTATCGCAGGTGGGGCTCAAGCTCGGGCTGCTGGCAGAGGAAGCGGACGACATCGGCATAGCCCATGTAGGCGGCCAAGCCAATGGATTGATGATGGTGAAGGCTCGCTGCTCTCCCGGGGTGTCCAGCATCTGGCGTGAGAAGCGCCTGTCGCAGTCCCGGGTCTTTCTCAGCCGCGCTCCAGAGTTTCCTGATCATTATGAGGCACCCACACTCTGCTGCTCTGCAGAAGAGACGATTACCGCGGTTCAGGAGACCCTCGCGTAGCTGGCTGATCAGGTATTCAATAACTCCTTCCAACTCCGGTATTATCGCATGCCTTTCCCCTCTGCCAATCAATGCGTCTAGGATGAAGTACAAGAATTTGGTGGAGCAGAGCGTCGACTTGAGGGTCCTATTTTGAACGAGAAGTCTGATGGCCGAATAGTAATGTCGATTCAGCAAGATCTCGGCGTATGTCCATGCCAAGTCTTGGGTAAGGAATGGACTGCTGACATCGAGGCTAAGTAGATCCGTGACGGACTCCACGGGCCCGAATAAGGCCGTGACAGCAAGAGGGTCAAGATCTGACTTAGCGACGGTGGAAGAAGCGAATGCAAAATCGCGCTCAAGGATATAGGAGCCGGACGGCCGCCGCCACTGCTCTACCCTGTCGAACAATGTCAGCCATACATCTCCGACCTAGCATTCTTTGGCGTGGTGGAGGAATAAGGTCGCTGTCAACTGGGGCAGAATGACTTGCAAGACAGCCTATGAGTGACGCAAAAAAACAGACCAGATTTGACATACCAATTCTGTAGACGCAGAGATCCCTTCCGACACAGGTTGATCAGTTTCCCAGCATCAGGCCGCCGTTCCGGTGACACATCGGAGAAGTGACTCGTCCAGTAAACGGCAGCGTACGCGAAGAAGCTCCCAAACCCCAGCTGAGATGGATCCATGACCGGAGGCATCCTTGAATCGGAGGTATCCGTGCTTGCCGGGTTTTCGTCATGCTGTTCTTCGTCGAACATGCCCGTCCAGCCGGTGAGAAGCTCGGGCGACAACACAGGAAACTCGGGCGACAAGGGCTCACTATCAGGGTCCGGGAAGAGGCTCTTTTCCTCACATTCGTCAAAGAGGAGATTTTCGATACAACGATGGAGTAGATTCGCCTCCAGCTCGGCAGTACGTGCCCCTTTCTTTCGTCTAGCCACCTCTTTCGCAGAGCACCACTCGAACGGTGGAGCTGTAAGGACGAGGTCCTTGAGAGATTGGTGCAAGAGGCGCAACCGTGTAGTCTTCCCGCCTTCTCCTTTCGTAGCGGTGATAAAGGGGCGGACGAGGTTGAGTAGGTCGACGCTGGAAGCAAGTTCGGCCAGCGTAGAGAGCTTCACAACCACCTCATCCACAGGGGTGAAGACAGCATAAGCGAGCTCTTCCTCGGTCAGGGGGCGCCGAGCGACAGCCAGTATCTCCAGTGCATTCCCCAGCAGCGTCTCGTTGTCTGGTATCTCGTCGCAGATCTTGCTGAAGAGCTTACCGTACAGCTCGGTAAGGGCTTTAGACGAAGGAAGCCGGTCCAAGGCGATCCTCAGGCCCTCCGAGCTCTTGATACGTGACCCCGCCACGTATGCAATAGCAATCTTCAGCCAGATGGCCGACCCCTCAGCCCTAGCGGCAAGCTCTTCCACAACTCTTGAATGAAACGTGAGGGGAACATTGGTGTTAGCTATGAGGTATGCCGCGATGGCGCGGTCTCTATCCTGGGGCGTGTGTAGCTCAATTCGGGCGAATCCTGATGGCAGATCGTCCTCAACGGCGTCGTTGTATCTCGAGGAAACGAAGACCTTCAGCCGGGCGTTGCCTTCGAACAGATCTCCAAACAGGGAGAACAGTTCCTTTCGAGGGCCCGCCTCGCATTCGTCGAGCGCATCCAACACAATAAAAACCGGCGTTGTAAATGATGAAATAAATTCGTACAATAGTTTGCGCAATTTGTCGTCGAAGTGTGTTGGGTCCGAGCCCCCTGCGCTCTCTTCGTTGTACCAGTTCCAGAAGCGCCGTTTGAGATTGGGCTTCTGCCTGAGAATTTGAGCCAGGATGCTACGGTAGATGTTCCCAAGCTTGGTTGTTTCGTGCTCATCTTTGCAGTAATAAGCACACAATGGGAGTCCGCGCTGTGCCAAGCTATCTGCCACAAAGGCTGTCGTCATTGTCTTCCCGAAGCCCATATTGCCGAACAGAGCCAGGAGGCCGGACTCGCGCGAGTTCACCCAGAAGGAGAAGGAGTCGTTGGATATGATCCAGCTGCAGGCGTCGTCAGCCCGCCGTCTGAGCTCGTTGCGATAGGACCATTCATACTCCGCGTTGCGCTCGAGAGTTTCGCCGACTGGTCAATATTGTTTCAGCGGCAGTTCATACTATGCATATCACTGCGAACATACTTGTGGTCTCGATTTTGATCTCGAGCTGCTCATCTTTGATCTCTTGGGTCGAGGCAAAGACTTCAGCTTCAAGCAGTTTAGAAAGGAGCTCGGCATGCTCTTTGAAAGATAAAACGATGCCGGCGACTTCGGACTTCAGGATATCCAACGCAGCGCGTAGGACAAACCGCGACTCCTCAAATAATGTCATGGATTTCAGATAGAATTCCAGCAGGTCCTTGTACACATTTACCAAGGCCTACAGAACGGTTAATCCGGCTCTGCCTAAGACGGAGCTGGGGAGCCTCACATCGTATATAGCCGACATTCGTCCATCAGCTTTGACGACCTCGGCGCACCGATCGATGGCAGGAATACGCTCAAGGAAGGTAGTGATATCCTTGGTTATATCATCAAAGTGTCCGAATATCGCGGCGGCAATCTTTCTATCAGTGAGCTTCATACGGCTATGAGGAGGGAGACGACCCACCGATATAGACGCTTTAATGAGCCCAATGGCGGTTCCCGCGGTCGGCTCCATGCTGACAAAGGGGCTAATGAAGTCGATTGTAGCGTTCACTCGCTCGAGGTGCGGTTTCACTGCTTTCACTCCTTTCCGAAACAGCGATTGTTCCAGGTGAGCTTTGTCCACTTCATCGAGCTGTTGGAAGAGACTCTTGATGGTATCTCGCTCTGCCAACTTATGCCTTTCATCCTCACTGAAAGTGGACAAGGCTTCTTGATACGCTGACCTTTGATACGCCGACTCTGCAAGGTCCAGCGAATCATCCTTGGAGTCAGGGGCTTCGGTATTTTTAACCTCCTGTGTATCCTTGCCAGAGGCAACGAGTCCAGCATCTTGTCCCTATGGTTTCTATATCAGCCCTATGATAGTCCTACGGCAGGCAATATACGTGGTTTTACAGGTACCTACTAGCTCTGTAGGGCGGCTAGGTGTGTCGTCTTGATGTATCACTCTGGATGATGTTGGCCTCCGGGATTGCTGGCTATCACTCGTCACGGATGACAACTGAGTAACGGCAGATCCATTTGTGGTTTTGGCTTGGGATGGGCTTGGGGAGGGCGAGGGCGATCCGGACCGCGAGAACAGACCGAGAATCTGGTCTCTTCGGCGCGAGGGCTAGATGGCAAGATCAGCTTTACATTCAATGTGAGGGACACTTGGTGGAGCGAATGAGCTAGCAAAGTAACCTTTGAAGAACCCTCAGCCCGGGGTTTGTTGCGGTGGAAAAGGGGCATTATGTGGTGATCTGAGTATCATATAGGGAGGACCTCCTTTCGACAAGCTCAGCTCGCACTTTAGAATCGGAGAACACCTTGCGGATTTTCGCGACGGAGGGAATGCATCCAGGCTGCCATACGGATGCGGGCCATTGGAGCTGGCGATGGTTGAGCATCGTGATTGGCGCCCTGCGGGCTGCAAACGCGGCGTGGCTTTTGGCCCCCAGCAACCCCATTCAGGGCGAGCTTAACGTAGGTCGCCGGTGATCTGAGCTCGAGGCCATGCTGGAGAACTCACGTCTACCTTTTCACGGAGGAACATGTACAAACGGCAGGTTGTGGTTTGTTTCAGGTTGTCGACATATCGTAAACTCTTAGGGCTGTATCTTCAGGGTCCAAGGCCGAAATCGCTTGGCGCTGCTGTGCAACCTGTGGCTGAAGATGCATCCACCATCGTACCGTAAACTCACCGTCGCCCGGCTCAATGCCACGCTTTCTTCCAAAGGGTCCAAGAGGTATGTATAACATGACAGACAGCAGATCGGACCTCTCAGGCAGCCCCGCTATTGAGAGAAGGCGTTGATCGACGTTGAAAGCGCGAGCGAAGATGACATCATGCAGTCGCCGTTAGGACGGGAAGAACGGAAACTCCCGGCTGACTAAGAACAGCAAAGAGAACATCCAGCTTCTTTCCTTTTCCTGCTGTCGACGAACGTGCCGCAATGACGACCATTCGGTCCCGGCGAGTCCCGGTCGATGGCACGGCTAGGACATCGAAGTGATGATTCTTAAAAGGAGAAACGGTTCCTCCTGGGTCGGAACAAGGGGGTGTGCATGAAGAACCATAGCGGGACGGACCCCCACAGAAAATGCCTAGATTGACCAATCATAGATCCTCCAGATGTCGTGATCAGCCTCGTCGAAAACACCACCACTCTAGCGGAAGACCTCATAAAAAACGCACTCTTTGCCGCAGGCCTCGGCCGTGGTTACCGAATTTCTCTGGTCATGGTGCTCGGGGACCAATGTCAGGCCGTCCTTGCTCTCGGGATTGACCCAAGATCGACTGGAAACAAACATTAGTAATGTACCCAAGTAATCAGAAGATGAGAGAATGACGAGGATGTACTTGCGTGCTCGACTTGCGTGCTAGATCTTCCTCCCAGACTATTTAAATCTGAGGCGCCTCTGCTCCAGAGGGTGGACATTTCTGCGAGACGCTTGAACAGGCAGAGCAAACCAAACCTCCTTCCGTGCTTTGCCTGAATACCACCCGACCCCCCTTTCCTCCTTTCACCCACGTCCTTGACACATTCCCCCGCTGTGCTTGCGACATCGGAATCTCCGTCTGCGCTCTTTTGCTGTGCAAGAAAACCCGGCTGCTATCCATTTGTCCATAATCTGAATCTCAGCCGTTAGTCATCTTCTCGACCTCTTTGTGCCGCAACCTGCCTTCAACATGGCCGACGACTCGCGCACCGAGACATCTTCTCAGCTGTCTTCCCATACTGATCATGGGTCTGTCGACTCCGGTTTCCTCTCGGGGAACAATTCCACCGTCAGCTTGCCTCGGATATCCATCACTCGGCCGCACCTGGACCATCTCAACAAGCAACTGGAGACATTGCACCCCATGGACATTCTCCGGTTCTGCAAGATCTTCTTTCCCAACCTTTACCAGTCCACGGCCTTTGGCCTGACCGGGCTCGTCACCGTGGACATGCTTTCCAAGATTGACGCCGAATCGCCCAACCCTCAGCCGGTTGATCTCATCTTCCTCGACACCCTTTACCACTTCCAGGAGACGTACGATCTCGTCGAGCGGGTCAAAGCCCGGTACAACGTCCGCGTCCATGTCTTCAAGCCGGCGGATGTCGAGACCGTCAGCCAGTTTGAGGAGTTGTACGGCGAGAAGCTGTACGAGACATCATCGGAACTGTACGATTGGATCGCGAAGGTGGAGCCGTTAGAGCGCGCCTATTCCGAGCTGAAAGTTGCCGCCGTGCTCACGGGCCGGCGTCGGTCGCAGGGAGGACAGCGGGGAGACATCAAGGTCATCGAGCTGGACGATGAACGTGGCGTCGTCAAGATCAATCCCTTTGCGAACTGGACCTTCGCCCAAGTCAAGGCCTACATCGACGAGCACAACGTGCCCTACAATGCGCTCCTTGACCGGGGATACAAGTCAGTCGGCGACTGGCATTCGACTGTTCCCGTCGGCGACGGTGAGGATGAGCGTGCCGGTCGGTGGAAAGGACAGGATAAGACCGAGTGCGGCATCCACAACAAGCAGAGTCGCTATGCGCAGTGGCTCGCGAAAAACGCACGCCAGCAGCCTCAGGAAGTTCAGGCCGCATAGGCAATGGCCGGACGGCGGATGCTCTGAAGTGGGAGGATATAGGAATTAATGATCGGCTGACGATGAGATGACGATGACTGCGAAAGGGTGCATACACATTTCACAGACATCATGATGGCATTAGCACGGCGTTAGAAGGGTGCTCGGCGTTCAGGGTTATCGGTCCTCATGACCACCGGTGGATTTCTGCCTTTAAATAACATTTGGCGGTCGGGTTGCATCATGGTAGCGTTGTCTGCAGCTTAAGTAGCCCTGAAGCTAGAGAATTAGATATTCCGAGAAGCACAATGTCGAGTCTGTTCTGTCAGTTCTATGGATTGTGGTGGAATGCGGGGACTGGAGATCTCGACGATCTACCTACCGGTATATGGTTCGAGACGCCCACCACGATCCTGATTGGTTTAGCTAGTCCCGGCGGTGCACACCACCATGCTGGCAATGTATTGATGCATTGTCGTCTATCAAGAGGAGGAATCAATGCCGCTCGTCCTTCGTACGGTACGGCTCTTTGAAGATGTTAACTCCGGAAGTTGAAGACGGCGAGCTTATCGATAATCAATCCCGATGTTTTTCGATATCCAGCCAATCAACGCAGCGGCTGAGCTCCACATTTTCTTTTCCACGACGTCCACTTGGGCCAGTGAGGCCAGCACCGCACCCGGCATGAGCCGCTGCCCCAAGGGCCCAGCTTTTGAAGTGCCGACCCAGCACCGTACCTTTACACCGCGAGGACTCAAAAGTCAGCGACTTGACTAGTAGGTTGTCCTGGATTCGGACGGAACGCTGAATTGTCCATGCGATGAATACCTTACATGCCGCCTCGTTATATTGGAGCTCGGCCATGATCTTCCCGCCTCTAACACTCCCCGCCTCAGGCGGATTATGCAGGTTCAGGACACCTGCGCAAGGCTTCCCTTTTCTTCCCATACCACGGCAAGCTCAAGCTCCTTGTTCCGGTTTCTCATCTCGCCTGGACCGTCAGATCCGGTTCCCCTGAACCGGGCACCTCGGATCGCTCATGGCGGAGATTTTCAGACTGAACTTCGGCTTCGCTCTTGCCGGCTTCGCTCTTGCCGCCTTCCCTGTCTCGAGTGTTTGATGCGCTATCGGTGCCGCTTTTTCTCACCCGGCTCAGTCCATCGCAAGATGGTCCAGGCAGTGGGAAGAAACACTAGATGTCATTTTGAAGCCGCCCGGGCGTTTTCGTTTCGAAGGCGAGTATAGACCGGGATTGTTGGTTCGAATGACAGAGCCCCGTCGGTGTCTATATGATCGCAATGTGCCTTTCAATCTGAAGCTGCCGTGGCCGTGTTCCTCCTGCTGTGCATCACAACCACTGAGCCCGTCTTGAATACAAACACACGATGCGACTTAAATATCTGCTGCATCTCAGCTCAGCAGCTTACGTGTCTGCGGAGGCTCTGACCACCATCCTTGCCAACAACAATGCCACGCTGAGCACCCTAACCAGTATGTCCTTCTCAGGCGCATGGCGAGTGAACGACAAACTGACAGCAAGACCAGGTCTGCTTTCCCTCGTGCCAGATGTTGCCCAAACACTCTCCGCGGCCCAGAATGTCACGATACTGGCCCCGTCAAATACTGCCTTTGCCAACCTCATGGCGAAGAACCCGAGATCCACCGAGTTGATGAGAAACCCCGAGGCACTCGCCGGGGTACTCCAGTATCATGTGTTGATGGGCAAGTTATTGTCCAAAGACTTCTCGCAGACGCCGAAGTTCCCTGCGACCTTGCTTACGATGCCGTTCGCCAATGTTACCGGTGGCCAAAGAGTTGAGCTGGCTATGGTAAACGACACCGCAAGGGTGTTCTCAGGATATAAGCAGATGGCCAGCGTTGTTACTGCAGTATGTGGCTGCCGTCTGAATCACATAGCACGAGAGACTAACCCCAATGTCGCTTCACAGGACGTTGAGTTTGACGGCGGCAACGTTGTGCATATCATTGACACAGTCCTTACTGTTCCGGCGAGCCCTGCGCAAACAGCTGTCAACACGGGGCTTACATCGCTCGCTGGAGCATTGACAGCCGCAGGGCTAGTCGACGGAGTTAACTCACTCTCCGACGTAACCATCTTCGCACCAACGAACGATGCGTTCAAGGCCATCGGATCCGGCCTCGGGTCACTGAGCACTCAGGACCTAGTCAGCATCCTAGGCTACCATGTCCTGACGCAGCAAGTCCGGTTCAGCACCGACTTGCTTAGTGCGGATCAAATGGCACTCTCAACGTTGCAAGGACAGAACATTACCGTCCGGAGAGACGGCAGCCAGGTGTTTGTCAACTCGGCAAAGGTGGTCATCGCAGATGTCCTGACAAGCAACGGGGTGGTACATGTATTGGACAAGTGAGTCTTATCTGCCGAGTGAAGCTTCGGAGACATCAAGCCAGCATATGCTGACACTTGTTCTCGTTCAGCGTTCTTAACCCTTCCAATACTACAGCCACCCCGGATCCGTCAGCTCCAACACAGGCACCGGCATTTGCTGGGGTTTCTGCCGTGGCTGAAGCCCCTTTGACATCCGGCATCGAGCCGACTACGACCTTTATTCCCGCTACTCTGTCCCTGAACGAAGGCGCCTTCGCTGCTGTTCCAACAGCAGCGCTGATACTGGCGGGTGGTGCTGCCGCCGTTCTGGCTGCAAATGTCTGAAGTTTCGCTCCGGAGTCCTGTTCACCGTATGTTCAGAAGCATCGCGCCTTTGGATACCGTTGCGCACCCTCCCATAATGCCACTTATGTACTCTATGTAACAGTTCTCATAGTCAAATGGACCATCTGTGTTTCTCCGTATTCGTGGCTTCGTTGCATTCGAGACCATGTAGATTCTGCCTCTTGAAGAGGAGATTAAGGAACCATCCAGGTGAGATATGATACCTTGCAAGAAATGAGTTCTCGTTAGCTACAGACTCGAAGTTAGGCCTGTGCATGAGCAGAGCTCTTGCTTGTCCCCTCATATTGCCTTGAGCCGTAGGCGCTCTAGAGCGCAGCATCAAGAGCTGCCACTGGAAAAGCGGCATCGAGGTCCATTGTTTTCACCATCCGGATTCAGCTCCAAACCCTTGCCGATTGTCGAATGGAGCTTCCGGTGATCTCTTCTCACCAGTTGCTCAGTCAGGGGTAATAGGGGGTTGATGCCAAGCACGTGATCAACAAATCAAACACGACTCCCAAAGCAGGACAAGTTCCCTTCAACAACAAACCCCGGAAATATCAGAAATATCCGCCTTGGGACCTGACAAACTCGGCTGATAAAATGAGAGCTCTACCCTCCCCAGGCAAAACCTTCACCGCCAAAAAGCAGAAGATCCTCTCCCAGCTCTCGGTGCCCGACGGAGAGTACAGCGATGCGTCGCCCAAGGGATCTGTCGACGCAGGCATCCGGCAGCTAATCGACCAGATCAATGCGCACGCCGGCCTCGTCACGACGAGTAGTTGCGCCGGGCGGGTGAGCGTGTATCTCGAGGGGAGGAAGGCCAAGGGTGATGCGGATGAGGCACTGCCGGAGACTGAGAGTGGAAGCAGCAGGAACGCGGCGAGCTCGGCCGGTGGGAAGGGCGGCGGAGAGTGGTTGTATGTGTCCCACGAGCCGTTCGGGGTGCAGCATGATGATGGTGATGGTAGTGGATATGAGGTGTTGCTGGGCCTTCGGCCGAGAACGGCCGAGGAAGGAGAAACGACGCAGCATCTTGGTGAACTGACCGGGTCATCGAGGCTGATTCATTTCAAGTTTGAGCCAATGGTGCGTTTTCAGTTCCGATACTCGGGGTCACGGAGCGAGGCTGACACCGATTTCCAGATTCTGCATGTCCTAAGCGCCTCACTCGAGCATGCCCAGCTGGTCATCCAGGCCGGCATGGAGGCAGGCTTCCGTGAGACCGGGGCGGTCAGCCTGCTCGGGCGGCCACCGGATGAGGAAGCAACGCCGATGGTTGCTGTGCGGTCGATGGGTTTATCCTTTGAGTCGCTAGTCGGGGCTGAGACGGACGGCGTCCGTCGGTCGATTGTGTCACCGCAGTATCTGAAGACACTTGTGCAGATAGCCAATGAGCGGTTTGTTGAGAACGAGAGGAGGATAGCCAGGTTTAGCACCGCTCTCGATGCTCTTTTCGCTCCTTCCAAGGGCAAGGACGACTGGGAAGATGCGCAGGCGAGACGCGAGCGCAAACGACAGGAGGGCTTGAGACGGCAAGAGCAGCTCAAGAAAGACAAGACCAAGCCTGGGGATGAGCCAAGCATAGACTTCATACTACAACAACCGGACGTTATCTGAGTTTGTGTCTTGCTTGCCTGCCAAAGATTGCCCTGATGCCTTCTAATTTGCTTTGTCTATAACGCCCGAGCGGCAACTGCTCCATGCCCCTGAGGTCACAGCCCTATTCCATACACAGTAATCATGGTATACAACATTGGCCTGCCTAAAAAGGCCAAGCAATATCCGTCATCCCTCCATTGTTCGGGCACCGGTAAACTTAGCTGACAACCTTGTCAACCCACCCCTTCTCCAACCTCCTCACTTCCTCCTTGAAAGCCTCCACCTCGCGCCAGCAGTCAAGCGGCCGCCGGTCGTTCTCGCGCAGGCACCGCACCACCTCGTTCCGCGCGCTCTCCACGCTGTCCGGGAGCTGCCGCACCTTCCTCCTCTCCTCGAGCTTGGAGGTCAAATCCTTGATCTGCTTGGAGACCTCCTGTCGGCTCGGTCCGCTCGGCTGCTGGTCTTGGTCATCTGAAAGCTTCTGTTGCGCCTCGCGGAGTGCTTCGGCTTCTTGGGCGCGCAGGCGCTTCAGTTCGGCGCCGACACGCTCTTGGATCTGGAGCTCTTGGGCTTGCAGGCGGGAGACGTCGGTCTGTAGATACGGGGACTTCGGTTAGGGCGCATGCTGAGATGACTAGCTGAGATAAACGGGGGCTGGATGCTCTACCTCATTGCTGGTCTCGAGCGACTCCACGAGGTTTTGCGAAACCCCTGTTTGGGAGGGCCTGCGGGAGCAAGTCAGTCAGATATCGAGCGCTCTGAGCGTTTCAATGCGGGCTTTGAGCATACATACCCTTTCCACACATGCGGAGCAGGGTTCGAGGGCTTGGACGAACTCGAACCCATGGTGGATAGTTGGGGGCAAGAGCTTCGCTTCAATTGGCGCTCTCGGGCAGGGCAGTCGCGCAGTTCTGTGTGATTGCTTGCGCACTCGCCGGTCGGTTCTCTTCACGGTCCTTGGCAGACGCCTGACGGGACGGGACCTGTTGTGCTCGGCTCATGGAAATTTCCGGCGAATGACGATGGGCACAGTGATATTGGCACCGTGTTGATACTGTCGAGTTTCCAAGGCGCCCGGACCTTATAAATTCAAGATGATCGCCGGTCATCCCGTCGCATCTAAAACATTCTCGAAACCGAATGCTGAAGAAGGCCACAGCATTTTGCTTTTTGAAGTGCTCGCTTTATGTTATGTTCTGGTCCGATGGCAGTGGTCTTGATTAATGCCGACAGCATGCACCCTCAGTTCCTAGTCACTTCCGTTCCAGAGGCCCGGATACTGTGTACTGACAACTTGAAGCGACGTGGTGGGGATTATACATGTAGACGTGTATGTAGGATTAGAGATCTTACGACCGAACGTTCGTCGCGTTGCACTCGGTTGTCATGCAACTCAGGCCGTTGATTCCCACTTCACCAACATTGACCGGGCTCAGGGATATCGCGGAGGAACAAAGTCAACGCGACGAAAGAGGAAAGGCGTTGGATCTTGCGATCAAGGATGCAAGCCCCTCTCATCTCCGTTCAGCGGGTCGGCAGGGTCGCTTCACCTGAATCAATGGCGCATGCAAAAGTCAGAAGGATCACAGTACATACCTAGCTATGCAGACAGGCTGACGACACGTGGATAACACGCTCCCGAGAATTCTTCTGGATAGGAAACCGGAGCAGCCTCCGAGGTTCGAGATTTCACTCCCAAGTCCCTTGTACACCAGAGAGCGAGACTGGGTGTAACATGTGTGTATGTATACTGTAGTGTTGGCGATACCGTGAAATTACCCCAGTTGGAATGTCTAGAGTGGCCGAAGCGTAAGACGTTGAACTACTTCAAGAAGGTCATTGCTATCTAGGCTCGCCCGGTCCTAAGGGTGAAGCACGGCTGACAGGGGGCGGGTCGGCGATGATCCCGAGATAACCGACATCTCCCACCGCCCTTACACATATATGTGATGCTCTTAAGTCTTAATACGGTACATTAGTGTAGTGAAACGTATTCGTGGAAGTTGCCAGTCGAGATGCACCGTGTACCGTACCACGGGCAACACATGTGAATGTCCCCACGACCAACCCAACATCCCAATCCGTGTTCCCTTTCCCAGACCAACCTTTACACTACGGTTAATCGAACCACGGCGAACGTGCCGAGCCGGCTTTCGACCCAAAAATGGACATCCCCAGATGGACCGAGCCGGGCAGTGTCCACCACGTCGTCTTATTGTATGTACCACAATATCGCAGACATGAGAAGCAGCTCTCGGTTGAGCATGTCGAGTCGGGCCTCCCGTTCATTTATACACCTTGCGGTCTTGGCTGACCAACATCACAGGTTCCATGCTAGCGGCGGAAGTCCACACGCCGTATGCTGTGATAGGAGGGACGCTGTGCTACGAGGTAATAGAGTGAGCCTCGTACTACGGAGGGAGCGGGCCACGAGGGAACTAACCCAGCTCGCCGGCTGGTGTTTCCGCTCGGTGCTTGGCTGTTTGCTCGGCTCCCTCTGTGGGGCCGTCACCGCCGTTGCGGGTCCTAGGCTGCTAGGCAGGGGCAGCACTGAGCACTGCGCAGGGCCAAGAACGCCCTAAGAAACAGTCGGCCAATCAGACTTGCGCGCCCCGTCAGCTGCATCTGCTTTCGAATCCACCGTCGAAAGTCTCCAGACGCCGTGACCCTATGATTTCGCTTGCTCCAAGACATCCTCAGTACTCGTGTCTGGACTTTTGGCTGCGCAGACCACGCGATAGCAGGATCCTCAGCCTTGCTTGATAGGCGGATTCAAGGATCAAAGTTTGACCTATGGCGTGTGCCCAAAGCTCCTTGGCGGGCTGGAAAACCATCCCGCGGACCCGGTTGGACGACGATGGCTGCGCAAAGTCAAAGTCCCGCCGCAAAGGATTCTTTCGTCATACGGTTTTTCAGTTCAGGGGGCAGATGCGAGATGGCGCCTTCGGAGGGAGCCGCGCTTCAACAGCGATTCTCCTGTCGCGCCTTCATTCTCTTAAAGGATAGGTAGGCTAGTCAAGGGCGCACGCCTATGCGTTCCCGATCTTCTCTTTCTCCATTCCAAGCGCCCCTTGCCCCAATCACCAGCCTCTCCTTCGCAAGCCAGGACCCGCGGTCTGGTCTGGTCTGGTCTCCTGTTTGTTCATTTCTCCCTTTTGACCAGATCGACACTCCCTCTTCTGCTGTGTCACTCCAACAACAAGGGCAAAGGAGAGCCCAGGGATGCCATTCCTTGCATCACGGCACCGCTTCACAGACCTCAACTTCACTTTGCTTGACCTCGTTTCAACTTCAACGCTGGCGCTGCAAATTCACTTCAAAACTCGAAAACAAAAGCCCGATTCCAAGCTGAATAAGGTCTACCATTGTTCTTCCCACCGGCTGGGAAGTTTTGCGCACCCTCGTTTATCCGCTTGTCATTTGTTTGACACCGATTTGCACTTTTGGCCGGGAGAAACACAATACTAGCGATCAGTCGTTGGTTATTGTATACCACTTCTGCAACATACAATCACCGGTCTATACAGGGGACCTGCTCAACTTACAGCTTTTCCGGCAAAAGCACTGTACACCTCACCACCGAGTCTTCGACACACAGCTCCGCAAGCGACGACGGTCCCAGCCGGCTCCTCCACTCCCACGATTCCCGGGGTGCCCCTTGGCCTGCTTCTTTTTTCCACCACTTTTCAGAGGGAGATTGCTTGTTCATCGATTGTGTCGCGGTTGCTGGTTGGAAGCACAGGGGCACAATCCGTCAATCTCTTTGTTCCTTTCTCATTGTTCAACACCATACAATGGGAATGTTCCTTTTCTGCGGCACTCTTCAATAACACAAGCTCCCCCACAGGGCACTTCAGGGCCACGCACGAGACTCACTAAAAAGGACTTTTGGCAACTGGAAGTGAAGGCCGCGAGCCGTTCATTCACCTGCAGTCACCTGAAATCACCGCGCCGACCGCTGGTCTGGGTGTAATCACTGCCACCTCGCTCGATCTTCTGGTTCACCATGGACCTTCACCGCTACGGGGCCCCTGACCCCGAGCTCACCACTTCGACCACGCTATTACAACTACGCGATGCGCCATCGACAACAACAGGGTCGCACGCGGCGGCCAGCCCGAGCTCCACCGTCTCGCCTTACCACAGCGGCCTCAATGGCGTCAACCAACCGAATAACATGCTGTTCACCGACATCTTATGGTGGAGTTTGGGTATTGTCGGGCTCGTGATGTTGGCCATCAGGATAGGCGAACTAGCATGGTCGAAGCTTCGACTTCTCTCCGCCATGTCCTTGCCGGGGGACAGGCAAACGTATTGGAAAGTGACGCAGTGGGACAAGATGCCCAGCTTGAAGAGACGGCTCATTTATGCGCCCTTGGGGAAGAAGCGACACAACCGCGAGATTCGTCTTTCCAGCGCCGCGAACATGGGAACCCTACCTTCGAGACTCCATGCCGTCCTCCTTTTTGGCTATTTGGCGAGCAACCTGGCCTACATGTTCATCCTCGACTGGAAGAATCAGAACAAATACGCACTATGTGCCGAACTTCGCGGCCGTTCAGGGACCCTCTCGGTTGTGAGCATGGTGCCGCTCATCATCTTTGCTGGCCGTAACAACCCCTTGATCCGGCTACTGAATGTCAGCTTTGACACATACAACCTGCTCCACCGCTGGATGGGCCGGATTTCTGTCATCGAGGTGATCATCCACTTCATTGCCTGGGCCATTGTTCAAGTCGCCGACGACGGATGGGCCGGCGTGCAGCGTAGGATTTTCCACGAGCGATTCATCGGCTCCGGCACCGTTGGCGTGGTGGCGATGGCCATCCTCATGGTGTTGGCCTTCTCCCCCATCCGCCATGCCTTCTATGAGACGTTTCTTACCACCCACATCATCCTGGCGTTGATCGCGTTTATCTGCACCTGGATCCATTGCATCGCCGCGGAGCTTCCGGGCGGTCTTCCTCAGACTCCGTGGATCCTGGCCATCATGTTCCTGTGGCTGGCCGAAAGAACGGCACGCATGCTCCGCCTCGCCTACGCTAACTGGTCAACCCGCGGCTTCACCGAGGCTATCGTGGAACCTATGCCGGGCGAGGCCTGCCGGGTGACGATGCACCTTCCTCGATATGTCAAGATCAAGCCCGGCCAGCACGCTTATCTCCGAATCGGCGGCGTCAACCCGTGGGAGAACCACCCTTTTTCCATCGCATGGTACGAGCACGCTCACGGCCGCGATGATGTCCTCCCGATCTCGGAAAAGGATAGCATTAGAGAACACAAAGAGCCGGTGGGCACCTCTGTCTCGTTCATCATTGGCGCTCACACCGGCTTCACCCGTAAGCTGTACAACAAAGCGCGCCAGTCCGGCGGCCGCGCCATCTCGATGCGCGCCGCCTTCGAGGGTCCCTATGCCGGCCATCACAGCATGGACAGCTACGGCCACGTCGTCCTCTTCGCCGGCGCCACGGGCATCACGCACCAGATCAGCTACCTGCGCCACCTGATTGACGGCTACAACGCCGGCACCGTTGCCACGCGCCGCGCCACGCTCGTCTGGATCATCCGCGACTACGAGGTGCTCGAATGGGTGCGCCCCTGGATGGACAAGATCCTCCAGATGCCCAACCGCAAGCAGGTGCTGCAAATCAGGCTGTTTGTCACCCGGCCTAAGGCGGCCAGTCAGGTGGTGTCGAACTCCACGACAGTGCAGATGTTCCCCGGGAGGCCGAACATCCCGATGCTGCTGGCCAAGGAGGTCTTTGAGCAGGTGGGCGCCATGTGCGTCTCAGTTTGCGGTCCGGGAGGGCTATCGGACGATGTGAGGGATGCGGTGAGAAAGGTGCAGGGTCAGGGGACGGTGGTAGATTTTGTGGAGGAGAGTTTTACGTGGTGATGGATTCGGCCAGACAGGTGGCACGAGCCGAGCCGCGAACGGATAAAAAGCGATTTAGAGATTTCATTTCGAGTCGGACCGGTCACATCGACAACGAGTCGGCAACACTTGTTTATGCCATACAGTTTTTGTTTTTCAAGACGACGTTTGTTTATTTCGAGGTTCTTGGTCCAGCAAGCAGGTCATGGGGGGTTGAGAGAGAGAAGTATTGTAAGGAGTGCGTACATAATATTTGGGGTAGCATTAACCCCTATTCTTTGTATTTATTGCCATCGCATTGAACTGTACATATATCGCAAGTTACCTTAGGTTGCGTGCCTTGTTTCTAGGCCTTGATTCAGGCAGTGAGAAAGGTCAGGTATTCAAGCCTTAGTGTCGTTCCTGAGAGCGGTGTTGATAGAACTAATAGTCTCAAGACATAAAATCCATGTTTTGCTTGATCCAACCCAACTCTCCCAGTCTACATCCGCCAACTACCTCACGAAAATGATGTCTACTGTTCTTCGCTTCCCCTGCTTCGAAGAGAGTCAGCGTTATCGAGCGGCTGACCTGGCAGGAATTGAGAGCGGGAATCTCCCTACATTACACATCCTGGTTCATAACGTCGGACCTCATATGATGTTTCTTGCGCCAGGAACCCAAGTCGCCGTCGGCTGTTGCATCCGATGATCGATTGCAACAGGAAACAATGGGACATGGGCAAAGTTTCATGATGAAGCCTCATTGGTGAAGCAAGACCGCTGCCCCACCAGCTGCTTGGGGGGGGGGCTCGAGGGGAGTTTCGCGGAGTGTGGAGTCTGCCCTGGGCTGGGTCGACTTCTCACTTGGCTTGGCGGAAGAACCATGTCAGTGCATGTGTCACTCAGCGCTGTCACTGTTGACGGGCATCTGAGTACTGTACATTCCAGGTTAGTAGAGCTGTATAGTCGGGCCAAGAACTGTTGGAGTTCCCAAAGACGGGTCGCGAAGAAGAGTTGCGAGCATTTAAATACACCATTGGGTAGTAGTCATGTTGCCCGTATATGACCAGCAAGGGGAGAAACCAGGAAAGGAGGGGTTCGGTTCTTCCGAACCCCGCCACACGGATTCAGCCCATTCTTGCCGCTTCAATGTCACCGGCAGAAGCCTCACGAGCTGCGTCATGTCATGGTTTGGTGGCGGAAGAGAATGAATTGTGATAGTGGGGCAGACACAGCAAGCGCAGATCCTGAAATTGCACATTGCGCCCTTTGTGTCGCGGGCTGGGGCCGGATGGAGACTTGAAACTCCTCACTTATGAGTCAAGTTGCTATCCTTCCCAAGCCTTTTTGTACCCGTGCTTCCCACTGACAGATCCTGTATACCGTGAACCTCGTGGTGTTCTCAAGACGGGAGTTCCGAGAAAGTACAATACCCACGAGCCTGGAACAGTCAACACTCTTTCTGGAATTTATTCATTGCCGCTCTGCATCAAGAAACACAGGTAGCCCCGGAAAACGGCACTTGCCTCGCCATTGGTTTTTGTCCCCGCACCCAGCCAAAAATGCCGATGTAAGTTGAACACTTCCACCTTCCACCAACTTTCGCAGTGTATCAGTGTCACGAGATACAAAAAGACTAAGACTGCTTGCTATAGGCTTAAGGATCCTTCCAAAAAGTACAGGAGGTTTCCGCCCCTCAACCTCCCGGACCGCCAATGGCCGAACAAGACCATCGACAAAGCCCCGCGATGGCTGGCGACAGACCTTCGGGATGGCAACCAAAGCCTGGTTGATCCCATGGTAAGTCAGCTTTTGGTCCAATTGGTCTGGCACTGGGCTGTGGATTAACACCGTGCTTCTGCAGAACGGAGACCAAAAGTGGCGATACTTCCGCATGCTGTGCGAGCTCGGCTACAAGGAGATTGAAGTCTCCTTTCCCTCAGCGTCGCAAACCGACTTCGACTTCACCAGACGCCTGATCGAGACACCGGGAGCAGTACCTGACGACGTCTGGCTCCAAGTCTTGTCTCCTTGCAGAGAAGACCTCATCAGGCGCACCGTCGAGTCTCTCAAGGGGGCCAAGAAGGCCATTGTTCACATCTACCTCGCCACTAGCGAATGCTTCCGCAGGGTAGTATTTGGCTTTACAGAGGATGAGAGTGTCGAGCTGGCAAGCAGGTGTGCGGCCTTGGTCCGATCTCTGACCAAGGACGACCCCTCGCAGTCAGGGACGGAATGGGCGTTCGAGTTCAGCCCGGAGACCTTCTCCGACACCAGCCCAGAGTTTATTGTGAGGATCTGCGAGGCGGTCAAGAAGGCCTGGGAACCCTCGATCGAGAACCCCATCGTCTTCAACCTCCCGGCCACGGTCGAGATGTCGACACCGAACGTCTACGCCGACCAGATAGAGTACTTTTGCCGGAATATCAGCGAGCGTGAGAAGATATGTGTCTCGCTCCACCCGCACAACGACCGAGGCTGCGCTGTCGCCGCGGCAGAACTTGCGCAGATGGCTGGCGCTGACCGAGTTGAGGGATGCCTCTTCGGTAACGGAGAGAGGACCGGCAACGTTGACCTCGTGACCCTTGCCCTGAACCTCTACACCCAGGGCATTTCACCCAATATTGACTTCTCTGACCTCAACAAGGTCATCAGGGTCGTGGAGGAATGCAACAAGATTGAGGTGCACCCGCGTGCGCCGTACGGCGGTTCCCTGGTGGTGTGCGCTTTCAGCGGTTCACACCAGGACGCCATCAAGAAGGGATTCCAGCTGCGCGAAAAGGAGGGCAAGGCATACGACGACTACTGGCAGATTCCTTACCTTCCCCTCGATCCCAAGGATATTGGCAGAGATTACCAAGCCGTCATCCGCGTCAACTCGCAAAGCGGCAAGGGCGGTGCCGCCTGGATTATCCAGCAGCATCTGCACCTCGACCTGCCGCGTGGCCTGCAGGTCGCCTTCGCAAAGGTGGTTCAGGACATGGCCGAGAAGAAGGGCCGAGAGCTCCTTCCGACCGAAATCACAGACTTGTTCCGCGAAACCTACTCCCTCACACAGAACCCACGCTTCAGCATCGTCGACTACACCATCTCGCCCGACCGATCTGCCTCGCCAGCGCCACCTGAACCGGGTAAGACCCAGGACACAACAAACCTCCGGAGAGTGTTCGAGGGCGTTATTTCGATCGACGGGGCCGAATACAAGCTCCGCGGCCGTGGAACTGGTCCGATCTCCAGCCTCGCCAACGCCCTTCGGACGGTTGGCATAGATCTCGACGTGCAGGATTACAAGGAGCATGCCGTCGGAAGGGGTCGTGATGTCAAGGCCGCGACGTACATCGAGTGTACGGCGGCGGGAGCAAACGAGAAGGTATGGGGTGTGGGCATTCATGAGGATGTGGTCCAGAGCTCCCTGATTGCTCTCCTCAGCGCTGCCAGCAACGTAAGTCCCTTGGATTGCCGGTCCAAACCCCTCTTATTCTCCCGAATATTGTGACTGATTCATATATTCCCCCCTTCTAGTTTACCCTTAGTCGACAAGGGAGCCCCGTAATCCCCAAAGCTTTCGTTGATGGTGCGAACGGTTCCGCGAAAGTTCCTGATATCATCAATGTCCTTGAGGCAAAGGCGGATGAGTTGTGATCTGGAAGAACTGCTCATTGATCTGGCATGCTCTCACACTCTGTGCCAAGAAAGCAGTATGAGGAATAAAAATATATGTTGTTTTTCATGTTGTTGGTTTGGGAACCGAAACGCATCTGGGCTCGAAAAAAGTTGGCCGTTGGCCCCTGTCAGTACAGGAGCGCTGTTTGAGATGTACTTGACGATCCATTTACATAGTGTTTTGATAATTTACTTCAAACTTCATTGATTATAGAACTGCCTGTATGCTTGACGTGCCTCAAAGCAAGACTGTGTGTGGGACGAAACAGAGAGGCTTCAAACGTAGACTACCTTGCCTGCCCAGCAACCACCCTCCCTCCCTCCCCTTTTTTTTTCCTTCCTCCAGCCTCCCTCGCTCCTTGGATGTATGGGTGAACTGTATATATATAGATAGCCGGCGGAGGAGGAACGGCTGGGCCGGAGAAAGGTGGTTAGGCTGGGTTTCAATCTCTCCGCTCGAGCAGATTGGGATTCTCCGGACGATCATGCCTCCAACTGCCAAGACTTACACCGAAAGTCTGGAGGAACCGAGGAACTATTGTCGTACGGAGACTGAATTGTTGAGACGGCGGTCAAGCAGTGACTCCTGTGCTTCTGTTTGCGAGACAGACAACAGTACCCAGGGCAGGGCTGATGATGCCTTTGGATTCTTGCTTCGACACGATGAAGTGAGAGAGTATGGTAGGGTTGACAGAAAGCTGAGGTGAAGGAGCGTAGTTGAATCAACTTCTTTGCATAGGGTTGCAACTCTCTGTTATGTAGGATACACTGTCGGGTTGCATGCTCGTCATGGTGAAGCCAGTTCCAGGCTCCAGCTGACTGCAACCTCCATGTGAGTGGAGAGGTCCAGGCTCTCTCACTGGCAATGTGTAGTCCTATGAGGATTGGGTGCTATCTGCAGTTCACACTGTGCTTTACTGTCTGACAGACTTAAAGTTAGCAGTGCTGAATTCTGACACACAGTGCAAATCCCTGACATCAAGAACGTCGTCGTCCCCCAGCAACAGCGCAACCGGGCTGCCAGCCAACGACCGATGTTGGACTGGCATTTTCTTCTGCCTCAAAGAAACCGCTTTTCTACTTCCCTCGACCCATCCTCGGAACCGACAGAAGTCTTACCCTTGTACCTCCAGACCTTTGTCGCTTGTCATATCATTCGACACTCTCATTTGCGGCGTGCTTTCCTTTATTCCAGCGACATACGTCTGCAGTAGCGGGCGCGGCATTGGCGGCATCCACATCCACCAAACCGGAGTTTGTTGACAACAAAATTCTAACACAACAGACCCGCACACCTCAACCCCAGCCGACTTCCAGAACCTCCGAATATTCCATCGTCAAGGCGTGCCTGTTACATTCTCCTCTATTCAAGAGAGCTTCGTAGGCGGCTTCGCTGGCTTGCATCTTTGAAGCCCGGATTGTCCTGAGTGCAGTCGGTACCTTTGTGGATCCATCCCGACGACCCCCGCCTGCGTTCCTCGCAAACTTTAGCTGCGAAACGCAACCTCCTTCGCCCTAGCAACGCTTCCTCTCTCATTTTCGAACCCCCCCGCTTTCCATCGTCTCAACCCCTGGACGGAGTATTCAGATCGCAACCATGGAAGGCGCACCGGACATTAACGTTGTCCTCACCAACTCGCTGAGTCCCGGTCAGTATACTGCTCTTCTGATTTCGTTGCTGACTGCACCATCGCACGAACCCCCTTGCTGACTGACCTCCCAGACGCAACTCTGCGAAACGCGGCCGAGCAACAGCTTACCCATGCCGCTGAAACCAACTTTGTAAGTCGACCTTCATGTGTATCTTGCTTACCGTCCTGTCTTTTACTGACGTGACATGACCTCCAGTCGCAATACCTCTTAACACTCGTCCAAGCGTTGGCAGATGAGAACGCCGCGGGTCCCATTCGAGCGGCCGCCGGTATCGCCCTGAAGAACGCCTTTAGTGCACGCGAATTTGCGAGGCAAGCCGCATTACAAGCGAAATGGCTCAACCAAACCGACCCAGAAATCAAAACGCGCGTTAAGCAGCTGGCCCTACAGACACTCTCATCCTCCAATGCCCAGGCCGGTCAGGCAACGGCCCAGGTCGTAGCTGCTATCGCGGCGATCGAGCTACCGCGGAATCAGTGGCCAGATCTCATGCACGTGCTCGTGCGGAACGTCAGCGAGGGCAACGAACACCAAAAGCAGGCGTCGCTGACCACAATTGGCTTCATCTGCGAGAGTCAGGATACAGAACTCAGGAGCAGTCTCGTTGGCCACTCCAACGCCATCTTGACAGCCGTTGTGCAAGGCGCGCGCAAGGATGAGACCAACAATGAGGTTCGCCTCGCTGCTATCACCGCCCTCGGCGATTCTCTAGAATTTGTTGGCAACAACTTCAAGCATGAAGGCGAGCGGAACTACATCATGCAGGTCGTCTGCGAGGCCACCCAGGCCGAGGATTCCCGGATACAGCAAGGCGCGTTTGGCTGCCTGAACCGCATTATGGCCCTGTACTACGAGAACATGAGGTTCTACATGGAGAAGGCTCTTTTCGGTCTTACCATCTTGGGCATGAAGAGCCAGGACGAGGATGTTGCCAAGCTTGCTGTTGAGTTCTGGAGCACTGTGTGTGAGGAGGAAATTGCCATCGAAGACGACAATGCACAGGTGGAGAGTTCCGACCAGATGCGGCCATTCTACAACTTTGCCCGCGTCGCCACAAACGAGGTTGTGCCTGTTCTGCTCGGTCTCCTCACCAAGCAGGACGAGGATGCGTCAGACGATGAATACAACATTTCGCGTGCTGCGTATCAGTGTCTGCAGCTTTACGCTCAGGCAGTTGGATCGTCGATCATCCAGCCCGTCATCTCATTCGTCGAAGCCAACCTGCGCCACGAGGACTGGCACAACCGGGACGCGGCGGTTTCTGCTTTTGGCGCCATCATGGACGGTCCCGAGGAGAAGGTGCTGGAGCCCATTGTGAAGTCCGGCTTGCAGCCTCTGATTGCTATGATGGAGGATCCTTCCGTTCAGGTCCGGGACTCTGCCGCCTACGCTCTGGGTCGGATCACCGAAGCCTGCTCCGAGGTCATTGACCCTTCCGAGCATCTCGAGCCGCTGATCCGTTCACTCTTTAATGGTCTGATGAACAATCCGAAGATGGCGGCCTCGTGCTGCTGGGCGCTGATGAACCTCGCCGAACGGTTTGCCGGGGACGTGGGTGTGGCTCAGAACCCTCTCACACCGCATTTCAACCAGAGTGTCACCAATCTGCTCCAGGTGACGGGGACGATGGACTGCGAGGCTGTTGTGCGGACTGCTGCGTATGAGGTCCTGAACGTATTCGTGCAGAGCGCTGCAAATGACAGTCTCGGTGCCATTGCCTCCCTCTCGACTGTCATCCTTGAGCGTCTCGAGGGAACAATTCCCCTTCAGCAGCAGGTTGTCAGCGTCGAGGATAAGATTATATTGGAGGACATGCAGACTAGTCTCTGCACCGTCCTTCAGGCTACCATTCAGCGGTTGGACAAAGAGATTGCTCCCCAAGGTGACAGAATCATGCAGATCCTTCTGCAGATTCTGAGCACCGTTGGAGGCAAGTCGAGCGTCCCGGAGGGGGTCTTTGCAGCCATCAGCGCTCTTGCGAACGCGATGGAAGAGGATTTCGTCAAATACATGGATGCGTTCTGTCCTTTCCTCTACAACGCTCTTGCCAAGCAGGATGAGCCGAGTCTCTGCTCAATGGCTATTGGCCTTGTCAGCGACATCACCCGATCCTTGGGAGAGCGTAGTCAGCCCTACTGCGATAACTTCATGAATTATCTGTTGAGCAATCTCAGGGTTCGTCGCCACATCCTTCTCCCTACTCTTCACAAGGTTGCATAGCTAACCGAGCCTTCTATTCAGAGTACTGCCCTCGCCAACCAGTTCAAGCCGGCCATCCTTCAATGCTTTGGTGATATTGCCGGCGCTATTGGCGGGCACTTTGAGACCTACCTTGCCGTGGTGGCTCAGGTATTGCAGCAGGCGGCTACTATCACTGCTGGAGCCGATGGGTCATACGAGATGTTCGACTATATTATCGCTTTGCGCGAGGGTATAATGGATGCCTGGGGCGGCATCATCGGTGCGATGAAGATGAGCGATAAGAGTATGTATCTTCTACCGCCTCGCCCCCTCT
This sequence comes from Achaetomium macrosporum, assembly GCA_033296875.1. Taxonomy (NCBI): domain Eukaryota; kingdom Fungi; phylum Ascomycota; class Sordariomycetes; order Sordariales; family Chaetomiaceae; genus Achaetomium; species Achaetomium macrosporum. Next base: position 44,639 of record MU860013.1, on the reverse strand, counting down.
CTCTCCATTGGACATTGCTAACTTGGTTTGTTACAGCCGGTATCCTCCAGCCCTATGTGCCATCCATCTTTGAGCTGCTCAACAGCATCGCCAATGATACCAACCGCAGCGAGGCGCTGATGCGATCCGCAATGGGGGTGATCGGGTAATGAACACCGGCTCGAGCTTGAATTGCCACGATCGCTAACTGTCGGCAGTGATCTCGCAGACGCGTATCCCAACGGCGAGCTGGCTGATGCCTTCCGCCAAGATTGGGTCACAACCATGATCAAGGAGACGAGATCGAACCGCGAGTTCCAAGCTCGTACGATTGAGACCGCTCGCTGGGCCCGCGAGCAGGTCAAGCGGCAGATTGGTGGCACACAGACTGTCATGCAGCAGACATGAAAACCGTGACTTCGGCCAGGACGACGCTGCCGTCCAGGCGTCCGACGCCAACCGAGTCTTTCCGACAGCCATGGGCGCCGCCTCCATCGCCTCGGTCCCCCAGCAGACGCTTCGGAAGAAGCATACTGCTCGTCTCATCAGTCCCCAGACCCCCTTCCCCCAACAGCGGCACACGCCATCGACGGCAAGGCACGGCACGGCAAGACGACACAAGATCTAGCACCTGAGATGCACAGACGATGTGTATATAGAGCCCATGACCCCTGTACCCAGACATCATACCCCTAGAAAGCGTCACTTCACCACCCCGATCTCCTACTGCGGCTGTAGACCCTCTACACCCCCTTCATATTTTGCACGGGTTTTATTGGAATGACCATAGAGCAACCCCATGTACTGTTCCATGCTTCTGATATGTAGAGGCATTGAGCAAACGCACCATCATGTAGATTTTCTTTTTGGAACGGATCATTACCCCAACAGGAGGCGCTAAATGGATGGCTGAACCGATGTGCGTAATCTTGATCAAGTAAACGGGCAATCTGGAATTCAAGTGTGGCAGGGAAGGGGGGAAATCATGGACGGGGCGTGGCCGCATTCACGAACACATGGACAGATGAACAATGGAGCCCTTTTCTGGTGGATGGCGGGAGTTACCTTAGCCATCTACTTACCTTGCCTAACCTAACCACCTTAAGATACTTATCGCTACCCATATTTGCGTACTCACTCTACAGCGTCTTGTTGACTATCACTTGTTCTGCATCTCTCTCCCATTCCACCCATTCCCGTTGTTGTTTCTCTGGCTATTCGTCCGTTTTTCTGTCATAAGTTCTCAGCGAGGTTCACTCCCCCCCCCCCCTCGCAAGTTGGCTGTACGGTCCCTCCACGTCCGCAAGTCGGATGAGAAAGCCCGAGGAACGCAGCACTTCTCTCTCTGCTGGGCCACTTCTAAGGGGAAGGCGACGCGGCTCCCCCTTCAATGTGATTACCATGATCGGGTAACTTGACGTTCCATGGAACTAGAGAGAGGTGCTGCTTGGTTGCTCCCAGCGGACAACATTCCAATAAGGTGAGACACGATGTGATTTCTTACAGTGTATGGGGGGAGAGATGTCTGGACTAGTAGTCCTTGCGCCGTGGGGGATCCCTTAGGTATCTAGACTGAATACTGTCGACTTTCTAGCTACATTGGACCCTTGGATGTTGTCACGAACGGATCGGCCCGGGTTACAAGTTGATGCATCGCGAGTCTGAGGGTCATTTCCATTGTTGGCAATGTGGTTTATAGGAGTATTGTGGCTACAGTGAAGGTAGCGGGTTTGGTGAGAGTGCAACTTACATGAGGTGGGTGGTGGGAGATCAAGCCCCGCCAGGACAAGGGTCGAAGCCCCTTTGTGCTTGGGCCAATCGCGGAGCTTGTTTCCGGCGCTAGCATCAGATTACCGAGCGTAGGGCAATCTCATTATTTGGACTAAGCTCTATGTTATTTGAACCGTATCTAGTCATATTTGGGCAAAACCTCACCTGCGCCTGAACCCTCACGGGGCCCCACATGTGCCTGCACCTAAACCTACGCCTGCGGCTACACCTGAGCATTGCTGTGCGAGATTTAAAAGTAATGCTATTGATCTCTATTTTTGAGCGATTGCCAGATCTGGGCTCTCTTCCAATTCAATCAGAGCTTCGGTATATGGTGATTGCGTACGCAATAAGCTCAAGCCCCTCCCCTACATGACGCGGAGAGTGCGACTGGTGCCAGCGATAGCTTGGTCACGTGGAGTGTTTCCCAGTAAGGTTAAAAACGTTCTAAATAGCAGGGAATTATGGTCCAAATAATGAAATCGGTGTAGGGCTGTGGCCAGTGCGAGATCGGTGCTGTTATGGAAGTGATGCTATGACCCTCAGGTGAGCTCTGAAAATGAGCGGGCTACCGACAGAACTATGACGAAGAGTAGATAGGAGACGGTAGTCGTGATGTAATATGAGCATCGGCCGCTCAAGGAGGTCAGAAGCCCCATAAGAAGCCGACATTTTCTTGCTGTTCCCCGCCTCCTCTGAGTTGCTGTAACACAGAATATCGGGCAGCCTGCAGTGCTTCTCTACTGTAGGTGTACGTATTTGCTTTTTCTGTGGCCTTGATTAGACAGCACGGCTTTTTCACACAAAGGACATCACTAGCTTAGTCCTCAATTGAGCCTTGAGGCCTGCGAAGTCGAGTTGCAATGTCTGGTCCATGGTCTTTGGGCGCTCCTTCCGACAAGATTTGGTGTAGTCCTCACAACCACTTGGAAGCCGCTGCGAACTCCTGTCCTTCCGGCCCCACCAACCACGACGGCGCTCCGGCAAAAGGCTCGACCCAGACGACAGTACCACTTGAGATATCCCGGCTCCGCTTGCGGCATCTCGACGGCGTCCAGGGCAAGCTGTCCCCACGGACGGAGATGGAGGTCGACGGAGCGCCGCCGGGTCCATCACCGGTGCCGGCAGCGCCGACAGCGGCTCCTCCAGAGACGAATTCCAAACAGCCGCAACCTGACGGAGCGCCGCCTCCTCTCGTCAGGCGGAGGGCTCCAATCGCCTGCCGAAGGTGCGTGTTGGTCAATTACCTTCTTATTGTAACTGCTGCCGGCTCGTGCCACTCGCACGCTTGTATTTCGTCACAGTATCCGTAGAAGACAGTAACCTGACGCGCAATGTTAGATGTCGCCGTATGAGGAGCAAATGCCTGCACGAGAGAGCACAACCGCCCTGCCGAGCATGTCTCGATGCTGGCCTGGATGCTAGCGAATGGTGAGAACGCTACCGCGTGCCTGCTGGCATTGGCTTTTGGCTTGCCCTACCCAACGTTGTCTCCTATCCCGTCTTCTGTGGTAAGCAATTATCATGCTGATGTGCTGCGCTCTCTAAGCGTTTTCCCCATACGCGGCCAACCTGACCAGGATCGTGAATACCGACACCCTCGAGTGAGGGCCGACAAGAGCAAGAAGCGAGACACTGCTAAAGTCCGTCGTGATATGCTGGACACCCCAACTCCGCCACAGCCTAGTTTGCCGGCAACGCCCGGCCGAGCAAAGGGAACTGACGAGTGGGACCTGCTGCCTCCGCTACATGAGGTAATCGAAGCCGTGAACAAGTTTACGCGACACTACTTCCAGCTCGGCTTCATCCCCAAAGAGCAGTTTCCGGCGCGTCTCCGGACTCAGCATCGGTCCGTCAGCGTCTTCTTTCTGCTCGGCATCCTCAGCGTCTCAGCTCGGCTGACGCCGGCGCTGGTCATGCGGTATGGAACTGCCGTGGGGGCATCGGAGACCTTCATGGCGCGCGCCTCTGTGCTGGCTCAGAATGAGCTGTACCAGGAGCCAACCCTTGAGAGGTGCCAGGCCTTCTATCTTCTCAGCATCGCCCAGCAGGGAAGTGGCATGAAGCATAGGAGTTCTGTAAGTCTCTGTTTGCTCCGTGTTGACACATGATGCCGCAGTTATCTGACGGGAAAGCAGATCAACATGGCAATTGCAATGCGGATGGCGACTCTGATGCAGCTGCACAGGGAGGAAACATATGTGCTACCAAATCCTACAAGGGACCTCATCATCAGGGCTGAGTCTGCCAGGAGGACTCTGGTACGTTTGGCCTGAAAAGCGACTACCGCGGCCAGAATTTGAACACTGACCGGACATTCTAGTGGATGTTGCACAGCCAGGACAACCTGCATTCAGGGCCGCGGTCCCTCGTATTGCTGTCAGCGAGCGACATCACAGCGCTGCTTCCTTGCAATGAGAGCGATTACGCCAACGCACGAGAACCTAAGTCAAGGGCAGCACTCGAAGGAACGCCTCCAGCCCTGGAAAGGCCTGCTCTCGTAACCGACGAAGGGAGATCGCTATTTGCGGCCCTCATCCAAGCGCATCAGTACTGGGGAGCGATATATCGGCGAGCCATCAACAACAACAAGAGCCCGCGACCATGGGAGCCGGACAGCGAGTACGCCCAAATGGAAAAGCGGCTTGCCGAATGGGAGGCAGGCCTTCCGAATAATTACCGATGGAGCAGCCCCCTTCTCAAGGCCCATAAGCAAGAGGGCCAAGATACGGTATGTTTTGTTTTGCTGTTTCTTGGCTTCCTCGCGACAGAGCGTTGCTGACGATCGGCAGGCGTATTTAGGGCTGGCCATGATTGTACGTCTCTGCAACATCGTAATCCGGAAGGCATATCTGCATGAGTAGGACTCGTCTACGACTTTCCTTTGTTGATGCCCGACTGACAGCTGCCGTCCTTCAGAATGATATCCGATGACAAGTCGGATCAAGAACGGACCGCTTTCTGGCTAGACATGGCACACCAACTCTTTGGGAATGTAAATCTCCTTTACGAGCAGATCGAGGCTCATTATACCAACAAGTCCCCCGATGAAGGCCCCGGTACACAGATGGCGGTGAGCAGGCCAAATCAAACCCGCGGTGAAGGTATCTCGATGCTGATGAGGTCACAATAGGTCTTTTGCGTCTACAGTTGTGGCTTTTTGGCATGCTATCTATGCAAACTTCCGCACAGTAAGTCCCGTTCGTGTTCAAGTTATGCAGACGCCTCGTTTGAAAAGAGTTTAACCGTTCCTGCAGTGTGCCCCAACCATGCTATTACCGGCAGTGCTCCCATGATGGTTCAGCGAATCCTCAACATCCTCGCCGAGAGCAAGACCACCTGGCCTCTTGCATCTCGGTGGTACGACCATCTGCAGAGATTCTACAAGTCCCAGAACGTCATGACGATTGGGGCGGAGGGCAGCATGGCTGATAGCGTGAGTGTCTTGCCTTCCACATCACCTATCTGGCTAGGTGTCTTCTAACAGCTTGCAGAGAGAGCCTATTCCCCATGTTCTCGACCCCGCGCCTAGTCACCCGCTCGTCAAGCCGATCCAGCCACGATACTTAGGTCCGACTCAGGACGAACAGGGCATAGGGACTTCCCAAGAACCCAATATGCCCACGTTGAACCTCCCACAGCCGCCTACCGGCCCCGCGGGGTATCCGGATACCAACAACAACCTGCACCTACCCATTCTTCCACTCCCCTCCCTGGCAGTCCCCAACGGACAAGCGCCGCCGCACCCGGCCGGTCCAAGACCGACTACCGATGGCCTTGGCCTGCTGATTGAGGCGTTCGATACACACCGAACGGTTGACCTCCCAGCAACACCGGAGACGACAAGTGCGCCTCCCCCGGGAGCGGCGTACACTGTGTTCACTACATCGCAGCAGTACTATTCGCATCCGGCTCTGGCTATGAATGACGGGTATGAACACGAGCTGGGGTACTACATGTCTGATGGGGAACCGCCGGCGCTGCAGCAGGGCTGGGTTGGGGGTGGGGATATGGGTGGCTACTGAAAAGCAGTGTGGTCGTTTAGTGCAGGGTTTTTGGGGAGGATCTGCGTTTTCACGTCTGTACCTTATGTATTCGCGGTGGGACAGGAGTTAACGGTCGGATACCCGGCCTGGTATGGTCTGTGATCAGGAGGGAACGGGGTTAAGGTGGGTGGTGTCGAGTGTTTGTTGTGCTCGCTCGGATAATGGGATATACCCCCGCGAGGTACCTGTTATAGCTACTGCTTTATCCTCGACAATTGTAACAGTATTTTTTATACATCTGGTCCCTCATTCCTTTCAGGTAGGCCTCAGCTGTATCTGACCCCGGCTGCTGGTGAGCACTTCGGCAATCTTTTATGTCTTTATCGGGGCATATATGGAGCTATCGATATTTACGATAAGACGGCTGGATTATCTCCGATTATCCCGACCCTTGCCCATCGCCTCTCGTCATAGCAATCGGAACTCCGACATCAGCGCTCGCTCCTGACAACTTATTTGGTTGAGTTTCTGAAATATCGCAACTTTCGACGTCACTTCCGGGTCTTATTCAGCCATGTCTGCGGTGCAGGCAGCAACCAGACCGGAATCGGCGCAGAGGGTGCTGTCGCTGGTATGTCTTCCTCGTCCCGAATCCCATCCTACAATCGGGGTGGCGGCTTTTTCAACAACGCTGGCCTACGAGATGCGTTCCTCTTCAATACGCACGCTAGGGAATAGGTCGGTATAGGCTCGGAGTGCTGACGGAATACAACAATACGCAGTACCGGCAGCTCCTCCGCCAGGGGAACCAGTTTTCGGCGTATAACTTCAGAGAATACGCCAAGCGCCGCACGAGAGACGCCTTCCGGGAGAACAAGAATGTGGAGGATCCACGGCGGATACAGGAGCTGGTGCAAAAGGGGCTGCAAGATTTGCAGATATTGAAGGTGCGCTTTCCCTTCCTCTCTATTCCATGCTATCCCGCCGGGTGTTGGGTGGGAAAGTCGTTGTTTTCTTCTGGCGGCAGGAAGGCAGGCTGGCTGACTGACTGTTGGGATTTGCGCCGATATAGCGCCAGACCGTGATTAGCCAATTCTACCAGATGAACAGACTTGTGGTGGAAGGGGGGATATCGGTATGTGGAGTCTTTCCTTTGGCAAGAGTGGTTAGGAAGTGCTGACTTTGTATAGGGCAAGGACACGCCTGGCCACGAGACTGTCAGGCAGAAGGATACCGGGTGAGTAAGATTCGTGGTGCTTGGAGCACGAGCTGGGCAACGGGGCGTTGGGCATAGTACTGACTGGTGTATAGCTGGGATTGAGCTTAACCGGGTCCAGGGCCCCTTTTTCGGAACACCTCGGTCTCCGGTTTATCGATTCTGCGGAGATGTGTGTACTATACCACAGAACAGCTACCTTACTTATGGGACATACCTGGTGCCTCGACGAAGGGGTAGGTAATCTGGAGTTTTCGGCGCTGGTGGCGGGCAGACCACGAGATGTCACTAAGCAAGCATCCATCATAGATTCTCGGGAGCTTGTGTTCTGCAGAACCGTCTGCGAGATTTGATATCCACCTCGTTCTGGCGTAACGGGACATTATTCATCTCTTCGCTGTTCATCATCGGCTGTCCCAGAGTACTTCATGGCGAATGTTCTCCGAAGTTTATTCCTCTCTCCTTTGACTAAATTGCAAGTTAAGCGATTATCGTTGTAAGCGGACTGTCCCCACCGTCCGGGGAGCAACTACGTCCCGTTGAATGAAAGTCCTGTCGCATTCTGGCAGCTTTGTCGCCAACATCGCTACTGCTATCGGGTACGTTGCGTAACACTGATTCGCGTCTACCTTGTGCCGACGGCTCAAACGACCCCTCTAAGTCTGGTCTCTACGCGTCTTGCCGTCGTCCTACACCAAGGTCGCGGCATCACTTAGACTATCCGTATCTGTATTCCGTACCAATAGCCATTCCGCAGCAGCGAACATTGCTGACGCCATCCCTGTCGCCATTGTATTCTTTTTTGGATATACGCTGCCATTGCATAGATAGAGCGACCGCGACACTCCTTAAAACCAATTGCGCTGCGGTTTTGATTTCTCGGCCGGCGGCGGACAGACACGGAGCCGGATATCGGGACGCGTTGACTCCCACGCGTCACAATGCAGCGGGCTGTGAGTCCAGAGTCTGACAAATTGCAAGTAGGACGAGATTTTTGACAGCGCATTGGCGGCAGCAGCAACTTAGGACGGCGACGCAGACACGTCGGGGCGCCCGCGCCGGCTTCCCAGAACCCGATGATTTCGAAGGTGTGTTTCGCGGTCTGTAATAGCAGCGGGTTCGAATTGAATTTCAACCATGACTGACCCTCCCTCTCCAATCTCTTCAGGGCTTCCCGTGAGGCAATGGCGCCAGGAATGGGTCAATGTCGCGCCGACACTGCAGCAGGAGATGGCCCAACAAGGCGACCGCTGGGCCGTTGAACTCCCCTTCGGCATGCCGAGGGAAGCCCATCTTCTGCCACCACACAGCCAAGAACTCCTGCGCGCCGCCCGATCAGGTCGGCTGTATAAGCGCCCCGCCCCAGCGGAAGAGGAGGATGCCGATATTGAAGTCGACGCCGTCAAGGGGGAGAAGAAGGAATGGGAGCCGCCAAACGAGGGGTACATGGTCAAGACATGGAAGCAAGTGCCGCGTAATGAAGAGAGCCCCACGATATCCTACCTAGCGAAGCGCCACAAGAACACCGTCACGTTATCTTCCAAGGCAGCGCCTGCACTGGCGGCAGGACCCACGGTCATCCGGGCCACCGTCCGTCGGATCGACGCAGCTGGGAACCCCTACGAGCAAACGGTTACCCTTAGCGAGGGCCAGCGTGTTGACGGCGAGATTATCTCTACAACGGTGGTACCTACGCCGGCAGCAGCGCCAGAACTGCCCGTGCAACAGCCAACGCCTCCCAGGAGAAGGCCTCCACCGCCCAAGCGGAAGCCAAAGGGATTCGGGCGAGGACGAAAGAGGGGTGTCGGGAGACTGCCGTTGCCATTGCCCGCGACGAGGTCGCAAGCTAACACGACGGACGGGGCGACCGCTGTTAAGTCCGAAGGGGCTGGCCCTGATGTGGGTTTCTATGCCTTGACCACCGAAGCTTCATCCGGCAGGACGCTAACTACTGACTGTGAGCAGGGTATCAAGATTGAGGGCACTGAAGGCAGCGGGGTACAGGACAGCGAGATGGTTGATATGTCAGGGGTGCCTTCCGAAGACGAAGAAGGAGAGGGTGGCGACGGCGAGGAAGACGAGGAGGGAGAGGAGGAAGGCGGTGACGACCAAGGAGGCGGAACCCCGAACGTCGAAAGCGCCGAGGGCGACGCCCAGGGTGAGGAGACGGAGGGATCAGAGATGTTGGAGACCACCATCCCACCAGCTTCTGTTGAAGAGCCCGACGAGGCCCGCCCTGCTCCGTCGGAGGAGGACGCCACCGTAACCAAGGCGCGCGTGCAGCCGCCGACTCTTGCCAGCCTTGGACCACTACACCAGGCCTCTTCGAGAATCGAGGGGAGCCCCTTGAAGAATGTCATGCTCCAATCGCCGACCGAGCCGCACTCGGCGAGCGGATCCTTTTCCGCATCCAGCTACGTCGACGTACACTCTCGTACCATGTCTATTTCGGGCGTGCTGCCTCCGCTAAGGGGAAATCCGCCACCCGAGCGTGCCGCGACCCAGTACGTGGCAGCCACGGTTCGACACTCGGAAGCATCACCGCCAGCACCCGCCGAGGAGAGGACTAAGCCTACAGCGGAGGCACCCGATCAGCCACAAGCGGCACCGGAACCACGACCCACGGCTCTACCAACGATCGAGCCCTCCTCAGAACCCGCCCCAGCAACTGCACAGACTGTATCTCAACCAGTCCCCGACGACTCCCTCCAGCCTCCAGCCTCTCCAGCCCTGCTCCCGACGGTAACCGAGGATGAAGACGACGGGCTCAACCTGCTAGGCAGCCTGGAAAGAGAACTGGATCGCCAAGAGGGCATCAGCAACGCCAGGAGCGGCTCAGGAGGGAAGGGGACACCCGGCCGGCCGGCCACGGCGGTAGCAGTAGCAAACGCGGAGGAAGTCTCGTCTTCTGCTGCTGCTGCTGATGCTGATACTGACGCACAGGCGCCGTTGAAAATAGAAGAAGAAGAACATACCGAGGCATTCGCTCCGCCAGCAAACCCGTTTTAGAAAGACGGACTCCGAGTCAGGTACCGGCGGCGGCCGCCTGTGGTGGTCCGGAAGTTGCTGAAAGGTTTTGGCTCTGGGAAGCGGAGTCGATCTTGGATCTGGTGAGATGGCGAGTAAAAGGGAGATCAGAAAAAGAAGGAACTGTATTGGGCTGTACGGACTAGGGCATCGAGCGGTTCGAGTACTTGCGCTTTGTGTTATGTAACAAGAGATGGGAGCTTGGTTACTAAGTAGAATAGGGTAGAGGGTGGGTTTGCGTGGTTTCCTGGTAGCGTTAGCGGAAAGCTTGTTGCATATAAGCGGCCAGAATGAGAGATTTGCACCAAAGTCCACACACATCGCCAGTCCTATGAAACTGATGATCAAGGGCAAAGCCCAAAGTCAGAACGTAAACCATTTGTTACAGAATACATCTGGCTCCGGCCAGTCCGAGCCCTTCCGCCCAAGGGTATATGATATAAATATAGGGGTCCAACCATTACGTACAGAATAAGGCGTCGTGCCTGCACTAGTTCTAGCTTGTTTGCCTCGAGTCATTATTCACATCTAAAAATGCCGTCGCTGACATCGCTGACATTGCGACCGGCTTCAAATAGGAAAGGAAACAGACAGCTCAATGAAGGTAAAGCGATTGTATAGAGGGACGTGGATAAGGAAAGGGGAAGCCCCGTCATGCCCCGGGCCCGTCCCCTGTCGCTGAGTTTGCGGAATTCCGCAATGATACCGGGCCCATAAACCCGCGCTGGCCCTGCTGCGGCTGTGGGCTGACGTCCTGCATTTCGACGCCCTCCTTCGAGTCCACTATGCCTTGTCTTGCAGCATGGTGAGCCCTCCGGTGGGGTCCTAAGCGCTGGTCGCCCTCGGCATACGGTTTCTTGAACTGATAATACGTTGGCGGCCGCGGCCGGCACAACACGACGAACCAGTTCTTGAACCAGCTGCCCTGCGTGAAGGCGCGGTATCGGTCCTTCTTCAGGAACTTGTGCGAGTTGAGGTACTCGCGCGTCGTCTCACCCCTTGCCATGAGGAAGACATGGTACCCCATCAGCGCAGCAGGATAGAGAAAGGCAAGGAAGCCATAGATCACCATGGCGAAGGGGACACGGAAATGGCCGATCGCATGGCTAGCGGAAATGCCCTGCCGGTTCGCATAGACTAGGATTTGTGCTAGCGAAGCTCCAGAGAGGTAGAGTGAAAGCAGGGTTGCGGCGCTAATGAAGGTAAAGAAGTAGCGGTAATTGCGGCGGCCGACACAGTTGTTGAGCCAGACGCAATGGTGGTCTTGCGTCTCGACACAATTGTCGCAGAGACGGCAGTGGTGGGCGCGGGGAGGCCGCCAGATGTTGCAAGTTTTGCAGTACTTGGTAGGGACCTCCATCGCGGCGGTTTTCGGGTCGGTCGACTTGACGAGCGCCCATTCCGTGGTCGGAGGGCCAAGCCTTAGGGGGTCCTCGTTCTCATCTGGGGGAGGAAAACGGTGGAGGCTCCGGGGTAGAATCTAGGGCAGGGTTAGCACTTGACGTCGCGCAGCTTTTCTGTGGTGGAGGACCTTACCCCTGGGTCAGAGGCAGATGCATGCAAGAATGACGACATGCATATGAAGAACACATAAGCGAAGGTGATGGGTATTGCCGGCGATATGTTGTGCCATATCCACGGCGCTGAGAAGATGAAAAAGAAAACGGCGGGGATGACAACAAGACCTCCGGTCGCTATGTTCACCGGCCGGTGTCTGGTGTTTTGTAACCTGCCCCCGAGGCAGAAAACCGTGCTACCCTCAAAATACTGGTAGTTGCGGCCCGGTCTGGGCTTGTCTTTCTCCCTAGATGGTGAATTTCCATTCCCGGCACTGGATGGGAGCCGGGGCGACGAGGCGACCGATTGGAGTTTCTCGCCGCCCTGCATTTCCCGGTTGCCGCTGCCGGACTCAAGCCTGGGCATGAGGAAGCTAGAACGTAGGGAAAGAGGAGTGCGGACGGGAGTTGGGCCATTCGATCCAGCCTTGTGCGCCTTGTTCATATCCAACGTGAGGTTCCTCGCATCTTCCGGCTTCCTCTGCAGCGGGTGGACGCTATCCGCGACGCTTGAGGTGGGATTGTGGCCATGGGTCGGGCTTGTCGTGGCCGTTACGCGGTCGAACGCTTCTTGCTCCGTGAATTCTGTGCCTCTAGACGGTGGTGGCCGAATTTCTCCTTCATCACCGGACTGCGCGCCTATTGGGCCTACCGGATTTGAGACAATGCTATCCCGGTTAGTTTCGCCGGCCTCGTCCCGCGTCCCGATTTGCCGATTCATCGTCGTCGGCCTCGTGATTCCTCGTTGAGCTTGTAGTCTCTGCGAACTCATGGGCCGGAAGAAGGCGTGCGACGTGAGAGTGGGAACATGGCTTCTGCTCATCGCGCTTGTTGGCCGAGTCCCCTGCGACGCACTGCCGACGCTGCCGGCGATACTGCCCCGCTTGCCCGACAACCCATGGCGTAGAGATGAACCCTGAGCCCAAGGGGCCCTTTGAGACATGCCCGTCCTTGCGGTCCCCGGTCGTGATGTGGCATCGGAATAAAGCGCACTCCTCCTCTGGCTTCCGGGGCCCGGTTGCGCTTCCGACTCTCCCCCGTCTTCCGTCATGATATCAGTCATTCGTGAGGATATGATGCTCGGAGGGCCGCCGCGCTCGGATCGCGGAAACTGAGGAAAGCCGTCATCGTTGGTCGTGGTCGTAGTGGGAGAGAGCGGAAGTGGCGCTCCCTCTCCAGGCACCATCGTGCTCGATTCTAGGTCTATCGGAATCGGTCCTTGCAGGCGGCGCTATGAGCAGGCTTTACGCGTCAATCGGTCCTTCGCCACAACATAGCTGGCTTCGAAAATAAACCCGAGGGAATCTCGTCGGAACACAAGGCAGCTGCAGCACGCGATAACGAGGGTGGCGATACTTCTCGCCGCTTTGTACGAGAGGAGGTCCCGGCACGTCAGAAAGAGTTGAGAGTGTGCTCCACAGCAAGAGCAGTGAGGAGATCGAGCTGAGCGTTCTGTAGGTAGGGAGGATAAGGAGTGGCAGAAGCGACAGTAAAAAGAGGCGACAGAAAAGGAAGAAGGAGCGTCAGGAAGCGGAATGTTATGCGAATGTCAATCGTCGGTCTTGCCGTTGTAGCGGAGGTTGAAGAAGAGTCCAAGCGAAGGGGATTCCTCAATCACCGTCGCATTGAAAGAGCTTACTGGCTGGCCATGCCGTTCACGGGCCTTGACAGTTTGCTTTTTCGCCCTGCATTGCACAGACCACCATACCCCTGATGGTGATCAGAGCACAAGCTGAGCAAGCAACACTCACTGCCTTGCCGTCATGTGACGAACGGAATGTGCCATACGGAGGACCACGGTTTGTACACGTCGAGGCTTTGCAGAGACAGCTTGGATGGTTAGGCACTACCTATGCTTCATCCCAAACTCAAACACTGCATTGGTCTCTCAATGAGTCACCAACTGCTTTGCGGAAGAGAAAAAGGACATGGTCTGGGTTTCAGTCGGAATCAAGTCCAGTTTGATAACTTTGTTCATGCACATGCATGAGGAAGGTCCGAGCTGCATGCAATTTAAAGCGAACAGCCTGGGCTATGCAGCTGGCAACAGCCGGTACCGGTCGCTGCTGGCCGGCTTATGTAACAACAGATGCCAAGCAATTGAAGCTCGGTCTTTGACGAAATCGTATGAGCACATCCAAGCTTGCATCACGGCCAACCGCCGAGTCCTCTCCGACAGCAATTTCACCTCCAGACCGCCAGTTCTCGACATAAACCCAGTAGCAATGGCTTCTATCATTGCGCGCCGAGCTTTCAGCACCACCGCCCGCCGCTTGGCGACGGGCGAGGAAGCGCTCAAGACCGAGTCGAAGAAGAACCCCGAGATTATGGTGCGTTAAATTCACACGGCAACACCCGATCCTCCACTGCTCCTCGAGGCCCTTCACTTCAGCAATGCGACCCGACGAGACATTCAACCTGTGAATTCCTCTGGAAGAAGGGAATAGTGTCGAGAAGGGAATGGTGCTGACTGGGAGCTTCTACAACATAGATTCTTGGTGGTGTCGTGGTCTGCGCCCTTACCGGCGCCGGCTTCTACTTTGGTTAGTCACTTGGACGATCCAGTAGCCTAGCCACGCGCCGTTCCCCAACGAATCTAACTCGTGCACCTCCCCGTAGGCAAAAGCCCGACGAAGTCCACATCCGAGACGACCGTCCCTATGGCCGACAAGAGCATGCCGTGGGAGACCGGCTCGTCCCAGGGCAAGTACCAGTACCACCCCGGTGGTGACGCCAGCGCACCCCCGAAGGATGCCCCTAGCGCGATCAACACGGTCATTATTCCCGATGTTGAGCTTCCCAAGGTACGGCTTCCCCCCGATGGCCTCCGATGTCTGGGAGCGCTAACACCTATCTGCAGAGACTCCATGACAAGTACAACAAATGGGGCAAGGACGGCTACTAGACATCTTTCTCCTTCAGAGTGAGGGCACACATTGTGAAAGAACTATGCCACGCCGCGCTCTGCGTGGTAGGGCATCGGTTGTAAATAAACGAAGTTGCAAGGCGGTTGCGAGTCCGGGTCCGTCTGAATAGAGCTTGTATGATGCTTGGATTCCGAGCCTTCATTCCCTGTATGTGACACGACGCTACTGCTCAACATAGTTGCTAACTTCTCAGTGTCCTAAAGCGGTCAATTAAACCTATCTTAGCTCAGTGCTGAAGAACCGGTAACTCGCTGGACATCCCAAAACTGACACATCCAACCAGCCGCCAAGGCAGCTGGAGGCCCAGCGAGTATGGCGTGTGAACGATATTTCCTCGATGGTGCGACCCGCTCGGACCAGGGCGTAGGTCGGCGAAGTGGACCTGTGTCCGGGTCTCCGTGCTGCACATGCCGCAGGATTTATGCTGTGCCTGCGTTGCGGCCAGATTGATGCCTCTCCATGGAAACCTGTCTTCTCCGTGTAACGCCTGGCATGGCGCTCAAGAATTCCCCTCTATAGCGCCAAATCTCCGAAGTCCTCTAGCTGTCACACTCCAACGCCAAATAATGCAGTGCCATTGCGTACCAACAAAAAATTCCACCAGTGTTTAGTTGCCGACGTTGCCACCCATGATTGTTGTACGCCGTACAACCTGGCGTAACGGCTCGATTAGTTATGTCTCGCCGCGGCCGCAGCGAACTGTTCTTGCTGCAGGCGCTCCAGTTCCTCCAGGCTCAGGCCACTCTGCTCAAGTTTATTTGCCTTCTTTTCACGTCCCTGTTCCCTCGAGTCAGCATTGCATACAACCAAAAGGAGCGCGGTGTCCGCCCACCTTCTGAACTTCCTTATGTTCGGCAGCAGCTTCCAAAACCGCGGGCACATAGTCTGGAAAACCAAGTTGGTCCAGTGCCTTGACAATATGATCGCATGCAATCGTCTTCTTGGCCTCCTTCTCCGAAATCTCGTTCGCCTCGGAACTAACGAGGGTGATAAACTCCACGCAGCATTCTATGAGAACGTCGCGAGCTTCCTTGGAAAACGCGATCCCGGACGACCCGGAGAGGATCTCGCCGACTATCTTTTGGACGGTGGCTTGTGCGATGTCAGTAACTGATTGGCTACCCGTAACAGAGGAACTGAGAGCCCGGCGCCGCCGCGGGACGGCGGCCACTGAAGGGTCCCTGGGATCTCATGGAGCTGTCGTCGGACGCCTGGGGTTGAGGATCGGTCGAGTCTGGGTATTTCCGCTTGATCGCAGGACTTCCCGTCCTTTGCGACATCAACAGCAGCTTCAACAACTTCATCCGCTGACTCGAATCCAGCAGCGAGAGCCTGTAGCCGTGACCGCAACAGCTCGTAGGGCGGGGGCATGGAAAGCAGCTTAGGTACGTACCCTTGGGCAAGGAGAGGTCATCGTTGCCTGGCAGAAGTCAGCATCCTATACCAGGATCAGGCTAAGAAGATTAAGGAGAGGAACGAGGGATAAAGGACTACATAAATCTCCGGCATCATAGCGCATCCAATAACGCACAGAGCCCGGAAGTTGACGGCCCATTTTAGCAAGGCCGGAGAAAAAGTGTTGGTAAATGATTCATTATGTGTGTCAGCTGCTGCTCAGGCTGGGGAAGATCAGGGTCTTAAATGACCATTGTAGGGAAAAGTCTCAGCATCGCCGGGGCAAGAATGAGTGTCTGGTGAAACGCAGTGTAATGCAGAGGCAAGCGCGCGATTCACTTGAATGCGAGGCGGCAGCGATGAGGGTATCAAAAAGATGGTGATACGGGCCAACTCAAACTGCATGAACGCGGTTGAGCTGAGGAATGGAAAGAGCCAACAAACCTCCAAATTCATGGTCCGACATCATGATATTCGAGAAAGAGGGCGCCAGCACCCCGTGACGATAAAGCAGCAATGGCACTGTTCGATGCTTGATGATGGCGGGTCAAAACGGGACTTGCGTGTCAAAATCAAGTTATGAGATGATTCTCCTGAGCATTAGGGATTTCTTTAGATATCTTTTGTCTTTGCTGGATGGATAACCATGGTTGTGAGCCAAGGGGAGCTGGCTCACCCTTAAACATGGAGTTGATGAGCAGCGGCCTTTATACCTTCCGTCTAGCTGCCTGTTGTTGCTTGACATACTCGAATTTCAGCCCCACATGTGGCTTAATACCCCTCACCTTGCATATTCAAGCCACAAAATCCACAGCCGAGCCACTCCATCAAGCCAATCCTTCAAATTCGAGGCAAAAAAATTTACGCAGCACACTCCCCTCCAACACCAAGCTTGTCAGAGCCCTTCCTGCATTCGACCACAGGAGACGCATCAGAAGGGCGAAGACGGGATATGTCTATTGTTTCATTTCCTTTCTTCGGCAGCTGTGAGATAAGTTGTATATGCCTTTTTCGGGCGATCCAGCTCTTGGATTCTTAAGTAAGGTATGCTCAACGGACTTCCCTTGTCAGCCTCGACGCCTCAAATGATGAACGTTTCGTGTCGCCCCAATCATACCAAACCATGGTGATTGACACCGTCAAGCCAAACTACATTCCTGATTCCCTTCCCCAGCTTAGCACCCGGAGAGTTGTATATCTTTTGGTTCTGGGCCGAGCTGACAAGACCGCAGTGTGCAATGCTCCACACGATCAGATCTTCGAAGTCGACCCCACGATATGATGCCCAAATATGTACTATCCAATTCCGAAAATTCATGACGGAGACCATCACCTGATCCACCGCGACAGTCTGGACGCAGAAAGATGATGCGGCTTTGCTAGAGGGCACCAGGGACTGACTTGGCGAACACAGCTTTCACAGGAACTAAACGGGGAACTCGTGGGAGAAAATTCGAGAATGGTAGGCGCTTTTTGATATTGGCATGAACTTTGCAGCTTATGATGAACAACTTTATATTCCATGCTAATACTGAAATCTTCATATGTGGAGGAAGATAAAGCCTTCTTTTACCCCTGATCGCCTTTTCTTAGCCATTCTATTCGTGTCTTCCTGGCCTGTTTCATTGCTGACCAGTAAGCAGATAGATCTACAGATATGTGGCAGCTACTGGCGATAGTCAGCAAGCTCGGCTGCATCCCACCTGGTGTATAGTATGTCAGCGATCTTGCTCCAGCTTAGCGGGTTCACGAATTCCTTACTTGAAGTACTTCCCCGAGAGCTCCGGTTTGGCATTCACTGAAAGCTTTGCAATCACTCCACCGGATTGCTCGGGCTTGACCAGCCGTCCCTCCTCGAAGGCCGACTTGAACGAGTCGTAATCCTTCTTCGACATCTCGGTGCCTTTCTCCCGGAGCTCTTTCTGCATGTCAGTATCGACGCGACCTGGACTGATCGCCACCACGGTAATGTCTGGCTCTTCGACAGCAACGTGTTGCGCCAGTGAGGTTAGGGCGGCCTTGGAGGATCCGTACGCTCCCCATGCGGTGTAAGCGCTTGTCGCCGCCCCGGAGGACACGAATATGATACGACCCTTCGAGGTCCGGAGGTGACGGATGGTTTCCTTGACCTTGTAGAGAGTCAGCGCAGGTTCAAAGCGCCGCCGTCTAGCAGCCCCGGAGAACTCACAAGTGCAAGTGCGCTGAAGAAGTTCGCATCGTAAAGCTTCTTCCACTCCTCAACGGAGGCGTTTTCGATGCGGGTCATGGGAGAGAGCACGCCATGGTTGACCACGACTCCGTCTATCCTGCCAAAAGTGAGGATGGCAAGTTCTGTTGCTCTCCATGCTGTCTTGTTGGAGTCAGTGATCGTTCTCATCGCTGTGGACCTGATAGAAGAGCGCAAGCTGGGGCCGAGACTCGGAGCGGAAATTCCCGGCTTTACTCACATCGGCAACGGTCATGTCAGCCGCAAGATATGCGACTTGCGAAGGATAGTGTTGCTTTAGCTCTTCAAGCTGCTGGACAGACCTGGAAATAAGCACAACCTTGTGAGATGACGCCAAGAGGCACTTGGTGACAGCAAGCCCGATGCCGCGGCTTGCGCCGGTGACAATGATGACCTTCGAATCCATCCTTTGATCGGAACGTCAAGTGAAGTTGGCGCCTTGGCAGGAACTTGCTGTTGTGATTGGAAAGTGTTGGAGGCCGTTGAAGCTTCCACCTCCCCTCGAGAATTCTTGGAGCCCCTCTCTGTGGGGAGCGGGGAAGATCATTGTTAACCCGAGGTCTGCCCCGATATCGCGTCTCCATTGAACCTGCTCGAGCGGATGTTTTGGCTTGGAGGTGGAAGCTAAGAGATGGACTTGGTCCTCCTCAGGATCTCGCCTCGAATCAAACTGTACGGCTTGATTTTCCAAATATCACGATCGTTTTATCCCGAAGTCCCCCGCTTCAACATACAGCTGTGAACATGTCTTCTCAAACCGTGATTCTCGGCGCTGGCATCATCGGTGTCTCCACGGCCTACTATCTCTCCCGACACCAAGAACCCTCGAGCGTACACCTGGTTGAGCCGTCACCAGAGCTCTTCTCCTCCGCCTCTGGCTACGCCGGCGGCTTCCTTGCCAAAGACTGGTTCGCTCCCTCTGTGTCCGCCCTCGGCGCGCTCAGCTTTGAAGAGCACGGCAGGCTCGCCGAGGAGCATGGTGGGAGGGAGAAATGGGGCTACTCGCCGGCCACATGCGTCAGCTACGCGGCGTCGGCAGCAGCGCGTGACTCCCAGAAGCGAGGTGACGACTGGCTGCGAGACGGCACGAGCCGCGCTGATGCGGCTCCCGTGATCCTGGACTCATGCTCCGGGAAGACGCCGACTTGGCTGCGAAGGGTAGACGGTGACCACATCGAGTTGATCAGCGACGAAGATACAACGGCACAGGTCGATCCCCTTCTGCTGTGTCAGTTCCTTCTGCAGGAATGTCTCAAGCGCGGGGTGAAGCTGCATCATCCCGCCAAGCCGGTCTCGGTAAGCACCGATGGGAAAGGCGAGCTGGCTGCCGTCCGCATTGTGGACACCAAGACGTCGGCGGAAACGACTCTAGACTGCAGGCGGCTTATCATCACGGCGGGTTCCTGGACAGGGCAGGTGTTTCAAACGCTGTTTCCCAAGTCGACACTTCAGCTGCCGATCAAAAGTTTAGCGGGACACTCGCTCGTTCTGAAGTCACCGCGTTGGCATGCCGGGTTGGAAACCAATGGATGCCATGCCATCTTCACTACCCACCAGGGGTCTTTCTGCCCAGAAATGTTCTCCCGGATTGGAGGCCACATCTACTTCGCCGGGCTCAACTCGTCAACCCTCCCACTTCCGGACGCAGCCGCGGGGAAGGCGACTCCGTACAGTGAAAGCCTTGCCCAGCTGCGGGAAGCGGCGAAGGAAATACTCGGGTCAGGTCCCGGCGCTGAAGACGACCTGGAGATCGTTCGGGCAGGGCTGTGCTTCCGGCCCGTGACGTCGTGGGGAACCCCGATCATCTCTCGGATCCGAGACCAGGATCTTGGTGCCGGCACGGTAACCAGACCGGGGGCCGAAGGCGGCGTGTTTGTTGCTGCCGGTCACGGGCCGTGGGGCATCGCCATGAGTCTCGGCACAGGTATCGTGCTAGCTGAGATGGTGCAGGGACAGAAGCTCAGTGCGGACATCAGCGCACTAAGTTTTGGTAGTGACAAGGCAAAGTTGTAACCATGCCAACTAAGCCGTCGTGAGGCTGTTGTTGCGGATGGAAAGTTCCGAGCTGAAGCGTTGCATCGAATAATAGACAGACATTGCGTCACACGTGTGAAAGGGGTTTTAGAGGTCAATGCGTCGGTCGGTATGTTCCGCAAGCCCTTCCGAACTCCTTTTCCCTTTGGATACAAGCACGTAGGTATATCGAACAATGTGATTGCTAGGGAGATGGCGATGCAGAACGGGCACTTCTCGGCACACAATCTATTGCCTCCGGGCACAATTCCACGGCGGTTATGACAGACGGCCGACCCAACGTGCCGGAACCGGCTAAAACATCTGCTCATCCTCTCATCATCCCATAGCACAATCGCATGTTGCACGACGTTCGCAGTGTAACATTGGCATTGCACAAGTCCCACAGTTTGCAGTTCTTCGGCAGCTGTGCGCAACTCTCTCACGGTCCGAAAAGGCCCTCTGGTATTGGAGGTTACTTCCCCGCTCCTGTCAGCCTGTCAGGGCCCCAGTCGAAGTAGTTCACCTGGTTGAGCCTGGGCAGTGAGGGTGTGGGGCAGGAGAACGGACGTGGGTAAGGGACCCGGGGGCCAATAAGAATCATTTTCTTGCCGCCGAGAGATCACCCCGTGTTGAACTTTGCCCACGCTGGCCCTGCTCTCTTCCCCGGAACTTCCAACGGGGCTATCACTCGCTCGCCATTCGCTGGCCTGCATCTCTCCTGTCACCCCAATGGCCCAATGCGATTCGACACCTGTCGGTGGCCTGAAGAATCACAATGTTGGCTTCCATGATTTCTTCACGACCGTAAGGACCGGTCTTGCGTGTGGGGTTCAATGCGGTGTCCTGCGTTTTCTGCAAGCAAGAGAATCATGGTCACATTGGCGGTCGACCACTTTCGGGCCATCCTGTCAATCCCACTGGATGAATGCCATGGGACATCGATTTGATCACGGCCAGGGGCTTCTTGCACAGTATCCTATCCCACAGTACCTGGCAATGCTCGATGTCCGCAAGACGGGCGTGATGGTGACAAGATTTATCTCCCACTTACCACACACAAGCTTGCTCGGAGGACAAGAGAAGAATCTCCCACACCCGCTCAGGTTACCTCGCTGCTTCTCCCTCATTCCCTCGGTGGTTGAGAGTTTCTGTCCGCAGCGTTTTCGCACGTTGCCAGCTGCGCGTGCCTTCCGCCTGCTTGGCCAACACGGCCCGGCTGAGATAACAGCTGCCGAGAGAGGAAAGATCGAAGATCACTACGGAGCAAGCTCAACATCTCTCCGCCTCTCACCCTCCCTGTCCGAACTTGCTACCCGGGGTCTAGCGCCCGCTTGTGCAGCTCTCCCGAGTGAGTTGAGTTCGGGTCGATACTAGGTACCGACCATCCTACGGCGGAGTATCTACGCATGACGCACTCCCGTGTGATGACTATGCGGCCATGCAGCACGGCTGTCCAATATTAAAGTCCACTCAACCACGGTCTCTTGGCGTGCCTCTTGCTTGCACATCTCCATCTGGAATTCCCCTTGGTACAGATCTTCTTCATCCTTGATTGACTTTCGATCGGACAAGCTCAACAGGATCGCGCGAACGGATTTCTTAGTCTGGCACCGGAGTCAACACCGCTCGACCTTCACAGTAGGTATCTAACCAGACTCCTTCGGCGTGGAGAGTCGAGGCGTGGCTCAACATCAAACCCTGGTGCGCAGCACACCGTCTGCCATTACGCGCTCCGCCGGCCCCTTTCCCTTTTCGAATCTTTCCCGCTTGCGGTTCTCGTCCAGCAGTATCTCACTGTCCCTGGTGTCCACTTTACATGCCCTCGATGTCTTCTAAACTTGGCCGAATCGAGTAGTCCGGCATTCTTCAGTTCGTCCTTCTCGGCGACAGTATTGACGGCAGCTTCTCAACCTGCACACATTCCCGATATCGCGGGGCAAGGTGTGACAGGAGGGCCGGAGCCCGCGTGGGACCGTCTAGCGGTATTCGGGCGCAGGAGGACGCAGCACAAATGGCTTCACATGTTCAACCGGCGTTACGGAGCGCTGCCGACGCTTCGTCTCGGGCAATGGCTGAGCTCGCCAAACGAATCAATATTCCGCTTCAGCCGAACAGCCCTGCCGGCTTGGTGCAGGCTCTCACAGTCGATCCATGGACGCAATCCGGAAAGTATGGGCTAGGATGGACGTACTTCGCGCTGGCGGTCGGTGGTCTGGCAGTATTCGTGAGGATATGGCACTACTGGCAAGACAAGATCCGGCAGGCCATATACAAGCAAGAGATGGAGCAGCACTTTCAGACGCTCTATTCCTTGGATCCGGGGTGGGACAGGTCAGCGGCTCTGGCGACAGGCGCGACAACCTCGGAATCGAGACGGCATTTCTTCCCAGACGAGCCGGCCATCGAGGAGAACACCTTCAAGCCGAAGGCACACTTTGCGTCAGTTGGCTTCATCAATGACACTCTGGCCCTTTTCAGATGGGTCTTCTACCGCCCCATTCCGGATATCGTGTGGAGAAAACATCGGTTTACCTTCTCCTCCCTCCCTGTGCTGAGTTGCGTCTTCATCGCCCTCGCTTTCGTCACGATTTACTGCTTCCTACAGCAACCGCTCTACTGGCAGAGCATCCGGTTTGGCTCGCCACCGCTCGCCATCCGCTCCGGCATGATTGCCGTCGCCATGACGCCCTGGATTGTTGCAACGGCGACCAAAGCGAACATCCTCACACTGATCACTGGTATTGGCCCCGAACGCCTCAACGTCTTCCATCGCTGGCTAGCTTATCTGTGTCTCTTCCTCTCCCTAGTCCACATGATCCCCTTTTACATCCAGCCGGTCTGGGAGGATGGTGGCATGCTGGTGTTTGATGCGCTGTTTCCCCCCGGGAGTGGGATTATCTATGGGTCTGGCATTGCCTGCCTTGTTCCTCTATGCTGGCTCTGTGTGGGCTCCCTGCCCGTCCTCCGCAGGAAAGCATACGAGATCTTCTCACTCCTTCACGCACCGGTCGGCTACGTCTACCTCGGTGTGCTCTTTTGGCACACCAAGAACTTCCTCATGTCGTGGGGCTATCTCTGGGCGTCGGTCGGCATCATCGTCTTCTGTAACATCCTGCGTCTCTTCAACCTCAACTGGGCCAGGCCATGGCGCATGTCGTGGCTTGTGGGAGACGAGGCGGCCATCAACATTATGACGGAGAACGCCATCAAGATTACCATCCCGACCCAGATGCGGTGGAAACCCGGCCAGTATGTCTATCTCCGCATGCCGGGCATCTCGCTGTTCGAGAACCACCCCTTCACCATCTCCTCCCTGTGCAGCGAGGATTTCCCTTCCGAGTACGGCGAAGAGTATCGGGACTGTGTGCTCGTCTTCCGTCCGTACGGCGGCTTCACACGCAAGGTACTGGAGACGGCCATCGACAAGGGACCCTTTCACACATACCGCGCATTCCTTGACGGCCCGTATGGCGGGATGCGCCGCGAACTGGCTGCGTTCGACACATGCATCCTGATCGCGGGCGGGAGCGGCATCACCTCGTTGATGTCGCAGCTCTTGAACCTGATTAAGCGCATGCGGGATGGTAAGGCCATCACAAAGAAGATCGTGGTGGTATGGGCGCTCAAGCGGCTCGAAGCGATGGATTGGTTCCGCGAAGAGCTGCGCATCTGCCGCGAGGCAGCGCCACCAGACAGCGTCACCTGTAAATTCTTCGTCACGGCTGCGGTGAGGCAGAAGGGCAACCCCCATCATGGCCGCGCGCCGAGACCACTGAGCAACATGTTCCACGATAAACTTGATGGGTTCGTGGCGGGCATCGCGAGCAAGCGGAATAGTGCCCTGATCATGGCTGAGGCGCAGGGTGACCCGGACAAGGAGCGTGAGCTGCGGCGCGAGGATGAAGATCGCATCACGGCTTTGCCGCAGCAGAAGTATCTTCAGCCTCACAATATCCCTCCGCCACCGCCGGGCCCGCCGCCCAGGATGAGTGGGTTATCGCCCGCGGAGGACGCACTCCGCAAGCTTGAAGGCCGCGACAGTGACTTCAAGACAACAGAACCGGCAGCGGACATCCCCAGTGACAAAAAGCACCATGACGGGTTCCACTTCCCGCCTCTGGGTCCGCGAGGCGATGCCGCTCCTCACTTCAACTACGCCCCGCCAGCGGGAAAGCAGCGCTACAGCCAGATCCTCGCCGAAGCAGATCCTCGCCTAAGCCACGCAGGCGGCGAAGCAACAGACATTAACCACCAAGCCGTGGATGACAGGCATGGCGCCTCCTCCCCCGTCCGGCCGCCGGAGCTCGCTCACCTCCGCACAGATGTAGGCGGTTTCACCAAGCCGCGGCCCACCAGCACCTTTGGTCCGCCTTCAGGCTTCGACTTTGGCTTCCCGGAGACTCCGACGGAGTTCCAACGGTCGCTCATGCGCTTCGCCTTCCCCATCCCGCACGAGATCGACGGCGGGTGGAGCGTTGAGTACGGTCGGCCCGATCTGGGGTATATGCTCAAGGAATGGGCCACGGGCGGCCCTGATGGGAGGGGAATCCTGGGAAGGAGGACGGCCGTGTTTGTGTGCGGCCCCCCCTCGATGAGAGTGGGTGTTGCCAATACAGTGGCGAGGTTGCAGGCCGAGATTTGGGGGGATGACATGCTGGAGGAGATCTTTTTGCACGCAGAGAACTACGCACTGTGAGGTATGTATGGGAATGGTTTGGGATGGGACGAGGGAGGGGATGAGTCAACTAAACTACCCCGGTGTTTGTTGGGAAGGCCGGCGTTCGGCGGGATACCACTTTGTGCCGATACCATTGCTCGATCGAGCAAGCCAGCGACTTCAGTGCGCCCGTTTTCCTTTCGCCTTGACTCAGGCCTGGGCAGTTAACGGGTTTTCCAGGATGCTGATGAGGCCCAGCTGCAGGCCATGAACTGGCCTCGTTCTTTTGTTAGTGTTCCAAACACTCGAGCAGCTACACTCTACCTAATTCAACATGTCCATCTATTCATCAGTCGTATCCTTGGACCCGGATTATCCGGACTTGCGTTGGCCTGACTCTGAGACATGTAAGTCATAACGGTCCACCTAAACAAAGCATGCTCTTCCCTCTCCTTCCTCGCCGTGGAGATACCGTGACACAGGAGGATAGAACATGGATGGTTGACCCCTTCCCGCTGTCCTCTCCTGAAAAAAAACGGTTGCCGGGGGCAAGGCCGGTCCCGAGGCCGTGCCAAGCCAAACGGATTAAGCACCTTGAGCACGTTTGCCTAAGCTTTGATCCTTGTTTAAACTCCTTGCACCCTATTGACCGTGCAACCTTAGTCTGGGATGGTCCCTGCATGCTGCAGGATCGGGCCCGAGATCTCCCACCCCTGGCAACCTTGAAAGATCTAGATATCTAGACCTCGACCACATTTGTTGCTTGGTGTAACACACACTTCGTATGTTGGTGCTGGGATGTGCTGGCCGGCCTTGCAGGTAAGGCCGTGCCGGGGACGCAAAACGCAGACAGACAGACGGCAATGCTGACCGTGTGTCACAGCTATGCAGTTGGAGATCTTCCCAAGTCTCACAGCATGCCCACACAGTGCTGCCCATGAGCGGTGAAGGTGTCTTCATTTCACTCGTCGGCAAGCTTGAGTAGGCAGAAACGTACAGAACAAGGATGCTATGCGCAACATATCTTGTCTCGGTCTCTCTGCGGCTCAACCTGTCACAATTCTTCATGTTTCAATCTGTTTCCACCGCTGTCTGGCCTGATTCTTGAACCAACAGTGCTTCCCAGTGCTTCTTCTGGCCTAGAAGAGTCTCAACTCCGAATCCAAACATGACTGAGAGAACCAACAAACATTGTCAATTGCATGGCGTGATGAGGATCATGGAAGGGCCCCTCCTGACCGAGATCCGGCCGCGGAGTTACGAAGGCTCGAGGTGTCAAGATATCGGAAGCTCGAGCTGCACGTCGTATGGATCGGATCATTTCGCCTGCAGTGTCACCAACAGCTGCGCAGTGCCGTGGTTGTTCCTGGATAGGGGCTGCTCTGAAAAGACCACCTCAGGCATGTCGCCGAAGCTTGCCATGAACCATGGATCCGGGCCCGGCAAGCAGCCAGAAGACACTTCATATGGGATACTTAGCGGGATATGAGCACCTTCATAGGAACAAGGTGTTCCGGATGAGACGGATCAGACAGTATGAGGCCGGGAATCCTCGGGCCAGAGGACGCTCAGTCCAGACCACGAGGTGTATCGCAGGATGCATTATCCGCCGAAGGCTTCCTTGCTGAAGAACGTTAGAATTATGGGACCAAAGCATCGTTAAAAAAGGTCTCTCACGGCACTGTGCCTGCCGTCGTGCCTTTTCGGAAGATGCCGCTGTCACACGCATGCGCGTGAATTCGCTCAGCGGATTTCTCAACGCATCATTCACTTCGGAGGGGAATTCCAAACTCGACATGCACCTCGGTTCAGGGGCCATCGCTTCACATTGACGGTGTTCTCGGCCATTCACCGAGTCAGAGAACCAACAACAGTAAGAAAGATGTTGGGAGGCTACCTTAACCGGAGGGAGACGCTCCTGAGGCACTTCCAACGTGCAGCGATCATGTACCTGCCTTAGATTCACATTAATAGAGATGGGAGTATTTTAGGAAGGCGCGCTCCGGCCATTCCTGCCGTACTCGTGTCTGTTCTCGTTCCTGCAGGCCGCAGCCAGAAGATGAAGTGGTGGCGTTTCTTTCCCAGGCTACTGAGGTATTACACAGCAGCAGAGCAATCTATCCTTCCTTCCTGCTACCGGCTTTGGGTTTTATTTCAGGTAACACCCTCGGCCTACCCGATCTTTTCCTAAGGAGCACAGAACACGAGAGGAAAAAAGGCTTACAAGTTACCGCCGGGCATAGAAGATTGAAGAGTCGCAACTCAGAAAAGAGAAAGGAAGTTCCAATGTCGCCGTTCCAAGCCCTCCGTCGCCCAACCGCGAAGGCAACTAATGTCGCTGACGAATCTCAACATGGCGACCGAGAAGCCAATGACAGAATGCCGGAGAACATTGTTTCGCCTGAACGTGGCAGCGATTCAGACCAGGAAGGCCAGAGAAGCGTGGTTTGTTTGAACCCTCGGACGGCCCCAAGGTGCACATCCCAGCTGACAACCACGTAAAGGGAAGAAGCTTCAGCCGATGGATGGCTTTGACGGCATTGGCCTTCATGTGGACCAGTGCTCAGGCTCCGTTGTATCTGCTTGGTAGGCGCCCCTTTCCATTCACACCTTCTCTTCTTGGACACAGCATTGCCTTCCGAGGTTGTCTGTCCGGCCACTGACTGAAACCTTGATCAACAGCCAGCGCGCCCGTCTACATCTACCGAGACCTTGGCGGCGTGGGATACTGGGTGTGGTTCGTCACTGCAAACCTGCTCGCCACGGCCGCGATATCCCCCTTTGTCGGTGCCCTCTCGGATCTCATGGGCCGCCGCTATGTCGCCATCATCGGAAGTGCCACAATCATCGTGGGCCAGATTATTTGTGGCGCAGCCCAGGGCATGGATGTGTTCATAGGTGGGTTCCCTGCACAAGTCTGAGAAGTCTCGAGTCTCGCTGATAATGTGCATCTCAGCCGGCATGGTCATCACCGGTGTAGGCACGGGCATCAACGAGCTCACAGCCTTGGCCGGCACCGCCGAGCTGGTGCCTCTCTCTCACCGAGGGTACTACATTGCCGGCATGGTCCTGACCGTTCTCCCGTTGATGCCCTCTGCCATGTATGCCCAGATGATCGCGTACCAGTCCACCTGGCGGTTCATCTCCATCGTGACTTCGGGATGGGCCTTCCTTGGCTTGATGATGACAGTGCTCTGCTACTTCCCTCCGCCGCGTGTGGAGCCGCAGGGGTGGAAGGAGAAGGTGCAGCTGCTCAAGCGGACAGACTTCGTCGGTGGCCTGCTGTCTATTGTCGGACTCGCCGGCTTTGAGACGGGTATTCTTGGCGGTGGGTATGAGGTGAGTTTGTGAACTTCGCTGCTTCTCCTCTGCATTGGTTCTGACTGTTCTCAGTTTCCGTGGACGAGCCCGCAGACGTTCGTACCGTTGATGCTTGGGGTGTGTTTTCTCATCGCCTTCGTGGTGTGGGAGCGAATGGGCACCAAACATCCGATGATCCCTCGACATCTCAGCAAAATGCCTCGGACGCTAGGCCTGACGATGCTCATCACTTTCATCTCGGGTGCCAACTTCTTCTCCGTTCTGTTGCTCTGGCCTCCTGAGGCCTACAATGTGTACGGACACGAGTGAGTGCCCCTTCCCAAAGAGAGCGGTCCCGAATAGGGGTAACCCCTAAGTCTCGGCCCTTCCTGTTTTTCACCTCGTACTGACTCTCCAAAGCCCCGTTGGCGTCGGGATCCGGGGCATGCCTTTCGCGTTCGGTGTCTTCGCCGGCTGCATCGTCTCGCTCGTCCTCCTGTCCTGGTTCCGTGGCCAGATCAAGTGGCTCATCTTCAGCGCCTCCGTGCTCATGACGGTCGGCTGTGGATGCCTCTCCCTCGCCAGGGTCGACAACATCCACGCGGTGTATGCCATCTTATTTATCGCGGGTCTCGGCGTCGGCGGTATCACGATCCCGGTTTCCACGGTCGCAACCATCATCTGCCCGGGCGACGTGATTGCCACGGTCACGGCTCTGACCATCGCCATCCGCATCGTTGGCGGCGCGATCGGCTATGCGGTGTACTTCAACGTCTTCGTCAACAAGCTCATCCCCGAGTTAAGAACGCTTGTTGGCACGGCCTGCTTTCGCGCCGGTATCAAGGATCCGGAGCTCATTCATCAAGTCATCGGCTTGACCAGCGTGTCTCTGGTCAATGAGATACGGAACCTCCCCGGCATCAACGAGGGTATGTGGGCCGAGATCGTCGCGGCAGGACAGGTGGCATACGCGAATGCCTATCCGTGGGTGTATTACTGCAGCGTGGCCTTCGGCGGAGTTTCCGTCCTGGCGAGCCTGTTCCTGGGCGATATCTCAGAGATGGTGGATGATGTGGTTGTGGCTGAGATGCGAGAGCCCACGATTTTGTGAACGACCTCCCTCTCCATTCGCCGGGATTGGGTGGGGCGGTGTGAATCGGAGGCAACAAGATCTGAGAGAGCAATATGTCAAAGATCGGCGAGAACATTGGTAGGGCCCAGTTGACGCTTCTGGACCTGACGTAGACGGAGGAGAAGAACGTCGCAACCTAAAGTTTGCTCACAGACGCGGCTGGCAGAGGTTGGCTTCGATGCGGTTGGACTCAGGATATGGAATGCTAGCTTGGCTGGGCAGAGTGAGTTTATGTATATTAGCTAATGTGTGCGATATCGCCGCTCAAGAGATCGATTATCTACCGTAGGTAGAAATCACACCACACTCATCTATATGTGCCTGTTGAGATAGTCCCAAAGGTGACTACCAGCCGAACCAGACGCCTACAACTTGGGCTAGGTCGGAACCTGACCAAACCGATACTGCGCCCAAGCAAAGCTCCCCTCATGCAACGTCCACAGCTGACTCCCCTTATCCTCTCCCGCCGCGCCCGCCGCCACATACACCGGCATAAGATGATCCATCCACGGATGTGCCTGCCTCGCATCCGGCCTCTTCGTCACAGCAGCCATCCGCTCCTGCCTCGCCTCGGGATCCGCCTCCACCGCCTCCTTCAGCGCGTTATCGAACGACACGGCGTAGGGCAGCGCCGTGGGATCGCCCCAGGTGAAGCGCATGTCCCGCAAGTTGTGCACCGTCATGCCCGTGCCGATGATGACGATGTTTTCGTCGCGGAGAGGAGCGACGGCCTGCCCGAGGCGGTAGTGCGCGTCTGGGTCCTCGTTGTTGAACAGCGAGACCTGCACGAGCGGGCAGCTGAGCGGGTTTTCTTCCGGGCTGAAGGCCACGTTGAACCCCGAGAAGACGCCGTGGTCTAGCCCGCGCTTGAGCCCCTTGGCTTGGATCCCTGCTTGGGAGAGCAGGGAGAGAATCTGGGAGGCTAGGGTGGGGCTGCCTTTGCTCGGGAAGGTGGCTTTGTAGAATTCCGCGGGGAACCCGTAGAAACTGGGGCGTTTGTTAGCGAGTCACTGAGGGGGGCTTGAAGGATAGGGGTGTAAACACACTCATAGACGAGGTCTGTGTCCTCGGCATTGTTGAGATGGATTTCGTCTGGCTCGGCCTGCCAGTGGGCTGAGAACACTACAACAGCTGTAGGTTTCACCTTTTGGGTGATCTCCTTGCCAATTGACTGAAGGACAGGGTAGACGGGGTGTGTCTTGTTGTATTGGACATCGGGCTGGATTGTGTTAGTGGAGATAGACAGAACAAATGATAGGACCTGGGAGTTCGTGTAATGTGCGTCGTTCTCACCCCTCCATGGCTGAAGAAATACACTGGCGCCTTCGGCATGTTTGTGGGGTGTGGTGCTGGTTTGGACAGGGAGTAGTAGGTCTTGGTCTTGATATTCGTCAAAGATGGTACGCTACGTGCCAGCGGAGACGAAGAGTTGAGCAGGAAAGCCAGGATGAATATCGCCGTGGGTAGAAGGAAGTAGTAGGTGGGGTGCCTCAATGCCCAAAACCCAAACATTGCACCTTCTGGAAGCTCATGTACGCTTAATTCCTGGCATCTCGTCCTTTCGACGAACAGTATTGCTGGCGTACATCAACCGGTTCAAGCCCATAAAGTCCAGGCTACTTAGAAATCTAGTGTACTCTCGCTCTCGCGCTTTCGGCGTCGATTCGTACACAGTAGTAGCCCCTTTTGGTAAGCACTTAGTAATTCTTGTATAAGATCTCGCCATGCGAATGGAGGAGCAGCAAGCGACTCCATACCCCCACAACTGCACAGACCCTAACCCTGATCCGCGGTGTTGACTGTGGACTGCAACCGTTCAACCGGGATTTCGAGTCCCAATTGAAGCCCCGCTTTCCTGCAAACAACCGACCTACCACTCGAAGCCAGGCTACTGTGTACAGCCGAATCACATCCCAGTCGCCGAGCCGCGGCCCCCTTGCGCGAAGATGTCGTCGTCAATCATACGGGCTGCTCCCATCGTCTTCCCGGCAACCGCAAGGCATACGGCCACCGTGATTTTCGCCCACGGTTTGGGCGACACGGGGCACGGCTGGGCTGGTGCCGTTCAGTCTTGGCGCAGTCATGGGCGCCTCGACGGGGTCAAGTTCATCCTGCCCCACGCCCCGGCCATTCCCATCACCTGCAACTGGGGTATGAAAATGCCGGGGTGGTATGATATCGTAAGTGACGTCCTCGTCGCACGGGCAATGCGTCTCATCACAAGTTGCTTACTATCCATCCCAGCACACCATCGACGGCAACGTCGAGTCTCTCCGTCGCAACGAGGACGAGAAAGGAATTCTTGAGAGCCAGGCCTACTTCCATGAGCTGATCCAAAAGGAGGTCGACTCTGGCGTTCAAGTGGTTGTTGGAGGCTTCAGCCAGGGCGGTGCCATGAGCATCTTCAGCGGGTTAACGGCCAAGGTGAAGCTGGCGGGCATCGTGGCACTCTCGTCCTACGTGCCGCTGAGCGTCAAATTTGCCGAGCTGGTCCCCAAGCCCGAGTTCAACAAGGAGACTCCCATCTTCATGGGCCACGGCGATGCTGACACGGTGGTGCCCACCCCGCTGGGGAAGTTGTCGTATGACCTGCTGAAGAGCTTGGGGTATAATGCCACTTTCAAGATTTACAAGTAAGCTGGTATTCCAATCTCACCTGCGCGGTGCTGACTAACCGATTGCTGAAGGGGCATGCCGCACCTGCCATTCCCGGAGGAACTAGACGACGTTGAGGCGTTCTTGGTAGAGAGGTTGCAGGCGTCGGAGGACAACGAGGGCAAATCTGAGCTGTGAAGCGTTTGTATTGTAAGGCCTGGCTGATAGGGGTTGATCATGGGTTATTTGAACTTGGCGCAGCGACCAGGCCGGTCGGGTACACAGTAGACCGGAGAATATGTACCAAGATACCTTACTTCACACTCAACTTCTGGTCAACGGGTACCGTTACCATCGGAAGTTGCACATTCTCGGAGCTCTCCACATTCTCCAGCCGCTGGGCCCCATCACCAAGATTGTGGTTCGTGCTTCCTTATCTTATCAGCATCCTGGTACCGCAAGACCCGCTGTTGGCCCGCCAGCTGTCACATGGGTCGGGGTTGAAAGCAAGTTCGAGGTGCGATGCTTGCAGACGCAGAAACCAAAGGCATTGCTTGGAAAGGTCTTATTCCTCTGAAGCCACTTTCGGTTGTGTTTGAATTCGCTGTCAATCATCTACACCCCTTCGATGGACGTTGTGGAGATCCGTTGCTCGCTCCGACACGAACCCGCCCTTCGTCGTCGCAAGTAAACAAGCTTTCGAACCCGGGGTCAATCACTCACACACCACCAGACTGTCCCGCTCGACACCCGCGTCAACCATGGCAGCGAACCCGCCATCCCCGCCAACGCCCTCACAGCTACCCCCTATCCCAGCAAGCCCAACCTACTCGTACGCTTCCACCGCGAACCCCCTATCGCAGTACAACCTGGCCCTACCTCCACCGCCCCGCCCCGCGCACGCCGTGCTCACCAAAACCGACCTGGAACACTCACACGCTGCATACGCCGGCCTCCTCTCTAGCGCCAAGGCTTACCGCCTCGCGCTCGCCTCCCTTTCTACCGCCGCCTCCGCCTTCGGCTCCGCCCTCGAATCATGCGCCCGCCTCAAAGAAGCCCGCGCCGACGCCCTGGGTCCGCCCCAAGGCGCGCCGCTCAGCAACAGCTTCACCACCAAGCAGACCGCCTGCACCGCCGACACCCTGCTCACCGTCGCGGGGCTGCAGCACCTGGTTGCGAACCACCAGCACATCCTGTCCGAAACCGTGTACCGCGCCTTCGAGGTGCCGCTGCTGCACGAGCTGGACAAGTGGCGCGCCGCGGTGGAGGACGAGGAAGAGGGGTATGCGCGCGCCGTGGCGGCGCAGAGCAGGGAGATTCGCCGGCTGGAGAAGGAAGGGATGAAGCTGCACCGCCAGCGCAGGCGGGACGTGGCGAAGTTTCGGAGCCATCTGGTCGAGCTGACGAGCAAGCTGGACGGACTGACGGTGCTGCATGGGGAGCATGCGCGGACGCTGCTCCGGGAGAGCCAGGAGACGAGCGTCAAGATTGTGGAAGCGAGCTGCAGCCTTGCCAGGGCCGAGGTGGATATCTTTGAGAGCTTGGCGAGGAAAGGGTGGACGGGCGGGGGGTTGGAGGACGTGCTGGAGAAGGGGGTGGACTTGTTTGCGGCGGAGATGGATCCGCTAGTTGAGCCGGGGAAGGGAGCGGGGCTGGATGGGGCTGCTGGGACTGGGAACGGTGAAGGGACGAAACTGTTCAGCATCTTGCCGCCCAGGAGCATCCTGGCTGACAGTTCGGCGTCGGGTACGTTGAAGGAAGGGAAAGATGCTCGCTCGGATAGTCTGTTGGTGGACACCGATCGGTACCAGAGCCTGGTTGGCGCGGTATCGTCGGACCTGACCAGGGGACGAGATCGCGACACGGACAGCGTCTTTTCCGAGTTTAATCGGTCACGGGGCGTGCGGCCTTTCTCGCCCCAGCCGCAACCGTTGAGGTTAAACCCGGAGGACTTGCTGCCCGGCTTAGAGAATAGCACCGGCGAGTCCTCGTCCGGTTCGGCAAGTGGAGGGAGACATGGCCATGATAGTGCGAGAGAGCGCGACGACGGCTGTGCTATAGAGGAGGATGATGAAGACGATGAAGAGGCGCACCCATGGCGCAACGAAGGGCTGCGGCATGAGACGCCATCAAATGAAGAGCAAGACAGGGCCGGCGTGAGCCTGAAGGATCCGCAGCAACGTGAGGACAGCTGGAGTGTTCCGGATGGGAATACATGAAGGATTTGGGACGGATGGCAAAGGTGGTAGATGTCATATACTATACCCTTTCTTCTACAGACTGCAGTTTGGAAAGGCATGGAATAGAAGCATGCTAAGCTACATAGCGTACATAAGATATTGAAAGGCTTTCCTCGCCGGGCATCACTGATAAACAACGTACGCCTGAAAATGCTAAAAGCCTGCTACCGCCCTTCCTGGAAATACATCTGGATTTATGTCGTATTTCTCGGGGAAAGCAACGCCATTACGATGTGCAGAACATGGAAGACAACCGCCATCAGTCTCTTTTCTCAGTCATCCTTATCAGCATCCCGAATCTCGCCTCCAAACAGCCCCAGCAAGAAGTCCAGCCACCACATGAGCTTCCAATATAGGCTTGCCTTGTTCCAATCGAATTCGCCCGTCTCGGTCCGTGGC
Source organism: Achaetomium macrosporum (assembly GCA_033296875.1). Classification (NCBI taxonomy): domain Eukaryota; kingdom Fungi; phylum Ascomycota; class Sordariomycetes; order Sordariales; family Chaetomiaceae; genus Achaetomium; species Achaetomium macrosporum. Next base: position 10,217 of record MU860013.1, on the reverse strand, counting down.
ACTTCGCTCCCGATCATCGCGCCACTAAACCATCGAAGGAACGGGATATGGTTCATAATGCGCTGCGAGAAAGACGGAGCGGGCAGCAGGGCCTGTTCCATGGGAAGGAGCTTAGCCTTTCGCACGGTGGGTATGACCTTGCAGAACTCGTCATCGTGGTGCTCTTGTGTTGCGGGCGTTGCGCCGTTACCATCCCCTGCCGTGACTGTGCCGGAAGAGGTGGTGGTGCTGTCCATAGCCATGGTATCGGCCGTCAGTGTGGATGAGATTTGCGAGTGTGGAGGCGATAGGTCGAGGCTGCCGGGGTGTTGCATGCCTACTGTGGACTGGGTCCGGGAGTGTCGCCTCAGCGATGATGTTCTGTGCAGCCCGCTTGCCATCGTGGATGGGTCAGGGATGGCTTCGTCCCGGGAAGGAGGGATGCCGTGATACGGCTCGGCGTAGACGAGGTGGCCGAGGATCTTTTGCGGCGAAGCAAAGATGGCGGCGTCCGCAGCCTCGGCAGACTCGAATGTCACCTTTACCCAGTGTTCGCCACTGTCTGCTCTGTTGACCTTCGCGCGCTCCTCAGGGGTTAGATGGCGCCGACGTGTGAACGCTGGGTCGCGTAGGTCGGACTTGTAGCGCCGGTTCTCTATCGGGGGTTCGCGAGGATAGTCTTCGCATATCCGGCCGGCGAGCTGCTCGTAGTGGTTGAGAGCGGCATATTGTTGCTGCGAAGACCGGTACCCGCGAAGGATCACTTCCGTAGGCGCTTGTTGCTTGTTGAAGCGAGTCTGCGAGGCGGCCGCAACTTCCTCCTGCGCCTGGGAGAGATTCTGGGATGAGGTGGAGGGGATGAGGTTTGGTCTCCGCTGCGTCGCCGGCGCGATCGTCTGAGCTGTATTCTGGGTCTGGTTCTGGCTCGCAATCCAACTGCTGAAGACTTTATCCGCAGCTGCTATCGTTGGGTCCTCTCTCTTCGCTGGCGTGGCGGTTTTCGACCTCGTGCGCCGCGTCGACTTGCCAAAGGAGCCTGTCTCGTGCGTCATCTTCCTTGATCGGAGAGATCCATCTTGCCTAAACGCGCAGTAAAGTCAGATAACTGGGTAGCTTGACGGAGATGCTTTATTACATACTGTGGAAAGACTACGGCGTAAGGCCTTTGAATGCCGTCGTCGCCAACATAAAGCTCCTCATCTGGGACATTGTGTAGGATGTACGGCGCCATCGTTGGGCAAGTACTTGGGTAGCTCCAGAAGCGCACGATGGAGTTGGCGACCAATGAAAGTGGCGGTGCTCTTTGGAATGCGATCGGGTTTGCTGTGAATACCTTACTGGTGAGGTGTTGAATGAATTGGAAGCATCAACACCAATGCGACGCGGTTTTTCAGGCAATTGAACCTGTCCCAGCAACAACGCAAGTTACTTGACATGGCTGAAAGCATGGGCCACTGCCCCACTCGATAAAGCTACTGTGTACTGTACACCTGTACAGGACAATGCTGGTTTGTTTGTTAGTTCGGAACATCCCCCCACAAGACTTTCCCTTCTACGGTAGAGCGTCGTGGGCGATGCGACCAACTGAAACCCTCGGATCCGACCCACAGCACCCCGATCTTGAACCTTCCTACCCCGAGCACAGCCAGCACGCGGTTCACACTCCCGAGTACTGCCCTACAAATTAGGCCTCGCTAGGATCTAACGTTTAAGAAGCCAGAACGCTTGTTTTGAGAGAGAATAGCGCTATGATCGAAATTCTTTTAGAGATTCTCTTATTTTACTCTACTTAAAGTACCAAGCTAACAAACAAACTAGGGTTGGAGTGTATTGTGGGAAACGCTGATATGAAAAAGCGGTAGGGATATATGCATATACAGTATGGAACATGGTGTATCGTGTAATAAGACAACCTTACGATCAATCAGCGCGTCATATACACATAAGGCGCCGACAGATCCTCTGCTTCTCTCGGCAGGTCCAACTACCTATTTGTACCTTCCCCATCAGCAAGCAATTCGTTCCCGCAGTCAGCGACCGGTAGCATCTGACATGATCGGCTCACTCCAACAGCGACGGGGCAGCATAGACAGTTTCTGTAGGGTAAGGACCGCGGTGTCCCTAAAACAACACCTGGCAATTGCATCAAGCTGCTCGAGCAAGTGAGGTGGGCTTTCTCCCTTTAAGTCCCAGTCTTTTGACTCAAGTTGTTCACTTTGGCTTCTTCGCCATTAGATCATGCATGGTCACACGCAAATGACACCTTCATTGTAAATCCACGTACTGATTTGCTATCGATTTCTTGCTCTGGACTTAAGTGTTTAGGACTCCAGGACCTTGAGAGGATGCCGTCGCAGAACATTGCCACGCGACAACATCTGGCTCCCATGCCCTCTAAGACCGCCAGCGCCAAGCTTCAAGTACATCAGTAATAGAACAAACACAGCAGCCCGCTGCCGTCCATCACGACGATTGCTGAATCGCTGCCAGTCTCTCACACACCTCCTTGACTTTGGCCCCTGAACACTTCCCAAACCCGAACCACCGCATTCTTACGACGAGCCTGCTGAGCCGCCGCGCAGCCCCACCTTCTCATCCTCGAGCTCTTCGATATGGCCTGAACTCCCCTACGGCTCCAGCGCGCATATAAAGGATAGCAAGGGATCGTCAGACTCAGCTGGTGACCTGTTGATAGCGAGGCGCAGCGGCTTCTGATCCCACACAGCTTGTACAATGTGCTGTCGGAGTGTCTCGGACAACCTGCCGAGTATATTGTTGGTGTCGGCAGACTTGATCACGCCAAACACCTCGTCGGCGGCACTCCTATACTCGAACCGATAGCGGTTGCTAGATCAGAATTTAGTATCAGTGGCAGTCTCGGAAGGAATTAGATATGACATACCCGCTCATCGTGTCCGGGCAGAATAGGAGACGGCCTCCTCCAAAGTGTTTCGCCAATACCGCCGGGACCTGGGCATAACGGAGGTAATAGGCCCACTTGTCAGAGCAGCCCTGCTGGAGATCCCGGCTTTCTTGCAGAGCGTCTTTTTCGCCAAGCTATGGTAGGTCCCCCTTCGCCCAGGCGTACCGAGCCCTAGGGACTCAACGTACCGGCGGCCGGACTCATCGCCTGTCGCCAGGCTGACGCGGACCGTCTCCTAAGAGTCCCACAGCCTAACATTGTCGATGTTGTGCATAAGATAGTCATGTGTATCCAGCGTGTCCCGCTTGGCAATCAATCGACGACAGGCTCTCAAGAACCTCCCGGATAGCCTGCGGTGCGGACGTATCGGCACGGGCGATATCGGCGCGACATCCTGTGTTGTATGTCTCGATCTTGCGTACGAGGTCCTCGATATGCTCATGGGTTGTGCCGAGCATCTCTGCGAAGAACACATGAACAATGTCGTATGCCTTCCTAGGCGTGAGAGTGGCCATCGACCGCTTATTGTTCTTGGTCATATATATTTTACGGCCGTTGAGGAGGTCGAATGCTCGATGGTAGATGTCTGAAATCCCGAATCGAGTATACCTTTCGTCGATTGTAAGCGTGCCGGGCAGGTGCGCTAGCTCCTGGGATAGTGCGCTTGGTGTTGTCAAGGCAGGGGTGGACAGCTGCGGGGCTGGCGATGACGGCTGTTCCTGGCTTGGATGGTCAATAGATTATAGAAGCGACCCGCCTGTGGACGCGCGATTGTAAATGGGACATCGCGCATGTGGGGTAGGGTGTGCCGTGGCTAGGATAGATATTGTCCGCCCTGTTGTTGGTATTAACGGACTGAACCGGCTCGACCTCCATCTCAATCTCGACATCTGGCCGTCGTACGAAGTATCTACCATTGTCTCGTCGTCCTCTGATTCGGCTTGGACGGGATCGGGGGAGGTAGTTTCAGCCGGCGTATTGTTATCCACAGGCTCCGATGGTCGCCTTAGCGATGTATCTCTGCACACCGTAGAGATGATTTCGAGAACCTCAGTTATAATGTTCGCAGGTGCATCCGTGCACAGTCGACCGACCAATTCCGTACACTGGGTAGTCAGGGATGGTCAGGGGGCGTCCTATATGGCATAGAGGTCAGGCGCGCTTACCTGTTGGATATATGGCTTTGCACCGGCGCTAGACGGCGGTAGAGCAAAGGGGGACGGAGTTGAGTGGCTCTGTCTGCCGTCATGGCAGTCATGGCAGTCGCCAACGCGCCTACGTTGGGCGGTTTCTTACCGCCTCGGACAGGCTATAAGTCGCGTTAGTGGGGTTAAGAATAGCGGCGGTAGAAGTAAGCGACAGCCATAACGCCATGCGGATAGTGGGTACTTTAGATACAAGGTTCTGCTAAGCACGTAGCCCCTCCAAGGCTCGCAGGGTTTGCCGCTTGAATTGTTGTAATCGCGAGCGGGAGGGGAGCACTTCTTGTAGAAAATGGCCCAGCGCGAAGATATTGCAGGATTGTAATAATCGCTGCAGGTGGCTATCGAGAGAGTGATGTGTAAAAACCTTTCCAGATTGAATGAGTGTTAGCATGAAATTTGCGACAGTGACCCTGGTCCAAAAAAATTACGGTACAACGCCCATACCTGAAGATTGATCCATCGCAAAACAAAGAGCACCCCAAAGTCGGTTTGTCGGTTTTCCCTGAGATAGGACGCGTCGCGCGCCTGGCTCACACGTAGCCACGTGACGCACCTGGACACCATGTGCCCGCTCACTCTGTATTTTACACTGGCCTTGCAGCCATTCTGTGGCTTGCAACTCACCATCACCATCGCGGTCGATGTACCCGTCAATCCTCGCGACCCTCTATTGCTCGGCCTTCATGTGTCAATCAAGAGATATTCAGAAAGATGATTCCTATCCATGCCCTTTTGTCGCCGAGAAACCGGCCGTTCTCACCTTGAGATCAGCATTTTTGGGCTGACGCCGTCTTGAAGTCGGGCGCCAACAAACAGGGGTTCGACGGTACTGTCACTACTGTGTATGGTTAGTTACTCCGTAATCGCATAAAACGCGAAGTAATTCAGTAAAGCGGAACCCGCGTAATCATACCGTTGCAATCAACCGCAGAGGAGCTCCTCGACACTTCCCTTCATTTACACGAACAGGCATTCAACAGGCTTCCCTTAGATCGAAATCTGCCATGGAATCCAGACAGACGAAGGAAGAATCTACGACAGATAGACGCAAGAGATATGAGAAACCCATTGAAGAACGACCGGAGCCAAAATACCATGTTTACATTCGGCTGCCCTTCAAGCGCGGCGACTTCGTCGACCCTGGGCCCGTGAGTCTTCGCACTGTGCTTTTCATGATGCTCTGGGCAACGCTGATATCCATCAAAGGTGAACTGGAGTGAGAAGAAGTCCGAGGCTTTATGGAGTATTCTATCCGATGTTTCTCTTGACAATGTCGACTGTATGTCTCGTTCCATCCCAACATTTCTGGGTGACTGCTGACCGGTTGCGCAGGGAACAAGCTGTGAGCTGTGCCGACCTCAGTCGAAAGGCGCGAGATACTGACACTGTACCAGAGCCGTCCAATTTGATGTCAACGTCGATTTCCTCCTCCAGATGGCTAACTATCTTACTGAACGCCATACGTCTCAGCTCAGGGCACATATGCTAAAGGCAGCAGCAATCCGAGGTTCCAACGCCCCGTCGCCGGTTCCAGGTGCGGATGCTCCGGGGGGTTATCCGGCATTCGCCGAGCCCATGAAACGCACCGGTTCAGGAGCCGGCCGCGCTCCGTCGGCGCTATCAATGCGCAGGGAGAATGCCACTTCGCTTCAGAAGAAACCAGATGAACCCGGGGGTGCCGCCAAGCCCGCTCTTCCCGTCCGGCCCCAAAGCTCCCGGACGCCGTCGTCCAAGAGCACGCCAGTCCCAGCCCAAGAGGAGCCCGGCAGTAGGCCAGGAACAGGCACCCGGCTGAACGACGCCCCAAGACGACATTTCCCGCACCTCCACATCCCTTCCTCCCAACAACAACAGCAGTACCTTGAACAGCAAAACGACGACACCGAGGTCCCTCCTCCCAGCTCGGCAGCATCCACCTCCTCTGCCTCCACCTCTTCCTCCTCCGACGTTGTAGAAAGCCGCATCATCCACCGGCCACCACGCTTCCAGCCCACCAGAGAACCCCGAAGCGGTGGCGACAGGCCTTTCGATGGCGACGTGGACGATGACGACGACGAGGAGGAGGAGCCCGCGTTCCTGCCTTTCAAACAACAACCACCACAACACCAAGCCGGTTCTTCCGCTCGAGGCCCTACCACAGGAGCTAGCAGCAGCAGCGGTCAAGACCTAGGCGCCACACTGCGCGGCGACATGCGAGATCTTGTTGGGCGGGGGCAGGGACAGGGACAGGTACGCGACGCCGTGAGTCGGTCGCAGACGTCGGACTCGTCAGTCGGGTCGGCGGCCATTGTTCCGCGGAGGCCAACTACGGCCGGCGCCACGGGAACGGGGGCTCAGAGACGGGCCACGGTGCCTGCTGGTCAACTCGGTCCTCTTCCGGGTGGTGGTATTCCGCTATCGCCTAGGCGGACGGCCGAGTTGGCGGGGAGAGGTCCCGGGTCTAGGGGGAAGGGGGCTTCGAGGGAAGGGAGTGACGGGACGCCTAGTATGGGGAGCAGTTTTAGTGATCTGGATGGTGAGTTCTTCCTTCTAGTTCTCTTTTCGCTCTTTGGTGTCTTTGGTTGAGGGTGGGAGTTATTGACAGCGGGATGTTACGATAGATGCTTCGGTCACACAATCGGCACTTGAGGAAGCCCTTGCCAGCCGCATGCAGGACGGAACGATCGGCAGCCGCATGAGCGTCATCGGAGGCACGATTGGGCAAGCCTTCAGAAGCCGGGTCTTGCCTAGATCAAACCGGTAGTGAAGGACTGGGGACGAGTCGGCAGGCTCATTGACTTGATGCTTGACGTGATGATAACCTGCTTGGATAGAGAGGTACGGAGTCACGGATGTTCATCATAATATCCGGCGTCGTGGGACATGATGGTTTCGAGGTCTTTTTATTTGACAGTTTGACTTTGTACAGTTTATCGACATCGAGTCAGTGAGGCTTGTACTCTATGGTTTACACGGGAGGAACTGAATGGGCAAGGTATTTGTCGCATGAACGGTTAGGCGTTTCGGAGGGAATGGAACACGGAGCTGGACGGGGTAAAGAGGCCGCGTGGAAGTCATCATATAATCATCTTCACTCCGTCTCTTCAGCATGCGCAGGACGAGAAACCAAGGAGAAGGTGATGGATGCCCGCGATGCTCTCTCTTCCTGAGAACACTGCCAAGAAAATGTTCTTCACCGGTCAATATGTCGTGCAGGAAATGCAATAAATCTCGACCAACCGCAAGAGGAGGAAGCAGCCTGACCACTATAGCTTGCAGACCAATCGATATATGTCAGACGACCGGTGTGCAAGCGATATTGGTTGGACTGCTTCCTCCTCCGCTGGTTGGCCGAATACGTATGCAAGATATATTGACCGGTGAGCCTTCCTTTCTTGCTGGTTGGTCAAGTACTATGCAAGAGATATTGACCGGTGAGCCGTTTCTTCTTGATGGTTGGCTGGGGCATATTGACCGGTCTGCATGGTTTATGCAAAGCAATTGGCGACTGCCGGGATGGGTACCGCACCCGAGTCTATACGCCGATGCGGCGGAATCGAAGCTCATATACATACAACTTGGAGCTATCCTCGATATTCGTATGAAAGCCAGAGTTGGTTCCTTAACTCACTCTCCTGCCCCAAAATCCGACCTCATCTTTAGCCACTGTTCAAGCGCGCGTCACGCTGACCAAGCAGCCATGGGGGAATGAGAAAGTCAAGCTGGCCTGCGCCAGGAAAGGACCGGAGTCTCGGGCCTCAACGGACCGGAAGGTTCTGAAGAACTTGAACAAGGCATATGCGATCTGGGTGAGGGCGAATTGCTGGCCGGGGCAGATGCGGGGCCCTCCGCCGAACGGAATGTACTCCCAGCTGGACGATACCCGCCGTCAGCACGGAAAAGTCGGCTAGTTGATGATGATACAGCAGGACCGGGACTTACCTGACACGGAGGTCAGAGTCCCACCGCTCAGGGCGAAACTCGTCGGCGTCAGGCCCATACACCGCTTTGCTGCGGTGCAGTGAGTGGACCGACCAACGCACTGATACACCCTTGGGAACGAGAATCGGCTGCTTGCCATCTTTACCACCTCCGCGTGGGAGTACGGTGTCTTTGTTGGCAGTCCTCGAGTTTGTTGCCACGGGGGTGAAGAGACGAAGTGCTACAACAACGCAAAGTATCAGGGGTTAGGCAAGTGTGCCAATCCAGCAAACTGAGAAGGGGGTTGATGGGGAAACCATACCCTCTTTGATGACACTGTTCAGATACTTCATTCGCTTCAGCTGCTCCCACGTCGGCGAATCATCGCCCGCGCTGTTGATTTCCTCCCTCAACTTCTCGACCACGACAGGGTTTCTGGCCAAGAAGTAAAAGGCGGCTGTCATGGCCGTTGCCGTCGTGTCTCGTCCGGCGATGAGGATAGAGAGGATCTGGTCGATGGTGTAGTCCTCGGGAGGGTTGGACTTGAGAAGCTCGTCGAGGAAGACGTAGTTGCGGTCTCGAGCACCACCCTTCTTGCTCTCGGCGATGGCCCGCTTCAGGTAGAATCTGACATATTCCCGCAGCCCCCGGATGGCTTCGTCTAACTCGCGGTGAGGCAGATGATGCAAGATGGTCCCGAGACGGGACTTCATGGCGCTCTCTCTGCTCGCATACTCGAAGTTCTTCACGAACTCTTGCGCCTCGGGCGAAGCCTTGGTCAACAAGTTCGTGGAATACCCTAGCAAGAAGTCTGTCGACGAGTCCATGGTCATGTCGAGCAGTATCTCCTGAATGTCGAACGTGATGCCGTCCTCAGGGATAGCGGCTAGCATGTTCCTGATGTGACGGTCGAAGCACCTGAGGTCGGCGACCTGGTCCCGTACAAAAGACGGTTTCAACATGGCTCGCGCCCTGTGCCACGCATCTCCATTGCTGGCAAATATGCTATTGGGGCCCAGGACGAGCAGCGGGGCGAGACGTCTCGGGCCGTCGATGGGCCAGTCCTCCATCTTGGGACCCATAATTGTCTTGACGTTTTCGACTTCGTCGGTCATGAGCATCCACTTGCCCAGGGCAATGGTGTAGTAGGTGGGCCCGCATAATGCAAAACGGCGGGTGTAGAGATCGAGGAGTTTGTGGCTGTTGAAGGCACGTATCGCCTCAACGAAGGCATCCAGACCCAGGATCGGGTCCTTGTGGGGATAGACGGCCACATCGCCGCAGCCTAGGGCGCGGGCGCGGGATTGCATCCGGTAATTGTTAATGAGCGAGAGGTTGATCTGGATGGCGAGGGCTGCAAGGCCCGCAAGGAGCAAGTAGCATGAGATGGTGACGTGACTGTTGTCCGCAATGAACCAGCAGTAGGCTTGCTGTAGGCCCCAGGCCGAGAAGGCCACGTTGAAAACGGCCGCGGCGAGAGACTTCATCTTGGGTGTGGTGCAGATGCCCAAGGCTCAAGGCTCAAGGCTCAAGGCTCAAGCTGGTCGTTGTTGATGAAGAACGTGCAGATCACGGTGTAACCTACTCGACTTTAAATGTTACATACCTCGGCATCTCGCCTAGAGGCTGCACTGTACAGCATATACAATTATATACTCCATCGAGCGTTGCATGGTCATCGCGGTTTCAGCCCTGATGACATGTGACCGCAATCGTACATACAGCAAGGTATTTCAATGGCCCAGGGATTCGTGCCGGCCCCGCCTTTCCTCAGCCCTATGAGTGGTTGGGGACACGGGAGAGTTCCAAAGCCTCTTGCCAGTGGTGTTCACGATCTTACGTAAGGCATGCCAAGCCACCACGACTTCATCTTGATTCCTAGTTAGGGCATTGCTTCTATCATTATGTTGCAATCTCATTCGAAGCTCTAGAGAAAGAAGCATTTGCCCCTTCCGGGATGTCTCCATCCCCTGCCTCTGGCGCTTTTGGGGCATCGTCCCCGGAGCAATGACAAGGCCTGAGCTTGGATGTTTTGCCAACTCTTCTCTCGGCTGCTTCTTGACCCCAAGTTCCTTAAGGTTCGGACGGGCACGCTCCTATTTTGGCTCAAGTATATTTTTTGGACTGGGCGGGGATAGATCTGTATAGTATGTTGTACAGTGTGACGAACCGTACGGCCCCTATCCTCTGAGAGGGACAATCTGGTTGAA